>CM040241.1:197509072-198109072 GCA_022545495.1 Chrysanthemum lavandulifolium | reverse complement strand
GTACCCTCACACTGTTTTAAGCAATAAGCTCAAATAAGTCAAATCTTTGCAGTTGGCTATCCAGAGGTTAAGGCTTATTGTTTCTTGCTTCATTTTAGTACTTTTAGCATTTCATAGCTTCTGTGTTAAGTTGGTAGCTTGTGGTGATCATTTGGCTTATTCAAGTGCTTATTTCATAAGCACTAGTATAGCAGTTTTAATTTCCTCCACACAACACCATGTTTTTCTATTTTTCCTAGATTCATAATATCATTTTAGAGTTTTCCTGAAATTTTCACATTTTTCCATAACGGTTTGCTATTTTTCTTAATTAAAAGCAGTTTTAGGTAATTTTAAATAGCTTTTAATACAATTAAATCGAGAAAAGTTCAAAAAATAATTTTCAATTTTCTTAGGTTTAGATAAATATAAAAAGTAAAAAAGTAATTTTCCAGATTTTTCATAGTTTATTTTGTAATTTTAGTAATTTAATTAGTTTTAATAGTTTAAAATTCATAAAAATAGAAAAATAATCGGAAAAATATAAAAATAGTTTTGAAAATTCTTTTTGTTATTTTAGATTTTCCAAGTCATAATTTTATTTTTCTAGCTTTATTTCCTATTTTCTTGTAATTTAGGTTATTATTTAATAGTTAAAAATAGTTTTAATTAATAATAATTAGATAAATAGTTATAAAAATAATTTTCTTTTTCTTAAAATTTTCTTATATCATTAGGTTTGTAAAATATCATTTTCATATTTTTAGGATTAATATTGTGTAAGTTTCACGTTTTTATTTATACGTCGCGTAGTTTTAAATTAAGTTTTATAAAACATAAAATCAAAAACATCGGTTTAAAATTAGTGATAGCGTTTATTTAATATAGTTAATCTTTTAATTTCCTTTAATTTGCATTTAAGCCCTGTAATTTATAAAATAACTCAAAATCCTTCTTGATCACTATCCTTAGTGGTTATTCGACATCGATTGTGTTAAACACGGTCATCCTCCGTGGGACTTAACGACCCGGAATCCTTGTATTCTCGATCTAAATTGCAATTGGTGTTTGAGTGTTTTAAGTTCCTTACTAATTTGGTCATTCACAAGTGGCTAGCTGCGTGAGAAAACTTGACGGGTTTGCACCAATCAAATTTTAGCGCCATTGCGGGAGGTGTAAGCGTGTTCTAAGCATTTTCGGACCCGTACTTGCACATATACCACCGTTTGTAAAAGCAGTTTTTGTAAAGTTATAACAAAATCAAAAGTTCATTAACACTTTTCCTAAAGTGTTAAAAACACCAAACAAAATATAAAACAACAAAACAATCGTAACGTTTTCTAGCTTGTGTTTCTTTTAAGGTGATTCTTAAAGAAATACGATTTGGTTAAACGAGACGATACCAAAAATATTGTCCAAAAGTTTTAAACCCATCGGCACAAATCTATACCTACGTCTTTTCGGTGATACTTAATATATACATAAAAATCAACCACCGCAAATCAAGGCGGTACACCTACTAGCGGGGTGTGACCATAATAAGTTCCGAACATCGATTTAAAACTTGCCTTTGTGTCCTTGTGATTTGGTGTACCTTTTCAAAAAGCCATTTCATTTGTGATTATTGGTTAAGTTCACTTGTCGTTTTGCCTCGCATTTGTTTTGGCCGATTTTTATACTTAGTGCATGCGCTCGTTCTTCAGTTCTACAAGTCCACTTTCGAACTTGGAAAGATTCCTCGTGAGCGTGAGGACGTTCGGCTCCTTCACCGTGATCGAGGCGTCTACCACCACCACCACCGCCGTAATGGCGGAAGACAAGCCGATGAATGAGCTTCTCCAAGCACCCATCGAGGGTTACGGAGATGCTATTGTTGTCCCGACCATCGTGGGCGATACTTTTGAGCTCAAAACCGGGTTACTTAATCGGTAACCCAAAGCCAATTCTATGGTTTTGAGCGGGATGATCCTCATGCACACATTCGATGGTTTAACAAGATTGCATCTACCATCAAGTACAAGAATGTCCCATGAAGCTATCAAGCTTCTTACATTTCCCATTTTCTCTAGAGGACAAGCCGGAATTGGCTTGAGAAACAACCCCTCGTTCCATTGAGACATGGGAAGATCTAGTCACAAAGTTTGTGAACAATTCTATCCTCCATCCCGAACTACAAGTCTTAAGAATGAGATAATGAAATTCTCTCAAAGATTTGATGAATCATTCGGGAGGCATGGGATCGTTACAAAGACTTGCTCATAAGTGTCCGCATCATGGTTTTACCGAGTTAATGCAAATGGATACTTTCTACAATGGTGCGAACCGGACTAATCAAGACTCTTTGAATGCCTCCGCGGAGGTAATTTCTTGAGCAAGACCACAAAAGAAGCCTTGCAAATCATTGAAAACAAGTCCCGGTCCGTCCTTTCCGCACAAAGACATATCATCTTGAGTCTAATCTTGGACCTTCTACTTCATCTCCGTGAGTACATCTAGCACCGATGCTAAGATTGACAAACTCACGGATATTGTTCGAGCTTTGGTTCTTGCTAACCAAAGAAAGTCACTTTCACACAAGCACCATCATATGGTGAAGTGAAGAAAGTTGAAGTTTGTGTTACTTGTGGTGGTCCTCATGCATACTACAACTGTCGCCACCGATGGTAGTCCTTTTGAAGCTAATGCTATAGCGGTACTTCAAATCAAGGAGGTAATCAATACCGTCCTCAAAATGAACCAAACTACCGAGCTAACACTTATCGAGGCACCACCGGTTTCAACGAGAATCCTAACCGAATCGAACCAACCAAGAATGAACCAAGGTTATCAAAACCAAGGTAATTTCTATTCGGACCCAATCAAGGTTTCCAACATCAAGGAAATCTTAATCAAAACACTTACAATCGAGGGAATCAATTTCGGGGAATATGAACCCTAATCAAGGGATTCGGCTATAACCGAACATACGACCTCAAATTGTCCCTCCACCTCCTCTGTATCAACATCGATGAGCTTTTAAAGCAATTCATGAAGACTCAAGAGGAGACAAACAGGGTGTTGGTCGGTCGGATCATTGAATTAAAGAAGTCTTTAAATGATCGACCCTCGGGCTCGGTACTTTACCTAGCAACACGATCGCTAATCCAGAGGCGATGCAAAGGCGATCACAACTAGAAGTGGTACTTCATATGATGGACCCGCTATTCCTACTACTCTTCTTCTTCTCTCCCGAAGGTAGTGGAAAGTGAACACGAGGCGACAAAGGACAAGGAACTTCCTACTAATAACGGAAGTACCAACAATGTCCATCCTCGGGTTGTCCGAAACAAAAATCCAATCCAGAGTTGTTTTGAACCTCCTGTAGCTCCCATTGAAAATACCAAATCCAAATCTTCTATTCCTTACCCATCACGTTTACATGAGCAAAAGCTCATGAGAAAGCTAGTCAACAAATGGAAAAATTCTTTCAAATTTTCCAAGAACTTCATTTTGACATAAGCGCGGATGCTATCATGTTGATGCCCAAGTTTGCATCAACTCTCAAACACATGTTAAGCAACAAGGAAAAGTTTGTTTGAAATGGCTAAAACTCCTCTCGAGCGAGAAGCGCTCTGCGGTTATCTTGAAGAAGCTTCGAGAAGCTTGGAGATCTGGAAAGTTCTCTTACCTTGTGTATTTCGGGAATGGTTGAATGCTTTGCCTTAGCCGATCTTGGTGCAAGCATAAACACGATGCCTCATTCAAGTATGGAAGAAACTTTCTCTTCGGACCTTACTCCTACATGCATGACTCTCGAGCTTGCGGATCGTACAATATCCCGTCCTCTTGGAATTGCCGAGGGCGTATTTGTGAAAGTAGGAAAGTTCCATTTTCGGTGACTTTGTAGTTGTTGATTTCGATCTTGATCCACGGGTTCCTCTCATTGTTGGAAGAGGATTCACGAGAACGGGCCGTGCTCTCATTGATGTATTTGAGCAAGAAATCACATTACGTGTTGGTAATGAAGTCGTCACCTTTAACCTTGATCAAACTTGAGGTACTCGCAAACTATGATTACGAGTCGGTTAACCGAATAGATATCATTGATGTTGCTACGAAGAGTACTCTCAAGAAGTTCTTGGTTATTCTCATAATTACGTGAGTGGGATCCCACCACATCTTCTCAACCTATCATAGCCAATTCTACTCCTTCTCTCACTCCGTTTGAGGCGACTTCATCTTGGAAGAGATTGAAGCATACTTGGCTAGTGATTACATTCCATGGGAAATTGATCACGCTCCAATTGACATCGAGGGGACATACTTCTCATTGAGAAATTGCTTAAAGATGATCACTCATCAACCCCTCGCACTAGTGATGCAATTCGGAAGAGATTAATCACCATGAGATTAATCCGGAGGAGATATTCTTATTCTTGAGAAGTTGTTAAATCGGGACACTTCTCCTCCACTCCCTCCGTCAACCTTCATAACAAGGAAGTCAAGTCGGTTGAGAAAGCGAAGAATTTCTGAAGTCGAACTTAAGGACTTACCACCTCATCTTGAGTATGCATTTCTTGAAGGTGATGATAAATTGCTGTCATTATTGCTCGAGATTTGAGTAAAGATGAAAAGATCTGCTCTCATAAAGGTCTTGAAGTCACACAAGCAAGCAATTGCTTGGAAACTCTCCGACATTAAGGGTATCAACCACGAGTTTTGTACTCACAAAATCTTGATGGAGGATGACTTCAAGCCAGCGAGTTCAACATCGAGAGAAGAGTAAATCCAAAATCCATGATGTTATCAAGCAGGAGGTTATCAAACTTCTTGATGCGGGATTGATTTACCCAATCTCGAGATAGTCCTTGGGTTAGCCCGATTCAACGTGTTCCAAAAAGGGTGGCATAAGCTGTTGTCACGAATGAAGAAAGCGAGTTAATTCCAACTCGATTGGTTACGGGATGGCGTGTGTGTATTGACTATCGTAAGTTGAATGGCGCCACCGTAAAGACCATTTTCCTCTACCCTTCATGGACCGGATGCTTGAGAGATTAGCGAGAAGCGAGTACTATTGTTTCCTTGATGGTTTCTCGGGTTACTTCAGATCCCCATTGATCCACGGGATCAAGAGAAGACCACATTCACCGCCCATACGGAACTTTTGCCTACAAACGTATGCCTTTTGGCTTATGTAATGCTCCGCACGTTCCAACGATGTATGATGGCCATATTCCACGACATGATCGGGGAAACAATGGAGGTGTTTATGGATGACTTCTCGGTTATTGGGGATTCATTTCAGACATGTCTCTCCCATTTAGACAAAATGTTAAAACGGTGTGAAGACACCAATCTCTGTCTAAATTGGGAGAAGAGCCACTTTATGGTCAAAGAAGGCATAGTCCTTGGCCATAAGATTTCCAAAAACGGGATTGAGGTCGATCGAGAGAAAGTTGATGTTATTGCTAAACTGCCTCATCCTACTACCGTCAAAGGTATTAGGAGTTTCCTTGGTCATGCCGGCTTTTATCGTTGATTCATTCAAGATTTTTCTAAAATCGCTCGGCCTATGACCCATCTTCTTGAAAAAGAAGCTCCTTTTATCTTCTCTCCTGAGTGCGTCGAAGCTTTTGAAACACTAAAGAAAAAGCTACGGAAGCACCCATTCTAGTTGCCCCGATGGGATTTACCCTTTGAGCTCATGTGCGATGCAAGTGATTTTGCTATCGGTGCAGTCTTGGGGCAACGAAAAACCAAGCATTTTCAGCCTATCCACTACGCAAGTAAGACTATGACTGAAGCTCAAACCCATTACACTACTACAGAAAAAGAATTATTAGATGTGGTGTATGCGTTTGAGAAATTTCGACCATACCTCATCTTGACCAAATGCGTGGTGTATACGGATCACTCGGCTCTCAAATATCTCTTTGCAAAACAAGATGCAAAGCGAGATTGCTCGTTGGGTTCTCCTCCTCCAAGAATTTGATATCATTATACGTGATAAAAAGGAGGCGAGAACCAGGCTGCGATCATCTGTCCGATTAGAGAACCCTCACCAAGATGTGTTCGAGAAAAGGAAATAAATGAAACATTTCCTCTCGAAACACTCAATGCGGTTTCTTTTCGTGGAGACTCTTCTACCCCATGGTTTCTTGACTTCGCAAATTACCATGCGGGTAACTTCATAGTGAAAGGGATGTCGTCCCAACGGAAGAACAAATTCTTCAAAGATGTTAAACATTACTTCGGGACGACCCTACTTGTTTAAAATTGCGCGGATCAAGTCATCGGCGATGTGTGTATGGTCGGGAAGCTATTGACATTCTCAAAGCTTGCCATTCGGACCTCTTGGGGACATCATAGCCCCAACTACACCGCCAAGAAGGTGTTTGATTCCGGTTTTATTGGCCCACAATTTACAAGGATGCCACGAATTTGTCAAAGCACGTGGCGCTTGTCAGCGTCACGGAATATCTCAAAGAAATGAAATGCCGCAAAAGCGCCATTCAAGTGTGTGAGATTTTTGACATCCGGGGCATTGACTTTATGGGGCCATTTCCTTCTTCTCGCGGTAATAAGTACATACTCGTGGCGTTGACTACTTGTCAAAATGGGTTGAAGCTAAGGCTTTGCCTACCAACGATGCCCGAGTTGTTGTGAAATTCTTGAAATCTCTCTTTGCTAGGTTTGGAACTCCACGAGCCATAATCGGTGATCGTAGTGCGCATTTCTGCAATGACCGGTTTGAAAGAGTCATGCGGTATGGTGTAACTCACCGTCTCTCTCTGCGTACCACCCCAAACAAGTGGGCAAGTGGAAGTTTCCAACCGGGGATTAAAGAATTCGGAGAGGACGGTTGGCGAAAACCGTGCCTCTTGGTCGGATAAGCTAGATGGCGCACTCACGGGCCTTCCGTACGACTTATAAAACACCCATCGGGTGTACTCCATACAAGCTTGTGTACGGAAGGCATGTCATCTGCCGGTTGAGCTAGAGCACAAGGCATCTTGGGCCTTGAAGCATGCCAACCGATATTGAGACGGTGGTGATCACCGGAAAGTTCAAATGAATGAATTAAATGAACTCCGTGATCAAGCATACGAGAACTCTTTGATCTACAAAGAAAAGACAAAGAAGATTCATGACTCTAAAATCAAGAACCGCGTTTTCAACGTTGGTGATCGAGTCCTTCTTTTCAATTCAAGATTGAAGATTTTCTCAGGAAAGCTTAAATCCCGTTGGTCTGGTCCATTTACTATCACTAAGGTTTATCCTTATGGCACCATTGAGTTATCTCAACCCGATGGTCCAAACTTTAAAGTGAATGGTCATCGATTGAAGCATTATTTTGGAGAGGACATTCCTCCTGTGATTGTCCCGGATCTACAAACTTTCCCCATGAACCAATGAATGCGGGGATCGAGTCAAGCTAGCGACTCGGGAATCAAAAACGATAGCATGCCATATGGGTTGTCACCCATATTTACGAGTGTCACGAAGTTTGTTACGGTTAGCCATTCACAAGTGGCTAGCTTGTGTGACAAAACTTGATGGTTTAGCTTCTTCTTTCTACTTTCTACCACCCTAGTGTGGGGGTTGCCCACATGTTGTGTATATATAAGAGTTTCAAAAAAAAAAAAAAAAAAAAAAAAAAAAAAAATCATCTTGCTAAATAATGGCCGTAGTATTTCCCTTTTACGTTCTATGTTTCGGCATAACCGCGGTACTTTGAATATTGAGGGCAATATTCATTTCTAAGTGTGGGGAATTCTCATGAATTTTATCATGTAATTATACCGCCTAATTCCCCATTTTGGCCAAAATTTTTTTTTTGGAGTAAGTGTTTTTCACTTACTCATCTTATGGTTATCGATCCGCCTTGTCTAATAAACAAAAGGATTGGCTAATCCAGAGCAAAGCGGCTCTTGGTAAAGATATCTCAAATCCGTTGACGGCTTGCAATTTGCCCAAAATTGTATGGTATTCATTTCACCATATCCTTAAAAGTGAAGAGTTGGCTAGCCCGCAAGTTTATGGCTTGTGGTAAAGGCGTTGGAAAACCATAATTGGTAATCACTCACCAAAGATATTTTATCTAAGAGTTGGCTAGTCCGAAGCAAGCGGCACGGTAAAGACAAATCAAATCCGTTGAAGGCGGTGATTTGCTCAAAATCATTTGGTTATCGGTGTACCAAGGTTCTTACTTGAAGCTGAAACATTTGGCTACTCCGAGTAATGGCTTTTGGTAAAGAGATGAAATCCATTAATTTTCTCAAAACATTGCTAGGGACTAGCAATATCTTAGTGTGGGGATTGATGAGTGTGTAAATACTCATCATTTTGTACAAATTAGGCGCAAAACATCCGAAAACACTCGAAATGCATCAAAATGATAAAAATATCACAAATAAGTGTTTTATGTGTTTTAAATGCAAAATATCAAAATCGGTGAAAAGCGTATCAAGTTTGCATAATTGGCGGTTTAGTCCCCAAGTTTCAAAAGTTGTCAAAAGCAGTCCTGGTAAATCTAAATAAAGAAAAATATCATTTTAAGTCCTTAGGGATTCCTAAGTTGTCAAAATTGGTCCTTGAGATTCAAATTTACAAAATTACAACTTTAGTCCCTGAACTTTCAAAATTGTCAAATTTGGTCCTTTGAAAATTTGAAAATGTCAAAAATAGTCCTTGCACTATTAAATCTTGTCAAAAGTAACCCTTGTGAGAACTTTGGAGTATTGGCAGATTGGTCCTTCAAGAATTCAGAAAGTACAAACAAGTCCTTGTCATAACTAATACTAAGCCTTGTCAAAACATTTTGGACCCCTGCCTTTATACCAATTGTGACCCCTGTCATTAGCCTTTTTGGACTGCCTGGTCAAAACAAGTCAACCAAGCACTTTTCCTCCACTTTGTCTGTACACTGTCTTCCCAACCCAGGTTGCACACGCTTTTGCCTCTCCCATCACCTTTTCTCCTTTCCACCACCTCCTCATCATCACAAACCCCCACAATTAATGCCACCCCCTGATGCTATTTTGAGGCTACAAGTCAAATCGAGTGTTCCCTTAAAATGATCAAGTAGCTAAAATCCACCAAACTCACCCATTGGTCAAACAAAGTGGTGGGATTCAATCGGAGGACACGTGGAGGCTTTCTGAAGTATAAAAGAGGAGGAAGAGAGAGAGAAAAGAGTACTTACTTAGTTTTTAAATTCTTGTATGTCGTTTTCTTTAAAATGTCTTAAATAGTTCACAATTTTGTAATATCAAGTTTTAGTGTATTAAGACTAAACCATTTAGTCATTGTAACTCGGTTTTCAAGTTCTAATTCAAAGTGTTCTTGTGTTTTCAAATTTTACATTCCTTGTTTACATTTCGGTATAAGTATGCTAAAACCAAGCTTCAATAAGCTTATTTAATGGTCAAATCAACTTATTTAAGCTCTATATAGCTTTTGTAAGCTTGGGAAATCGGTTTCAATCAAGTTCCATTGAAGGTCAACAAAAGTCAACAAAGAAGAAAAATTTGGTTAAGCAGGCTTGAAATTGGATAATGGGTATTGCGAGAGATGGAATTGGGTTGGAATTAGCTTAGTATAGGGTAGTGTATGGTTTGGTTGTAGCTGCATACCGGCTTGGACACTTGTGAGTTTACTCTCAATTTCCTTTTTCTTCAAAGTTGCGGTTTGTACTTGTGTTTAAATTTGTGGTCATCAAACAGTTAAACATGCTTAATTAGTAGTAATTAGGATATTAGATTAGTTTAAGTGGTAAAATGAGTTAACTAATTAGTTTGCTTAAGTTATTAGTTCAAAACAATTTCAAAAGGGTGTTTGGATTTGGCATTTAATCTGTGTTACAGTTTTGTGCAGTGGATGATACTTGTTGTTTTTGGCTTGTGCATTTCTATCATAGTCAATTCGGTCTTAATATTGCTCACTACATAAGCAAAAGTCAAAATTACCTATCAACTGTCTTAATCTCTTGATTGTTGGAAATTTGTAAAACCAAAAGGCTAATTTGTGTTCAAAATCATTAGCTTAGGTTGCAATAGTCTTGGTTTAACATAAAACATCATATCCGATCATTAAATCAAGATTCAAGTTCACAAAGGTCAAAGTTTCTCAAGCGTCAAAAAAAGTCAAATTGAAAAAATCCATTTTGAGCCCGGTAGAGAGATTTTTCATGAGCTTGTTTCTAGGCCAAATCAATTGAAATTGTGGATTTAAAAAGTTCACTTGGTCTATTTCCTTGTTGTCATTTTTGTAGAATTTTAGAAATTTTCTAAAAGCTTCAAATAAGCTTGTCAAAAAGGGCTTATATGCCCTGTTCATAGAACTCGATGAATCTTGAGTTTTATCGATTCTTGCAGAGACTTGTTCCAAGCTCCTGAGCTTCTCCGGTCTGCTTTTTGGTTTTAAGGAAGCTAGCCAGGTCTAGTATAAGTTCCAACTTCTTGTTTTCATTTCCAGCTTATTGTCAGACTTGTGCTTGAGCTCAAAAGTAGTACCCTCACACTGTTTTAAGCAATAAGCTCAAATAAGTCAAATCTTTGCAGTTGGCTATCCAGAGGTTAAGGCTTATTGTTTCTTGCTTCATTTTAGTACTTTTAGCATTTCATAGCTTCTGTGTTAAGTTGGTAGCTTGTGGTGATCATTTGGCTTATTCAAGTGCTTATTTCATAAGCACTAGTATAGCAGTTTTAATTTCCTCCACACAACACATGTTTTATATTTTCCTAGATTCATAATATCATTTTAGAGTTTTCCTGAAATTTTCACATTTTCCATAACAGTTTGCTATTTTCTTAATTAAAAGCAGTTTTAGGTAATTTTAAATAGCTTTTAATACAATTAAATCGAAAAAGTTCAAAAAATAATTTTCAATTTTCTTAGGTTTAGATAAATATAAAAAGTAAAAAGTAATTTTCCAGATTTTTCATAGTTTATTTTGTAATTTTAGTAATTTAATTAGTTTTTAATAGTTTAAAATTCATAAAAATAGAAAATAATCGAGAAAAATATAAAAATAGTTTTGAAAATTCTCTTTTGTTATTTTAGATTTTTCCAAGTCATAATTTTATTTTTCTAGCTTTATTTCCTATTTTCTTGTAATTTAGGTTATTATTTAATAGTTAAAATTAGTTTTAATTAATAATAATTAGATAAATAGTTATAAAAATAATTTTCTTTTTCTTAAAATTTTCTTATATCATTAGGTTTGTAAAATATCATTTTCATATTTTTAGGATTAATATTGTGTAAGTTTCACGTTTTTATTTATGCGTCGCGTAGTTTTTAAATTAAGTTTTATAAAACAAAAAATCAAAAACATCGGTTTAAAATTAGTGATAGCGTTTATTTAATATAGTTAATCTTTTAATTTCCTTTAATTTGCATTTAAGCCCTGTAATTTATAAAATAACTCAAAATCCTTCTTGATCACTATCCTTAGTGGTTATTCGACATCGATTGTGTTAAACACCGGTCATCCTCCGTGGGACTTAACGACAGGGAATCCACTGTATTCTCGATCTAAATTGCAATTGGTGTTTGAGTGTTTTAAGTTCCTTACGGTGGTCATTCACAAGTGGCTAGCTGCGTGAGAAAACTTGCGGTTTGCACCAATCAAACAATACCAAAAGACCGACCAATTTACTTTATGCATGGTGTTATAAGGATGGTGAGGTTAGGTATTTGTTCTCACGATCCCGCCAGAGCTTGAGGGATCTACCCAGGGACAATCCACTAGATAGTGTAGAAGTCCTTAGGCATGATGAAAAAAAAGGAGAAAAATGAGAATATGGGAAGAGTGCCGACTGAGACAGAGCTAGTACTGGAATAAACCCAACAAGGTTCTAGTAATGAAGTCTCGGTAAGCACTGAAGGGGTTGAAGAATGAAAAAGAAATGAATGTGAAAAGGGTGAAAAGAAATAGCCCTCAATAATTCACCTTAGGGTAGAAACCGGGTTCAATACATATACTCTTGGTGGTTACTAAGGTAACGCGGTATTGAAGACAAGGCGTCATGGACCCGATGACTAACCGCACTAAAATTCCCAAGCTACTCAAGTTCCTCTTAAAAGGGCTTGTTTCATTCTCACGGGGAACCTACATAATCTATCGACGGTCTCTTAGAGATTGTTGATATTGAAGAAGGAGACCCTCTCCCTAGTCTCCGGCATAGGAAACCAAATGTGCACAATTGAGTCTAGAGCCAAGAGATCATCCACAAAATCTCATTAGGACAGAAAATTAATGAAGACTTGCTGCTTCACACAATGTGGAAAGTGAGAATATATTTTAAGAGTCCTACGCATTATCCTTGTGATATTTCCAGAACATCCGAGTGATATGTAAAAGTATTCACGATGAAGATGGAAATCCTTCTAGAGCCAACATCAAACAAGCTCTTGGTGGGTGACATGTGAGATCTTTTCTAAAGATCAAGCTTGTGACAACTGGATAGAAACAATGGGGCGATTCATTCTTGAATCAACCTTGGTACAGGAAATGAATTGACGAATACTTTTGGAAAAACCGTTCGATGTGCAAATATTCTTTTCTCTAGCACATCGAATGTGTATTCATTTTCAAATTCAAAAAGTATCTCTGATTGAAAAATACTTTTGGAAAAACCGTTCGATGTGCGAATCTCTTCTTTTATCTAGCACATCGAATGTGTACTCTTTTCAAATACAAAAAGTATTTATGATTGAAAATTGATCTTTCTCATAAAACCTTCGTCGTATTGCAAAACTCTTTCTTCTAAGCAATACGCGATTATTTTCAAATCAATTTTTCATCAATCAGTGAATCTCAATTCGCTGGTTCACTCACTCCGTGTTGTCTTCTTTGAGACATTCGGTTTGAGAACGACTAGAACAATTGCGAAACCCATCAAGGAGATTCTTTGGAATTATACCGATCATAGGCGATACTTGTCTCGATCAACGGGAACCGTGGGCGTGTACCTTAATTCGTGAAAGTGATCAAAGACACTTTCGTGTGTTTTATTGCTAGCTTGTTTGTAGGTACATTTGGACGGTTGCGGTGATCGATCGTAATTGAGAAGTCAATCAAAGCCGCATGCTCACAAAGCATCCACACTTAATTGAAGAAATCATGACTTGTGCATATCTACATAACACGGCTCGATATTTTATACTATGCTTACGCTTTCTGCTGCGCAAATATCATGAACCGATAAAGCTTCGCTACTCTGATGAAAAGATGTCATGATCTAGAAAGTGTGAGCATGTCGGTCCAAAAGTCACAACATCATATAATGGCAACACAATAAAGGGTGACCTAGAGATTTACTGTGGCTGATGATCTCAAAGATAGCTCAAAGATCATCAAGATGTGGATTAGTCCAAAGACCTCCATGTAAAGTACAAAATAATCGGACTATGAAGTGTCACTGCTAATGCACAAAGATTGCGGATGTCAAGAATTGAAGTCTATGAGCTCAAGACTGAAGATTAAATAGAATGCTAGGATGCAAAATGTAAATTATGGGGTGACCTCCCTTAGGGAGAGATTGTTAGGAATTGGAAATTCCATGGTGAAGAGTCGGTCACCCCAACTCTAGTCTAGCATATGTTAGCTCGTAGACATTACGTGATTTACTAGTTATTTAGTTTAGTGCAACACCGTGGAGGACGGACGGGTCTTTACCCACTGTATGCCTGATCCACAGTCCAAAGGAGGACGTTTAGTATGTAACTATAAATACCATCTACCTCCCAAGGTAGAGGGTTGGACCTTTCATTCTAATCTAACATTTTCTCTTTTGTTTACTCTCTCTCTAGAAAGGCTCCCATTCTACTTTTTCTCTCTAAACTCTCTATACTATTCGATCCATACTTGTGTTTGATATGTGTTTATGAAATCAATATCTTTATATATATATATATATATATATATATATATATATATATATATATATATATATATATATATATATATATATATATATATATATATATATATATATATATATATATATGAAAACTCATAACTTATCTTGAAGTTGTAGTGTTATTTATCATGTCTCAACTTAGAGTTAAATTGTTCGAAGGGCGTTAATGAACACTCTTAAAGCCTATATAATGGTAATAGGAAAACACTAATCTATATATATAGTAATGTTGTGTATATACAGCAAGAGGTATAGCGGCGGTTGGTTTAGTTGGAAACAAAAAATATAGATCAATTGCTGTATTAAATGATCAGTCGAGTCTCTACTCTGCACTTTCTTTTTCGGGATGTTGCAGCAAAATAGCTCAACTAATGTTAAGTCTATAAGTAGTCGTTGGATGTCATTATCATGATTGACCAAGAGTCATATCTTTACAGCTAGATACTTATTCAACAAACCATATACCTTTTTTTTAATTGTTTAAATTTATATACAACCAATTCATAAGTTACAAAAGCTAAGAAAACAAATGTATATAGTAGTAACAAAGGAAAACTTATATTTTGTTTTGAAATGCTAAACTTGCATTAAGAAAGAGCTCCAAGAAGGAGGCCCAAAATTACAAATGGAAAGAATGTATGAGAACAAAACCAAGCCGAACCGCATAAACAAACCAAAGAATATTACAAAAGAGATCAAACGGTTTGGCCACCCAACACGTCCAGTTAACGATTCAAGGAAGCCTAGCGGATATCCAAGTCTTGGAAAGGTCTTTGGATGGATGGGAAAATATCCTCGTTTTGACTTTCAAAACTTCATCCGGATGGGAATTAACCAATTTGTTCCTCCACTTCCAAATATCCCATAAAGAACATTGCATCACCCACGAATAACCTTCAAGAGCATAGAGCATCCACTATCCGAGATCGAGATGTTACCCAGTAGCAACATCGATATAGATATCGAAGGAAGAGAAACATGAGGAATCAAGTTCCACCAACTCCAAACTTTCTTCCAAACCTTTAACACAAAGGGGCAACGAATGAGGGAGTGATCAATATCTTCCAACACTAGCTCACAAAATGGACATAATGAAGAATTGAGAACAATCCCACGAGAAGAAAGATTGGCTCGCGAGGGAAGCCTATTCAACGAGGCTCTCCACACGCAAATATTAACTTTACGCGGAATCCACAAGTTCCAATAATGATGCTTACCAAGAACGTAGTTACTAAGCAATAAGTTTTGAATCTTTTTAGAAAGGGATTTAACTTTGAAAATTCCTGACGCTTCACCAGACCAAATCCATTTATCAATCCCCTCTGAAGAAAGAGTGAGGTTTCCAATACAAGAAATGAGACGTGATAGCTCGTCTATAACCCTACCACGAAGAGGAGACCGCCAAGACCAGTTGCCACACCAAATGCCATTTAAGCAATGCCATCGATCGTTAATCTTGCAATCTTTGGAGGACTCGAGAGCATATAATATAGGGAAGGAATCCATAAGACGAGACCCAACGCCACACCAATGGTCTTTCCAAAAGGAGGAAATAGAGCCATCAGCAATTTTGAGGATAAAGGAGTCATTAAAGGAGGAATCAATGCCATCAATACTTCTTACAGCTTTTAAAATATCACACCACACACCCCCGATAGCCGAACCAGCAAATGTAAGTCCAAACCCCTCGTTAGGACCATAAAACTCGTTAATAACCAAACGCCAAAGAGCTTTTTCTTCGGTTAGATATCACCACTTCCATTTCGCTAAGAGGCCTAAGTTTTAGGCATGAAGGCAGCCAACTCCCAAACCCCCAACTCCTTATCGAGGAGAATAGAGTTCCACTTTACCCATGAGATACCACGTTGAGAGTCTTTAAACCCCCAAAAAAATCTGCTCCTAATAGAATCGAGAAGATTAATGACCTTTTTTGGAGCCTTAAAAAGGGAGAGATAGAAAACTGGAAGGCTGCCAAGAATCGATTTAATGAGAGTGAGCCTACCCCCGATCGAGAGAGATTTGGCTTTCCAAGACGAGAGTCGCTCTCTAATACGATTGACAACCTCATTCCAGCCCACAATGCGGTTCATCTTTCTGCCAACAGGAAGACCAAGGTAAATAAATGGGAGGGAGCCATTATCACATCCGAGAGAAGAGGCAACTACATCAACGTCCATCCTACTAACACCAACTCCGTAAAGTCTACTTTTTGCAATATTAACTTTAAGACCAGAAGCCATCTCAAAACATTTAAGGATTCAAATAAGATTTAATGCATTAAGCCTCGACCATTCACCAAAAAGTAAAGCATCATCCGCGAATTGGAGAAGAGAGACATTGGTTCCACTAGTCGCAAGAGAAACTCCATTATAGACTCCACTTTCACACGCTTCCAATATGGTGACTTGAAGAGCCTCGGCGACTAAAAGAAATAATAGGGGCGACAAAGGGTCACCTTGACGGAGACCACGGTCCATCTTAAATTCTTTAGAAGGGGAGCCATTAATCAAGATCGAGATGGAAGCCGAAGAGAGGCAGAGGCTATCCACTTCCTCCATTTAACTCCGAATCCCAATTGCCTCATAACGTCAAAAAGGAAATCCTAATTGACGCTATCGAACGCTTTCTCAAAGTCGACCTTAAAGATTAAAAGTTTATGATCTTCCACCGCGGCCATACGAATGATCTCGTTAGCAATAAGACAACCGTTAAGAATTTGCCTTCCCTTAACGAAGGCAGATTGGTTAGGGCCTATAATAGAGTCAATAACCCTAGCCAACCGAGAGGCGATCAACTTAGCGATCACCTTATAGACACAACCAATGAGACTAATAGGACGATAATCTGAAAATAGAAGAGGATCGATCTTTTTAGGAATCAAAACAACAAAGGATGGGTTACATCCGTTTGTAATATTTCCAGTAGCCTCAAAAAGCTTAATACAATTCCAGAAGTCGACTTTAAGGACATCCCAAAAGGACTTGATAAAGTTAAAGTTGAAGCCATCGGGCCCCGGGGCCTTAGACCCGACACAATCCCAAACAGCAGATTTCACCTCCTCCAAAGAAAAGCTAGACTCCAAAAAATTAGAATACGTGGGGGATAGCCTATGGAAGAGATGGCTAGTAAATGAGGGCATGAATTGCTCGTTTTCTTTAAATCTCAATGAGAAATGATCGATCGCAACCTGTTTAATGTGAGCAGGGGAGACCAACCAAATGCCATTCACAAGAACACCTTTTATAGAGAAATTTGCATATTTATACTTGAGAAGAAAATGAAAAAAACGCGAATTTTCATCTCCCTCAACAGCCCATCTCAACCTACACTTCTGACGCATATCATCTCTTTGAAGTTGATCAAGAACACTAAGGTCCATTATCCATTCCTCCCTCTTCAATACGTCCGCATCGTTGATGCGACCAACCTCAACCTTGACATCCCAATCTACAAGCTTTCTAGATAGCTCCTCCTTAGAATGTTGTTGGGCCGATAGACGATTGATGGTCTAGGATTTGATAGCAAGCCTAAGATTTTTAAGCTTGTTTTTAAGGCATAGGTCCGAAGCCATAGGAGAAGATACCAAGACCCAAGAATCCGAGATCATCTTTCTAAACTCCTCATCCTTATTCCATTTGTCAAACACCTTAAAGGGCTTTGGCCCAAAGTTTGAAGACCCAACCTTGAGAAGGATTGGACAGTGATCCGAATAAGACCGACAAAGAACAGTGACATTTGGATTATCCCAGTGATCAAAGAAACTCTGGGAAACTAAGAATCTATCAAGCTTGCTAGCTTTTTTACCCTCCCTATCGAATCTAGAGAATCTCCTTCCTCCAAACGGGAAGTCAAAAAGACCATTACGAGCAATGAAGTCATTAAAAACATGCGCCTCTCCTTCATTAAAACCACACCCACTACGCTCCTCACGGGTTCTAACCACGTTAAAGTCCCCAAAGACGATCCACATAACATTATAGGAAGATAAGATGGATTCGATGGACAACCATAATGACTCTTTTAAAGCACTAGACTGAGGAGCGTACACATTGAGCAACCCAATCTTGATAGAAACACCAACCCATGTACCAATTACCCTAATAAAATTACGGTCAATAAACTGGTGTTCCATAACAAACACCCGAGAGACCCAAATGGTGAGAATGCCCCCCGAAGCACCCACCGAACCACTATGAATAAAATCAACATAAGGGAGGGGCCAAACTGATCGAACAAAAAACCATCACAAGCTTCTAATTTTGTCTCTTGGATTCCAATAAAAGATGGGGAATTTCTGTCGATTAATTCCTTAATTCACCCTTTTTTATGTCTTTTCCAATCCCATTACAATTAAGAGATATACCAATCATTAAATAAAACAACACCATATACCTGGACATCCAACAAATCATGAGGATCCATGAGGAGCCATATTAACCTGATTGAAAGAGAAGCCAATCTTCTCTCCAATGCTTTTCACCATACTATTTTCATCAAGAGTATCACCTGAGATTCCTTGGGAAGAACCCTTTTGCGATTCCATAACACCTCCCACTACTAACTTCCTTTTCTTGTGTTTAGACTTCCTCTTACATTTTTCCATTGACTTTCCTCCATTGACAGCTTTTTCAGAGAGGTGTTGAAAGCTAGATAAGAGATCATCAAGTTCCTTATCTTCCTGAGCCACATTGTTATCATGATTTAGAGGGACATTTAGATCCGGGACAGACCAGGAGTTAGATGGATTAGCAACATCAAAGATTATAGGCCCATAAGATGTTATATCCTGGGTGGGTTGGACTACTTCATCTAAAAGGGCCACCTGGGCCAGGTCAGGAGAAAATGGGGGTGGAGGGGGGAGCCCACTAGATCTAAGGGCTATGTGAGGGTCCACACAGTCATAAGGAGATGATACACATTTTTCATTAATAGTATCCTCCTTGAAACTAGCATTCCTCGAGACCCCAAAAGCATTGCATTGGGAGAGAGCAAAAGGCGAGTTTTCATTAACCCTTGCCTCTGCCTTTTCAGTATATCCTAACTCCGATGAACTCTCGTCGAAAAAAATAGCATCAGAACCGTTCCTATCCATGGAAGGTCCTATGAAATCTTCTTCAAAAATGGAGTCACTATCCGAGTCCGAGGAAAGAGGAGACAAAAGGCTTGCAGCCTGAAAAGGTTCTTCGAAACTCTGATAGGATAGCATTTTCCATTAAGTGAGACCATCAGTGATTGATTCACAATATTCATATCGGATAAAATAACCAGAGATTTAATGGGCAAAAGGAGCTTAGAATTGAAGTCTAGTCTCCCAACCTCCAAAGAGCAACCGAACACCTTAGTTATAGCCTTAATATTTTTTATGTCCCTCCCAATATGAGGGAGACCTTCAATAAGCAACCAAGCTAACCTGCCATATGACTCAAAATTATCGTCCCATAGTTTGATGTTAACAAACCATTGCTCTAGCCAAACTTTGTTTCTTCGAGTCTTTTTACAGCAACATCAATAGAGTTCCATTCGAAAATGAACGAAAGACCTCTGAGGTACTTTAATTTACAATACACAAGACCATTGTTCTCCACAATAGACCAAGCATTTTGGAGCGCTTGGAAGTTCCTAGCCTCCCCGATCCAACAACACTCAAGCTTTGAACGGAGAAAGGCATTTTATTCTATGGGAATCATCTTGAAATGTTGTTTGGCTTGGGCATTAGGACCCATAACCGCCTCTTTAAAGGAGTGGTTAGCAGGAGGTTTCGCCATCTTCGGAATATACTGATTACCAGGTTTGAATGGAGGGAAATCAGAGGTCGGAACACCCATATTCGCGACCTTGATGAACTTCGCCCTGTTAATCACTAGTTTCGAGTTTACGATAAGGATATCTTTGAGACGACCTTCAAAACTCCCAACATCCCCTATATTGATGAACCTTACAAAACCAAACCTTGTGCCTTTTTTAGTCCGTTTGAAGACTATGTAAACATCAATCACTCTGCCATATCTGTTAAACATCTTCCATAGTGTAACAGTATCCCACGTTTCTGGAAAGTTGGTGAAGAAGAAGGAAATCGCCTTGTCTCTCATGACCTTATCAAAATCTGAAAGTCCTTTCTTACCAGCCTGATTGTAATTATGCTGTGAAGAATGAGCATCGTTGAACACCTTCTTAGAGCCTCGTTGTCTTCGAGTTACTTTAATCCATTCATCATTACGTCCTTGATTTACATTAGCATCAGAGTTTGCCTTTTCCTTGTCCACTTTCTCTCTCACACAGTGGATGTAAGAGTATATAGTAAAGGAAAACTTATACTAATAATATGGTATCTTTTGGTTAGCCCATCAGGTTAAGTATTAGCTGAGTTGTCACCATGCATTCTTGCTCAGCCATGAGTTTACCACATTTGACACAAAGAGTCATGTGTTTGCAATTGCTTCCGTACAACTAATTCGGTGATCCATTTTGATATTCTAACTATTTTGATTCTTGATACTGTCGTTGTCGAGACCAATTGCGAGCTGAGACCGAGCCGAGTCCAATCTTGGACCACAGCCGCGACCACAACCGAGCGACCACAATATGTTTTTATATGTTTTTTTTATATCAATCTTGATATCTGCATTATCAAACAATAACAAAGTTAATTCTCCATGTCAATATATATATATATATATATATATATATATATATATATATATATATATATATATATATATATATATATATATATATATACGCTACATAACCAATGGGTGATGGTTAAACTTCATAATAATACGGGTAAAATAAGTGGACGTAAAGAAAATATTGAAAATCACAAAACATTATAAAAACAAAAATAAGTTAATGAATTTATACAAAAGAATAGTTGACGGATGGGCGGGCAAGCTTTATAATTTTACTTGACAATTACAACCTTTATAGATCGAAAATTAATATTTTATGAATACAATTAATCAAGATCTTGCCTTCACTATATCATGGGTGGTTGTGGGTTGATTAATCTCTCTATAACCCTATAACATAAACACAAAAGAAAAAATGATGTGGAGTGCTGGGAAAGCTGCGTAACTTTGGGGGATTTGAATTTGGAAATACCAAGTAAAATGGGAGAGGGCTGAGATTTTGTTTCACTGGAATTGAAGAGGAAGTTAATTAGGAGACTAAGTAGGGGGTTATGTTTTGATAGTTTGAGATTAGTGACGATGTAAATGTTTGTGTTGAATATCAGTTTGGGAATGCAATATTTACCATAAAATATGGCTTGCTCCACTGGTTGAGCTCCTCCTTTATGCTCCAACATATCTGGGCTCGATCGTCACTTGTGGCAAAATTTTTACATATTTAACCGGCAATAGTGCCATGTCACAATTAAATGCCTAGTCACCATTGAGGTGGCATTATCTATGTGTCATGCTTAGTCTCATATATATGTATAGATATATATATATATATATATATATATATATATATATATATATATATATATATATATATATATATATATATATATACACATTATATATAAGAGGAGGCATGCCATGTCATAATGTCACTTGGCATCCCATAATGCCACGTCATATTTCCATGTCATCACAATGCCACCTAAGCACCTCATCATTGAATACATGTCATTTTTTTTAAATTTAATTTGATTTTAGCGTTTTTATATAATTTTTAATTTATAAAATTAGGATATTTTTAGTGTTTTTATAATTTTTAATTTATAAATTTCGTTTTTATTTAAAAAAAACATTCATTGGAATCGAACCTCGGCTCATTGTTAACTTATTTAGACACCTAACCAATAGACTAAACTGTTTTTTGATTTTTATCTTCCAAAACAATAAAAATAAGGACATTAAAGAATAACTCAGTATTTTAGGCCCAATCCGAATACCTGCAAAGGTAATATACAAAAAATATCCTAATGATCTCTCCAAACCTAACGCAACCATCATTAATCCACGATTCTTTTTGTTTGGTTTGTGAATTATGTTATTCGGATATGTGTCATGCCAAATCACGAATGAATTATTTGGTTCTTATGATGAAGTTGAATCTTTAATCTCAAATAAGGTATGTTTGAATTTCAATTCCAGTTTTCTGATTTTTATATTTCTTCTTTACCTGATGCAATATTAAATATTCTAATAAAATTGGATGATGGTGTATGATGATAGCCTTACATTGATATGTACCAGATTGTAAACAACCAGAAATCAGTTATGAAATGTAGTTGTTGATGAAAACAAACAAGGGATCACATAAGAAGAAATGAAACCGTATTTGTAATCAAATGATTCACTTAGTTTGTAATGGAATTAAGAGAGAAGAAGATTACAAGTCTTTTCAGTGAATGAATTACAACAAGAATGAAAATGAGTATTTATACAAAGGGAGGAAGGAGAAATAGGAGGAAGGAGTAAACAGATTTTCCCGCCAAAAGTTATAACTAACTTTTGGCTTATCAGTGGTTTCCACTGATGGTTAGCAGTGGTTTCCACTGATGGTTCCAAGCTTATCAGTGGTTTCCAAATTGGCGCGTATCAAACCCTTCCCCTTAACATTTGACTTTCCACAGTCAAATAGCATCTTCAGTTGCTTCCTCTTGATCAAACCCAGGTTACTTCTTCAATAGGCTTCTAAGTAACATACAAAACTGACCCATTTTGCTAAATTGAAACAAAACACTCCTAATTCTAGTAAGAATCTTGAGCCCAAACACCCCTTAAGTGGAATATCAGCCACTCGACAATTAAGCTGCAAACAACTTCTGCAATTCCAGTAGTTACCACATGTCTTGTTCACTTGTTCCTTCAAACCAACTATCATATAATATATCCTCCATGAATGTCATCAAGTGGATAAGCTGATGAATATTCCAACATGTCACCAAGTGTGCATGCTGATGAACATAAACTAAACAGTATTTAGATGCCACCTTTGTTGATCTATTCTTCCATGAATGACATGAAACAAACAGTCCACACTTCAAACCAAACACCATCAGAAGTGTCGAAACTCGAGCTGATCCATCATTAACACCAGAAATCAAAAGTGACTGATCCACCAATAACACCATGCCAGTAACAACCCTGTAGTAACCATGCCATTCTTCCAGTAATCTACCAGTTGCAACCAAAAAAACCTCAAAATAATCAAAATCCACACTAGTCTTGGCGACTTTGGTCTTCAAACCATTTCGGTTACCCTACTCAATCTGCTAGTGTATAACCCATCTTGATCAAAACATTGTACTAAGTAAACAAATTTTGAGTAACCATAAAACATCCCACAACTCCTTTTTCCTTCTTGGCCATTTCCATGTCAATTTCCTTTTTCACAGCCTCTCTTTGCATTAAGTACCAACTCAAACCCATTTTGCCCATATTCTTTCTTTGTTTGTCCCGCCACCATGGACGAGCCTTATTCCCTTTTCGTTTGTTCACCCACCATGAACAAACCATTTTAGTCGTATTGTGTTTCATTTTCTTTTTCACCCCCTTCCATGTATCAAATATTAAGCAATTAAAAGTTGCCTCCTTTGTACCCTTATCTTCATTCTTTTCAACAACTTCTCTATCACTCATCTTCATTTTAACTTGCTTCGTACCTTCAACCTATTTATACAACTGATCATCACAAGTAACTGTCACATCAGATGCATAAGTAGCCACACCAAAACTTTTATACCCATCTACCCAACCTTCAAAACACTTCTGATCACAGTATGTTCTCAACACCAAGTCACTTAAAATAAGATCATTATCCTCTTTACTCATATTTTGATCTATGCCATACTCATCTTTATTTTCTACCAAGCTGCTACATTTACCTTTTACAACTTTACATTGTATCTCACTCATTTTCTTCCTTGTAGTACTATCTAAAACCACCACATTCTCGCTATTAACCTTGATATCTTTTGAGAATGTTTTCTCCATATCAGCAATTAACATTTCATCAAGCTTTGATGTGTCATATTTCTTACTCATACCATCATTACACTCCATGGCCACACCCTCATTTCCACTATCCTCCTCAAACTTTTCCTTGTCTCCAACATCGGTTGTTAGTTGAATATCATAACCACCCCTATCAACATCTTCAAAACTATCAAGACTCAGTGTACCATTGTTTTTGTCATCCAATTCAATCAACTTCTTTGATTTCATTCCCAAATCCTCAACATTCTTTTCACAAAGTTCATCAAGAACAACCAACTCCACACGATCAGTTACTTTACCATTTACATTTTCTTCCACACAATCAGTTTCTTTACCACTAATCGAGCCTTCTTGTTTGGGAATTTTTTTTGGTGGCGTTTTATCGAACACTTTGTAAGCATCAGTTATACCATTATCAATTCCACTATTCCGTTCTCTAATTTCCCCAGAAGTCAAACCATACGTATGAGTATTAACCAGTGGATTGCCCAACTTACTCCCAATAGTGGTTGACATGGTCAACGAACTTTCTTCATTGTTCCAGCCATTTGCAACTAACTCTTCCTTTTTTGAAACACCATAACCCAAATCAAATGAATCTCTTTTATTGTTCTTGAGTCCACTTAAATCTTTAGAATGTGAACTAACAAGTGATGGTGGATAAGTTTTTCCATTGATTAGGTGGTACTTTTTTTCTTTCAATTTTGCCAAATGACATGCATCTGAGATGGTTTTGGGTGGAAAAAATCGAAACTCATAACTAATTTGAGATGGCAACCCACGCACAAAATAGTTTACTGGATACCATTCCTTAAAACCCTCTTTAATAAATGCTGAAGTAAGTGATTCATAATACTCTTGAACTGTACCATATCTTGCGAAAAAATCTTCCATAGACAACTCAGCCAACATCATAGCTGCAACCGCCATTGATGACCAAAACTGTACTATATGGTTAAGCAACTGAATTCACAACTCAAGAAGAATCTTGACTAAAGTAACTGTTTCTTGACCCAAATTGAACAATAATCGACCAAAAATTTAACCCGTAATAACGAAATTCGCCGGAAGATAAGCTGTTTCTTCTTAGGAATTGAAACGGAGAAGATAACCGGAAAATCAAGAATGCCAATATAACACTCTTGAAGATAATATGGTGCCAGAAAAGGGCTCTGAATACCACTTGATATGTACCAGATTCTAAATAACCAGAAATCAGTTATGAAATGTAGTTGTTGATGAAAACAAACAGGGGATCACATAAGAAGAAATGAAACCTTATTTGTAATCAAATGATTCACTTAGTTTGTAATGGAATTAAGAGAGAAGAAGATTACAAGTCTTTTCAGTGAATGAATTACAACAAGAATGAAAATGAGTATTTATACAAAAGGAGGAAGGAGAAATAGGAGGAAGGAGTAAACAGATTTTCCCGCCAAAAGTTATAACTAACTTTTGGCTTATCAGTGGTTTCCACTGATGGTTAGCAGTGGTTTCCACTGATGGTTCCAAGCTTATCAGTGGTTTCCAAATTGGCGTGTATCATACATCGAAGGCACGATGACAACAATCACATTATTATATTGAATCTTATTAATTCAATTTGGTTGTGAATTAGGTAATGGAAGAGGAAGCTATATTGCTTGAGAAAGAAAGGTTTGTGTTTGTGTATATCCTTTAATCCTTTATCGCTACATCAGTTTCCAAATCAAGATCCTATAATTATAAGTTATCGTTCGGTTTTCGGGTTTTTAATGTTTTGTTTTGTGTGGTTTCACTGTCTGTGATAGTAAAGGATGAGCTCTTGATTCATTAATAACTTCTTTAGGACGAGATACAACTCCATAGCCTGGTATATATACATAGTGCTTATGTAGGATGTATTGGCTTACTAGGATTTTGCATAAACCAATTGTGCCTAACCAATTCACTAAATTTTACCATTGCATGACCCGCTCATCATGACACGTTTACTAATTACTTATCTCATCAGGTTTGATGGTTGGGTGGGATATAGGTCCATCTTGCGTTCCATTTTCCATAAAAAAACATTCATACTAAAGTTACAGATTCCGCTCCTGCACCGTTTCAGGAAGTTACCGTGATCGCCATAACGAGTCCTCAGTTACTACAAATCTTTTATACGAGTAAGAACTTTACAATGAACAAACAATTTTAGTCATCATTCTATATAATCATCTTCTTGGTCCATTTATGATTTTTGCACGTTGTTTCTCGTGATTATGAATTAAAAGCAGTTGTGTATGACTTCTTTGTAATGTTAACCCTCATGATATATCCCATGTTAGGGAAATTCTGTGGCTTTTACAAAAACATCAGGATTGCTCTATGTCAAGTTCGGATTGAATGTAGCATTAATAAGAACATGTTTAAGAAAACCACTAAAAGTAATAATCAAAAGCCATATAAAGTTTAGTTGATATGTAAGCATTGTTTGGGTTTAAATGAGAGTTATAATGTGCCTAATAACCCGCCATCACGTTTGGTTTTTCAAACCATAACACAGTCCAGTTTGGCACGTATATAGATCAAAATTTAACCTAGAATTTCTTATGTCGTAAAACTTAACAGTCACCTATGACTGGTGTTGCTATGTTTCAGGTGAATATGAATCTCAAGGAGATCGTAGGAATGAAAAGCAGAGTGAGACGAAAAAAATGACTTATTGCGCGGTTCAAAATAAGTCGTTACTTATATGGACAAAGATGGTGACCGGATGCTTCTTGGTGATGTACCTTGGGAGTAAGCTAAAAAGTGAAATGCTAAAAATGATCAGATGAGCTCAATGGGTCACTTATTGTCGGTATCTTGATGTTATGCCGTACACAAGTGGGAGTGGTAGGAACTTGTGTGCACGGAACAACTACTGATCAAATCATAGACGTATCACGTATGGGGTCACACACAAACACGGAGTACAAACCGAAGTAAATTATATGTGTACTATATATATTATCACGAGAAAATATGTCCAAATCAGACAATACCTTGTCGGTCAGTAATAAAGGATCACATCTTGGATATAACTACCAATTTGGTTAAAACTTTCTTAGAACACTCATTTGCTTATTAGGATACAACTAGAGTAGCTTAACCATGTCAATCTTTACCAACTGTCACAAGACTTCTTTAGAATTTTGAAAATTAGGAAATTGTGACACTCCATCCTTTGCACAGTTGTACTAATCTGATCATGCTTTTTTTTATGCACATATTTCTTTTGTAATTTTTATGCGTGTTCTTTCTTCTTCCGTGGAACTAATTTCGGAACAAACTACACCATGTACTAACTTAAAGATGTTAAAGATTTATCCATAAGTAGTAGACTCGGTTGAGCGAGCACAAAAAAGGATTTTGTTTACTTGAGATTAGTGGTTGAAATTTTAACATATTATATAAAAGTTGTTTTTCATTTGTTATCGGAACAGCCTTTCAGTTTTCCTATACATATTATATCCTACAGGTGGCGCTACTTGAACATAAACCGCTTGAAAAGTTCTAAAAGCAGCCAGCATGAGCCACCGGAGAGGTAATGAACCTACTGATATGAATTTGATAGTAAGGGATACAGGATTGAGTGATTACCTGTAATGATCAACTAACTGCGTATGATGCACTTTCAACGCTTATACAATGTATGCTTATGTAGGTTGCAACAGTATCATGAGGTTCACGTTGAGACCTTAATATATATCACCTTTCAGCTGGTCTTGGAGACTATTGAGTTTAAAGATATTTTTCCCTTCTGAAACGAGGTATGGAGTTTCTTTTATTTACTGTATACTCTTTACTAGCTTTCAAAATTTCTTTGCCCACCTGCATATTCTTTGGTGAAGTAGCTGAATCAAAACTCATTATCAGGGTACTGATAATGAGGTTTCTTAAAATGGTAATTCTTCTGGAAATGGAAACTCGATTGATTATGTTAACGGTCTTAAGATCATGGTTTTTGTCAAGACCTTTGAAGGTGTAAACAATGATTTTTATGATGCGAAGAATGATTATGATGGGGTTTTAGTATTTAAGGACACAAAGAAGAGCAAGGTTCGAGAAGAAATTTTGTTGTATGGTAAAATAGATTAGCAAGGATGGCAATGTGGGAAGGTGGTGAAAAATGAGGAAAGTATGTGCGAGGATCATATCATTGAGCTTAAAAGCATATTGTTCAGGCTGCCAAGAAAGAGGCCCAACTCGTCCCTGGGTCGTTGGTGGGAAGTGGGTATCGGCATACCAAGAAAGGGGTCTTAGCAAACCCATATGACCAAATGTATTATTATTCCGGGTTGGGCCGAATTGGGGAAAAAAGGGGATCAGGGAGTAGTTTCTCAAACAAGTACAATGAGCCTACCAAAATTGATTGGGAGGAGAGCAAGATTAAGGAAATGAGTTCAGATGACGAAGATAAAGTCAATTTAGGCAAAGAGGAAGGACATATGTATGAATTTGAAGTGTCTGAAGTGGGGCCCACCAAGTTGAAGTATAATGACGACTACATCGACAAGGAATGTAAGACAGGCCGGGATCACTAAAAAAAACAGGAGGGGAAAGTCTATCAAGGTGGGAGGCTATGAAGACGAAATCATTTAATTATTTGATATGATGAAACATTTGTAATGGTTTTGATCCATTTGTTTTTGTTAAGTCAAAAAGAATTACAAAGGTAGAGTTTAGCATAACATACATTTCAATGAGCTACAATAATGTTTAGGCAAATTTGCGACTGCCCTTAATTATTTTTTGTCTTTGTTGTAACCATCAACTGAATATGAGGCCTGATATATATTTTTTTTAAATGTCTTTTAACTGATTGTTATACATTGGTATGTAGGATGTCGGGTAGAGGAGTTATTTCCTGTAGGAAGAGATGAAAACAAAGCTCGAGTATACTTTTACATGACAACATATTTGAACTGATAAGAAAATGATGCAAAGTGAATTTGAAAAGAAGGCTCAGATTGAGAAACTATTGGCTCGACTCAAGATTCTAATCTCAGCCTATTTAAGATATTTTAGCTTCTTTTACATCACTGTAACTTTAGGTGCTAATCCTATTTTCTCATTTGTTATTTAATCTAGCATTTACCAATCCAAATCCCTTAGTCAACTGTAAAATCCAATTCCAAACACCCCATAAAACAGCACCAGACTAAAGATATATTCCCAGCGAGTATCAGTAGCCTTTTACTAAGGCTTGATGCCTTGACCCGTTCCTTTTTTTCGCTAATCATGATATACTACATCCTTTTGTTTACAACATGTACGATTGGTTGTTAAGATAAGGACGTAGTAATACTTATAATCAGCTTACAAAATTCTTGGTCGATATAAAGATCTAAGTTACTTTTATTACTTACATTTAAAATGCTTCCACATACAGGAGGCGGAAAAATTACATATTGTGTTTATATTGGTGACGTTCATGAGAAACAACCTGAAGTGGAGCACTATAGTTTCCAAAAGATCACAGTTGCTGCGCTCATCTTCTTCATGTGAAGCTGCTAATATTTAACCTCGACAGGCGTAGAGTGACAAGAAGAAATTGCTTTGTGCCAAGTCGTCGGAGTTTCATGTAACTGGAAAAAAATATATAACTAGGATTATCCATGATCAGGTGATATTTCATTGTATTTCTTATTTTTTACTTATTAATGTAGTTGAAAGTGTGTCTTGACATTAAACATGATTGAGAAATCATGTCAAACATAATGAGACAAACCACTAGATGGGGGTTCCCGGAGCCTGATCACACAATGTTACTAACTTCCTTACCCATGCAGCCGGGGCTAAGTCAGGCTTACCAACAACTTGATCAACCTAATCACATCACATCCCTATTTCACAAAAGACTCGGCCTTTTTAATGACACTAATCGTACTCCTACAACCAAATCCCCGTCACCCACCCACTTCATCACAGGACGCAAATCCTAAAAAAAAACCCATATTCAATTGTAACTTTATAACCCATAAAACATAATAAACAATAATGCCCATTAATCAAACTTGCATTTTTTAAACATTAGACCAATATAGATTCAATTCTAGCAACTAACTGATATAAAGGTTAACACCCTGTAGAGAAAGTATGAAGGAAAAAAAATAAAAAGAGATCAGTCAGACACATTAGTGCAGCAGGTCTAGAACAATAGATCCAATCACAATCACACGCATCATATGTATCACTTTATGATTATATATAAACCATGATGCTGGGATATTGTGTTTTGTAGGATCGATACCCATTGCTTAAGACCAGGCCAATGAATTGAAATTGAAAATGGAATGGAAATTGAGTGTGTAAAGGTTCCCAAACACAAAGAGGTGCAACACTGATTTTATTGTCCAATGTGCCATCCGGGGGAGGTGCTAGGATGTGCTTAGGACAATTGCACGGATGGTACTATTTACCATCAATTCAAGTAAGACAAATGTGTTTTACTTTTCTGTTTCATCATTCAATTGCGGTTAAGATTATCAAGAATAATGTCTGGAAACAAGTATCTTGCTTAGGATTAGTTTTGAGTTATTATTATGAAGTTGTTCCGTTATCACTTTTGCAGCAGTGGGGTACTTTTGCTAACTTTTTCCGGAAACTGATTTAATGGTTGTTTAGTTAGTAATAAGGGCTTCGAGACGTTATATATCTTAAGGAGATATCAAAAATAGAAACATGGTGTATGATCACCCCTAAATATTTAATGTTAACGATGCGATTGATATCTTCAGTCGGATAGAGGTCCTTATTTAAAAAAATAAGGTAATACATAGTAGGGCCATGGTGTTCATACCACAGTGGCGGTTGTTATACGCAGGTGAGGATGTGCCCATTAGCTGGTGGTCAACCGCAAATAGTTACAATGCATTCTATGATGGACTCTCAGGTTGCTTGGATCGGGAGATGAATATGTTGTTCTCACGAAGCTGGAATAAAACGGGTGTGTATTTTTCTTTAATAGTGTTGATTTTTAGGATATAATCGACATGGACTCCTATTTTGTGCATTTAAAAAGTGCCTTCATTGTTTAAAAAATACTGTCAAATGATATAGGCATACTGAGTGACGACCAGCTGATTTTGCCAACATAATATAACATTGTAAGTCTATGTGGCGGTAGGTTCAAACCCATGGATTTGGCGGCAAAAAGTTCAGAAATCGCTGTTACCCAACAAGTGCATACTAATACTCACCATTCAAGTGTACACAAGCTTTGAAAATTTTCACACTTAAAGGCACAAATACTTTCATGTCGTATGGCCATATATACTGTCTAATAATCTTTCATACAAAACTATGCATACCTGATTGAGTTGAAAAGAAATTAATGTATACGAAATGCATATTTGTTGGCACTCTAATTACTTTTTGAATTATTATTAGACTCATGTATGTAAATATGTATGTAGCTGGTCATGAGGACATTTTTGTTACAGCTATGAATAAGATTGGTATATCGATATGAACATTCCATCTGAACCCACATCCCCAAATACAAAAACCAATTTCTACAGCCACCCGATATCAGAGATGTGGTCAAGGACTCGATAACTAGAGAGATCCGCGTGAAAAAATACTAACGAGTTAGCCCTATTATAAAGCATGTTGATTCTCCGAGGCCTCTAATACACCAAAAATTTGTTCAATATGATAGTAAAGGCAAGAAACTTCAAAAGGTTGATAAAACTTCATCGGGGGTCCAAGAAGCCAAGGAGGCATCAAGATTGACTTGTGATGAAAGGGAATCACAATGTGAATTGAAATCAACTTTCAAAGTCAAAGAGCTTCCAAGGTTATCACTAGATAGTAAACAAAATTCTAACAGGAACTCCATGGTATTGGCACTGGTGGGACAATAACTTGTGCAGGGAAATACCTTAAATAACAAAACCTTAACATAAAGGTTATATCTCTTTTTTACTTCTTCAGACGTAATGTCTTATATTGGGTTAATCCCAATCGACCCAACCCAGCGACCCAAGTCAACACCCATTATGACCCGGTCAACAAAAGTCAATGAAAGTCAACCATACAAAAAGTCAAAGAAGCAGTTACAACGGTTACATAGCAGTTACCAATAACTGCTCTATATCAACAGAACCGATACAATGCTTCACTTTGTACCGTTTCAATGTGTATAAATAGATAGGAACATGTAACAAATTCATGTGACTGAAATAATAAGAAAAGTCTTTTGATTCAAATTGTTATTATTATTACCGGTATATCGTTGATTAAAGATCCATTAAAACTGGGCCAACAATTGGTATCAGAGCCAAAATCATCATAAACCATTTTTCTTTTTAGTTTCAGAATCAATAAGAACAAGAAACAGTCTCGATAAAACTTTTTTTCTGCAAAACAATTTGAACACAAATCAAGATATCATCTTTGTGTTCTAAACGTTTGTCACATCAAGGGGAACAATCACACAAGTGATTACTCCAAACCCGGCAACAAACTTATTTGCACTTTTTCCATCGAAACTTTTTTCTCACAAAGGATCAGAAACGAATTAAAACTCGTTTATATATTTGATTCAATTAAAACTAAACGAAGTCGTCATCAATTAGGGCAGAAATTAAAGATTCGAATTAGAACAAACACACCTGTTCTTAAACGGAATCAAGCCCAGAAGGATCAATTGAAACCTCAATTGATTCATTAGCAAACTCCAATCGTAAAAATACTCACGGATCAGAAAACCCCTAAATAAGCCGAAACCCTAGGTTTCAAATTGGAGGATTAACGATGTTTCAAAAAGAACACCATACGGAGAAAGTAGAAGGCGGTCATAAAACACGACCATCAAAAGAGGCCACCAACCGTCGTTATTGGAGAAGAAGAAGATCATAAGTTATCTTCTTAGAGAGAGAGAGAGAGACTCGTATCTTGTCTCATAAAGAAAGAAAAAAGAGTATCGCGTGTGTTTTTATCTCAAAGAGATAAGAAACAAAAGGGTTATAAGGGACGTGTGTATACAAAGGGCCACCAAAGGATAATATTAATAGGGCATCGGGTTAAACCATCAACCCCTCCAGGTTCCAAAAGATTAAAAATACCACCTTTCATTTTTTTTACTTTTGATATATATTGATTTTTATTTTTGATAAGTTACCTTTTAAAATTAGTATCTTATCATATTTTGGATAGTATATTAACCTAGTGATTACAATGCTTAATATACTGATTATGAATAATTTTTAAGGAATAATTAACCATAGGTTATTCGTTATTAAAATATAATAATCTCCGAGGATAGTTTTGGATTTAAAAACTAGTCCTATAAAGTTTTATAGCCTATAAGGAAAAATAAAACATTTTTCAACACAAATCGTGTTAAATTTCTGGAGATATTTTTATTATCAATATATTTAAGATATGACGAAAGGAAGTGGAAATAAGGAACCTGGTACTAATTTTACAAATAGTACACCTCAATTTCAATGCCCAATCCTAAAGCCCACGAATTACTCATTATGGGCAATTCGAATGCAAATCATTCTCGAAGCGAATGGTTTATGGGAAACAATTGAGCCGACTAAAATGACTCAACCCGATAAGAAAAAGGTGGAAATAACCAAGAAGAACATGATCAACCTGGACTTAAGGAAGATCACAAAGGTGGAAATAACCAGAAGAACATGATCAACCTGGACTTAAGGAAGATCACAAAGGTGGAAATAACCAGCATAACATGGTCAACCTGGACTTAAGGAAGATCACAACAACAAAGGTGGAAATAACCAGAAGAACATGATCAACCTGGACTTAAGGAAGATCACAAAGGTGGAAATAACCAGATCAACATGGACATAATGAAGATCACAGAAGAAAAGGTGGAAATAACCAGATCAACATGGACATAATGAAGATCACAGAAGAAAAAGGTGGAAATAACCAGATCAACATGGACATAATGAAGATCACAGAAGAAAAAGGTGGAAATAACCAAATCAACATGGACATAATGAAGATCACAGAAGAAAAGGTGGAAATAACCAGATCAACATGGACATAATGAAGATCACAGAAGAAAAGGTGGAAATAACCAGATCAACATGGACATAATGAAGATCACAGAAGAAAAAGGTGGAAATAACCAGATCAACATGGACATAATGAAGATCACAGAAGAAAAAGGTGGAAATAACTAGATCAACATGGACATAATGAAGATCACAGATGAAAAAAAGTGGAAATAACCGAAGGAAAATTGATCTACCTGGATATAAGGATGATCACAAGCACTACAACAAATTACAAGCTCAGATGGTGGATTTAACCAGAAGATGAATCAAGAAGACTTACAGACCTACGTCACAGCGATTGTGATTAAGGGGAGAATATTGGGTTAATCCCAATCGACCCAACCCAGCGACCCAAGTCAACACCCATTATGACCCGGTCAACAAAAGTCAACGAAAGTCAACCATACAAAAAGTCAAAGAAGCAGTTACAACGGTTACATAGCAGTTACCAATAACTGCTCTATATCAACAGAACCGACACAATGCTTCACTTTGTACCGTTTCAATGTGTATAAATAGATAGGAACATGTAACAAATTCATGATGACTGAAATAATAAGAAAAGTCTTCTGATTCAAATTGTTATTATTATTACCGGTATATCGTTGACTAAAGATCCATTAAAACTGGGCCAACATCTTATGTTGCTTATGTTCGACATTTCTCCTGTCCCCTTAAAGCAAGTTTCTCTCCAATGCTTTTGAATACATTCAGTTAATTAATTGAACTTTTTTTATTTTACATCAGCTTCATGGCATTGAGCCTATTGAAAGTGGTCTGATGGTCTCTTATCTGGAATAATCCCTCATCTCATAACTATCATCACTCTCACACACACAATCAAACCGTCACCATACACTATCAAAAGCATAGATCAGATGACACAAGAAACAGAACTCAAAGATAAACACCATCAACCTGATCACTAACTGGCGACACCCATGACACCCATCGAATACTCATCACACCAGAATCACTGAACGGACGTCACACCTTAACCCTAAAACTTAAATCATTGATGCAAGAAAAATATAGTTGGGAAGCTGAGATGAAAATTGAGTTTGAATCAAATTTGTGGATTGGAATTATAAGGTTTAAAAGTATTGGGTTAGCTTGGCTGTATAGGGCGTGCATCAGGGAGTGTGAAGATTGTGTCAGGGTTTGATAAAGATTAAGATGGGGCATGTAAGTTTGTGTGCAAACCTGGTTTTGTTGAGGATCATGGGCTCATAATTTAACACCTGATGAGCCTAATATTTCCACAACGACAATCTTAGTTATTTGTTTTATGTTTAGTTAATGCATTGTTTTAGATATATCTCAGATTGAGATTTCATCATCTGGAAAACATGAAAAGAATGTATGATTAATATATGAGCACACAAACATAACATACCCTTTCAAATTTTATAATCAAAAGAGGGAGACAAGCCCCTTTCTCTTTCTTTTCTTTGACTAAACTAAGCAAACCAAGCAACCCTTTTATAGAAGAGCATGTTGTTTTGTCTTTTATTCAAGCTATCTCATCGGAGTTTGAAGTGGAGGCAGAAGAGATTGATGAGGTGTTTGGAAACGAAGATAATGGTAATGCAAATTGAGCATTGTAGTTGGTGCGGCTAACTGATCCCGACGTATTGGATTGCTTGATCTGTCACGAGCAATTTTGCACCCCAGTCTTCCCGGTACAACAGTTTTTTTATTTTAGTTTTATCGTAAAAAGTACTTTCTAATGTGCATTTCCAACCTGCTTACTGAAAAACTACATATAATGTCCAAAAAATTGCAAATTATCAAAATCAGTTTGGATGATCAATATACTCTTAAGTTGATTTCTTCTATAAATAAAAAAGCTATTCCAAACACCCTTTAACTATTAGGTAACCAACTTATCTGTTTATTTTGTATTTAGAAGCATCATTATTTAGAAGCATCATTTTTGTAAGCGAGACTATGGAGAGACCTTTCAAGGATCCGGATATTTCTAGACTTGGTAGACTCAATCTTGGCTTCCCCAGCCCTTTGTTATATCTGTGTCTGCAGAGGAGACATGGTATTCATTTCTATTATTTAGTTTGGCACTTTTGTTTTTGAAATGTGCTAAAAATGCAATTCAGTAAGCTCATTAACTTGTCTTTGTTATTGGTTTGGTATGCTCATGGTAACTTTTCCGGTTCAGGTATACATCATTTCCTTGATAAGGATGAGCAGAAAATATGGCTGGAGTTTAAAAAGTTTGTTTTAATGTTTATACACATCCGAGTATGTTTCAATTGTGTATGGAATGATTTACATCTTTATGAACTTCGTTTTGTGTAGCTTTTGGTAGCTCACAAATACTAACATGCTCTAAATTTTCAGTTGATAGCCTTGCTAGTTGAAGTAGGACTGAACATCCAAGAAGCACATGCTTTTTCCATAGTGAATCGCTACTCTTAGATGTCTTTGTCGTTGATGGTTGGTCGTATGAGGTATAGTCTTTGTTGTTGATAGTTGCGTATATCAGGTTTTTGATAGTCAAAGTCAAGCCCACATGTTGCATGCACCTCTACTGTCATACTTTGACTTTTAACATCAGCTTGATAACTTATCGAATTGATGCATTATATGTGAATCTTGATCATAATATCTTAATCTTAAGAAAGAGACTAGGTAAATAATTTTCTAATCCAAGATGTTGGTCAATTTGATTTTTACTGTCAAAAGTGTCTATTTTGCAACTTTAAAGATATTGAAAAATCTCTGTTTTTCGTGCACTCCTGCTATGTGGTTCTCCACTGTAAAGGGTACCGGGATATGTCTAACTGACTTGTTCAAGTCTTTTATTCGGTTTAGGAGTGCAGAGTGTTGTTGCAAGTTTTTGATTTTCCTCTTTTTTTTGTAATCTGATTATGCAATTTCTATGCAGCTTCAAGGAACGGAGCATTCTGTATATCTTGATTTGCTTCAGATGTTTGCTCATGGAACCTGGAGCGGATACAAGAGTAGGTTCCTATCTCTTTTTATTAATGCATAGATAGCTAAATAAGTTTACTTAATACCTGAGATATGGTAATTATTTTGACTCCAATAATATTATCTAAAGACCTGGATTTTGGTTTTTTATATCGTCAGTTGCTTTGTAAATTGATAAAATGATAGGAAATACATATCGACTCTGAAAAGAGTGTAGTTTTTAACATCAACTTTCAACAATTTGAAGAGTTTTAAACTTCTATCACGTATTTACATTACATAAATTTCTCTATTCATATAAGGATGGATCTTACATAAGTGGACATTCAATATATTTATCTATTTATGTAAGTCAATGGAAAGGAGAAAACAGAATAGACTATAAGAGGTATACTTAAGTAATATCTAGCAATACGCCGATACGGTCTATATATTTTTTATACCTGGTCTCTGTTTTTTTCTTTCACAACATTAGCGTGTTGTTATGCATTATTGCATTTCATTTGTTCTATGTTAATTCAGATTACCAGTTACATCACTTCTATTTTCATGGTGTACAAGGGGAGTTAAGTCCTATCTCTTTTGTGTTTGTGATATCGAACGCTAGCACTCTTCCACGATTGACTCTGTTCGGTCCTCAAGCTAAAGCAACTCACGATGCTCACACTAGCCGAGGCAAACAAGGTATTTTACCCCGCATGTAAACAAACATAATACAAATAAGCCGTAAAACGTTTATTTATATTTTACGATCTTCTAATGTTTTGTCGATAACAAAAGTAAGATCATTTTAAGGAAACAAATAAAATACGTAAATGGTTTGAACTAATAGTTTTCTAACACACTTACGCTTTCACATAAAACACTAAAACAAGTATAAGTGATTTTATGATTTAGATACACATGTACAAACAACTAGTGTTTACATATTGGGTTAAACATATACTTAAACTAAGTATACTAAAATGGGTAAAAACTAAGTGTATGTTAAATTGGGTAAATACAAGTATATACTAAATGGGTAAATACTAGCAAATGGTTTTTGACCCATGGTTTTATATATACCACTTAACCAAGTTCATTGTATCCTTAAGATACATTGTATCTAGAAAGAAAACCATGGATCAACCCATAACCCATGACCCATAACCAAAAATACCCATGGGCAAAGAGGAGCGGACCACGGATCCCTAGCTTTGTGCTAGCCGGATCCCTTGTGGTAGGGATCCGTGGGATCCGGGGAAACAGTAGGATTTTTCCTCTATAAATAGTGAGCCATTTCTTCATTATATCTCACCCCTCTCTAACATACTTCTCCCCTGAGTTAAATCTCACTAACCTTAGATCCAAGAGATCTATGTTTGTAGTTTTGTCTTTGTGTGATCTTTTAGGTTTCTCTTAAAGGCAAGATCACCACCTTTGAAGTCGAGCAAACTCAAGTCCATGAGTTGCCATGCTTCCTCATCATCAAGGCTATTGAAGTCCTCTTGTTGATGATCTCTTTCTTTCTTCAAAGAAGTGTAGTGTTGAAGACATTAGTGAAAGATGTCTCAAGTGTCAAGACGAAGATATTAGTGAAGGGTATCTATCGTCTATAGGATAAGCACTTGTGAAAGGTGCTTAGAAGTCAAGACAAGAAGCATTAGTGAAAGGTGCTTAGAAGTTAAGACTTGAAGCATTAGTGAAAGGTGCTTCAAAGTGAAGACACAAGACATTAGTGAAAGGTGTCTTGTAGATCTAGTCAAAGGCATTAGTGAAAGGTGCCTTAGATGTACATTCGATATAGTGTGTTTCGATGTACTAGATAGACTAGCATTAGATCCAAGGATATTGATGTCCTTGATGATGTTGTAAAGGAGTAGATCTCCTTTGGGATTAGTCGTTGGTGTAGTGTGGTAGTAGTTCCTCCATTGCAATGGAACTAGGTGCTTAGCCTAGTACCTAATAAAGGGTAGGCGACGTTGTGAAGGTGTAGTTCACCTAAGGTGTGAAAGAACTCGGTGGTTAGCCTAGCACCGTATAAAGGGTAGGCGACGTTGTGTAGGTGTGGTTCGCCTTGGTGTGAAAGAACTCGGTATTTAGCTTTGTCTGGAAAAAGGTTAAGCGACGTTGTGAAGGCTTCTCCGCCATAAGGAGATTGGTGTAGTGTTTACGAACTCTCGAGTAGGTGACTCGGGAGTGGAGTAGGCAAGGAAGGTGTCCTTGTAGCCGAACCACTATAAATACTCGCGTTGTGGTTTTGTGCTTCTTACTCTTATCTTTTCATTACATATCTTTATATGCTTGTTTATCAACATCCAACACACACAACCAAATAGATTGACATAAGTCGATCTAAATAGTTTAAAAGGAAGTTTTAATTGGTAAAACTATTCAACCCCCTTCTAGTTTTCCACAATTGGCATCGAGCTTCGTTACCAAGTTTCTTGAAGTATATTGTACTTTAAAAACTTGATACGATCCATAGTTAATTGAAAACTACAAAGAAGGTTTTTCATAAAACAAACACCATGTTTTTCAAAACTATATGTTTGGATGTTGAGTTGATAACAACATTTTTTATATATATCTTTTCATTTAATTGCACTAATCTTCTTTGTGATGTTGATTAGTCAAAGCTCATACCCACCAAGCTTTAGGAGACGCTTGGTAACAAGAATACCTTCCTTAAGAAGGTATCTTAAACGCAAAGGAGCGGGAATCGTCTAAGTGACATCGTCATTTGTAAAGACATTCCTAAGTGCACTCGAGGTATGACTTTCCACTTATATCTGAATGATATTAGTTTAGTAAATAAGTGTTATGTGTTAGGTATTTATTTGAGTAGATTTTTGTGTTTACACATGATCTACATGAAGCTTCGTTAGGAAGCCTTTTTCTCTCATACGTGTTACATTTTTCGTCTATAGTCATAGTATATGTTTTATTTCTTTTAATCCTATAATAAAACAAAACACAATTTCAATATTCCTCCTTCCCTATTAATAATCCCACTCGACACCCACTTTATTCAATCCTCACTTTTAAAATTTTCCAATTTCAAAATTCCTCTCATTTAAAAACTTCATCTTCCTCCTCACTCCATCTCATCCGAAACCAAGAAGATCCGTCATCAACATGGTTTACATCGCACTCGTGCTCATCGCCCTAACACTCATCGCACTTGTGTTCCCTATGATGAAGTTCACATACGGAGACATTTACTTTGTGTTGTTAATCTATATTGGGGTCATATACCCAATCCTTTGTATCATCCTTAGTATTGAAATGCAATATTATTAATCTAGTTTATCTAGGTTACTATTATGTGTTTATCATTCCTTTTGATTTATATGTTTTATATTTTGTGATACATTAGAGATCATGTATGCATGCTAAAAGAAAATGTAGGATAAAACATATCTCGTGGTATAAAAGCGTAAAACCTTTTATCAAATCTGTATCATTACTACGGATCCACGGATCCCGGAAGATATACTAGCGGATCCCTTTTGTAAAGGAACCGTGGGATCCGTCCTCATCGAAAACAGTTTTTCATGCAAGATTAAAAACCACTATCTTTCTAAAAGTAATAATCCACTAGAATTTCAAAACCATGAGTTAATTAAGTGTTAAATACCATTGTTAATAAAATCTAGTAAAAACGTTAGATTATTATAGGTTTACCATAAACATCACCTCCTATTAACCCATCACTTCTATAGGTTCAACTATGACGCATGAATACGAGTTTGATTTTTCACTCACTAGCGTCTACACCCGAACATCTCCCTTGAGCCCAACACACCGGCAATCATGTCCGTGGGTTCAATAATCTCGAAAACCGTCACTTCCATGAAGGACGTATTGACAGACACCTCTCTACAATTTCAAGAAGGTATCAATACCTCCTTCCGAGCCATAGGACTAGAATGTCTTCTTGAAATCAACGAGAAGATATGTCCAAGGTTCATAATGGAATTCTTCCGTCAAGTCGAACTCGTTCGTAACGAGGATCGCTCTCATCTCTTTGGTTTTACATCAAAACCAAAAGTTCACTCTAACCCTTGGGCATTTTGCTCACATTCTCCGGATTCCAAATCATGGACAAAGTGCCTTCACCAAGATTGGTCTCTTGATTCTCTCTTCAACTTTCGTGAAGAAAATAGTCCATATTGTTCACACATACCCCTCTCGGAAGATTTAACGCGCATGATATGCAAACCTCGACCATATTACTCCAATCCAAACATTATCCATACACGGATATCCGAGAAGAGTACAAGCCTCTTGCTCTCATTCTACGTGAAAATGTTTGGAGTCTTAGGGAAATCGAGATATTCTTCCCGCTTGTTGTGCTCACATGTTGTCTTGTTTGCTAACACAACAACCATACAATCTCGCCTACTTCTTCGCAAGGCGAATTGCAAATCTTCAAGGCTCCAAGAATAAACTCATCCCTTATGGAATGTTCTTGACACGCCTCTATCACAATGTTATGCACTTCCATCCTCAATTTCAAAGTCCGTTGTATGCGTGCTTGTGAACAAGATGATGGAACCGCTAAACATATCTCTCATGAAGACTTTCTTCATTCTAGATTCCACCAATACCCATCAATCACATAATGATCCTCCTAGCGAAGACACTCAAGGAACCTAGAATAGTCAAATAGGATCAATTCTACTCTACTCATTGTTTATCAATGTAATCCTCTTTCTTTCATGAAATAAAACATCTTACATTTGATATCCTAGTTTTAGAACTCCTTCAAACAAAACTTGGAATATAATGCATTGTCAAGATCATTGCATACCTTTAGTAAAGGTTACGTCTAGCGAGATAGACGGATCCCAAATGTTGTACTAAACGGATCCCTACATCTAGGGAACCGTGGGATCCGGCAAAACAGAAAATGCAATTGCAAGCATTGTATGTCAAACACATCCTTAGAACACCTCATACTAAGCTAAACATAGTGTCTTAAGGTAGATTAAGACTTTATCAAGATAGGTTGATCTTTCCTACTCATTCCAACTCACATAGAACACACTCTAAGATATTCATAGATTTATCACTTTGTTTTAATCCATCACTCTTCCGCTCTCAAAACTCACACTTCATTTTTTACATGATCCCTCACATCTAGGTTAGAAATCCTTCGATTATGAAAAAATTGATCATAAATCAATCTCACCTCAAAATTGATCAAAGTTGATCAAATCCTAGTTTTCCTATCTCAAAACCATTAGGATATTTTCCAAAACACAATCCTAAGTCACAACCTCATCTCTAGGATCATTTAGCTTCAATTGACACTCTCTTCTTTAGTGTCATCCTTGCTCATTCATTGGTACTCATGAAAGTTCCAAATCCTTCCATAAAGACAATCATTAGCTACATCACTCACCACCTTCAAGTACTTAAGCACCCCTCCATTTAAGACACTTAGGAAGACCGAAACACTCAAGATGTTATAGGTCTTAGATTTTAGAAACATCATTTCCATTCTTTCATAGCTCACGATAGCGGATCCCTAGGATTAGCCTAGACGGATCCCTCGAGAAAGGAACCGTGGGATCCGGATGACAGTATAGGTCAAATATTGCTAAAACAATCATTTCAACTTATTTTCCTAACTCAAACACTCCATCTCATCTTAAATGAGTTCCTAGATCAGTCCAACCTCTGAAGTTGACTCTTGTGCATGTCAATCATCACACTCCAATGAATCCTAGTGGCTTAAAGCTTAAATGCACTTGCCAAATCTCTTAGTTTATAAACCACCTTATTAGGACCTCCATAGTCATCACTCTCACTCTAACTTTCAGCCCTTGAAATCATTTCATCATGAGAAAAACCCCAAGTAGTAACTTATCCAACAAAGAACCACCCATGAAAAAGGCTCGTGTTATACACGAAATTTCCTCAACCGAATCATCTCCCGTCAAACCAACAAATGAGAGAATCCTTCATCATCCAATCAAACCAATTCCTAAAAGGATAGTACCCACAAAACTACCTTTGCCTAACACCACCATACCTCCTAGACCAAACAATATCATCTCCACTAAACCATCACCATTGGTTCCTAGAAATATTTCATTTACTTCACCACTATCATCACCACACCTCTACAATTTAGAGGACTTGCCTCCTAGGCCGTCTCATCCGCTTCACGACAACATTCTCCTCATTAGGAGGAATAATGGTTCAAAATCAAGGTGTTGAGTCAACACTTGCTCCGCTTCCTTTTCGCCGTCTCCATCATATAATCCTATATGGATTATGAGAAATCATCAAAGTCAACCACCCGACCATATGGAAGTTGACGCCTTACTTACCACCACCATCATTCTTGGTCGAGGCATTCTCAAATGCACCTCCACCAATCCCTCCATCGTTTGAAGCCCCGCAAGCCGCTTCAATTGATCCTTCGCATCAAGCCATTTTATTTCCTCCACCACCACTACCTAGCCATGACAAAGATTGCTATCATTGTCAACATGTTGAAAGTTTGATACATGAAGTACGAGAAGACCAACGTTTCATGTTCTATCATCTCCTCGAACGTTTCGACGAGATCAAACCTAAACAAAACTTGAGCTAGAAGATTTTAGTGGTGTCCTAGCATCAAGCGTTAGATAGTCTAGAAATTCCTAGTCATGTATTGTCTATTTTCTTATTTTTAGAGTCATGTATATCATAACTCTTGTTTTATTAAATGGAATTACATGCTACTTGTTATTTTTCTGAGAATATGTATTCATATCTCATTTATGTGATAATATTACGTGTTATATCACCTTTGTCGATTTTAGTCATCACCAGACGGATCCTCGGTATTGCCTAGACGGATCCCTACTAGGAGGGAACCGTGGGATCCGTGAAGTCGAAAGTTTTGTTTTCTAACTTAAATCACATTTGCAGAAATTGTGAATTATACTTGTTTTCTAACCCTTGTTTGCGTTATTCAATTAACACATAAAGAATTTGACATCCTAAAGCTAGGGGAGCTTGGTGTCAAAACAATACGCTGCAAAATTACTTGCAACCTTTGATTTAAATTTCATGACTTCCGTTGCAAATATTGCAATCATCTAGGGGAGTACACCGTCACATAGACGTAATCTTTTGCATAAGTTAGTTGCAAATGAACTAGATTAGTATTACTTTCTTGACGCCTTACTTAGGGATGGACTCGTCGAGGGGAGTAACGACGAGATCCTTTCCGTTACTTGCTCTCTATTTTTTCCTTTCACATGTTTTTCTTAAAAACGATGTGTTGCTTTCTTTCAAACACTTTTGTTTCGACAAAAGGGGAGAAGAAAGTAAAACTACAAATTCAAACTTTTACAATTTTAGCTTTTCCTTAAAATAATCTTATGTTTTGTCATCAACAAAAAGGGGGAGATTGTTAATACAAATAAGCCGTAAAAACGTTTATTTATATTTTACGATCTTCTAATGTTTTGTCGATAACAAAAGTAAGATCATTTTAAGGAAACAAATAAAATACGTAAATGGTTTGAACTAATAGTTTTCTAACACACTTACGCTTTCACATAAAACACTAAAACAAGTATAAGTGATTTTATGATTTAGATACACATGTACAAACAACTAGTGTTTACATATTGGGTTAAACATATACTTAAACTAAGTATACTAAAATGGGTAAAAACTAAGTGTATGTTAAATTGGGTAAATACAAGTATATACTAAATGGGTAAATACTAGCAAATGGTTTTTGACCCATGGTTTTATATATACCACTTAACCAAGTTCATTGTATCCTTAAGATACATTGTATCTAGAAAGAAAACCATGGATCAATCCATAACCCATGACCCATAACCAAAAATACCCATGGGCAAAGAGGAGCGGACCACGGATCCCTAGCTTTGTGCTAGCCGGATCCCTTGTGGTAGGGATCCGTGGGATCCGGGGAAACATTAGGATTTTTCCTCTATAAATAGTGAGCCATTTCTTCATTATATCTCACCCCTCTCTAACATACTTCTCCCCTGAGTTAAATCTCACTAACCTTAGATCCAAGAGATCTATGTTTGTAGTTTTGTCTTTGTGTGATCTTTTAGGTTTCTCTTAAAGGCAAGATCACCACCTTTGAAGTCGAGCAAACTCAAGTCCATGAGTTGCCATGCTTCCTCATCATCAAGGCTATTGAAGTCCTCTTGTTGATGATCTCTTTCTTTCTTCAAAGAAGTGTAGTGTTGAAGACATTAGTGAAAGATGTCTCAAGTGTCAAGGCGAAGATATTAGTGAAGGGTATCTATCGTCTATAGGATAAGCACTTGTGAAAGGTGCTTAGAAGTCAAGACAAGAAGCATTAGTGAAAGGTGCTTAGAAGTTAAGACTTGAAGCATTAGTGAAAGGTGCTTAGAAGTGAAGACACAAGACATTAGTGAAAGGTGTCTTGTAGATCTAGTCAAAGGCATTAGTGAAAGGTGCCTTAGATGTACATTCGATATAGTGTGTTTCGATGTACTAGATAGACTAGCATTAGATCCAAGGATATTGATGTCCTTGATGATGTTGTAAAGGAGTAGATCTCCTTTGGGATTAGTCGTTGGTGTAGTGTGGTAGTAGTTCCTCCATTGCAATGGAACTAGGTGCTTAGCCTAGTACCTAATAAAGGGTAGGCGACGTTGTGAAGGTGTAGTTCACCTAAGGTGTGAAAGAACTCGGTGGTTAGCCTAGCACCGTATAAAGGGTAGGCGACGTTGTGTAGGTGTGGTTCGCCTTGGTGTGAAAGAACTCGGTATTTAGCTTTGTACCGGAAAAAGGTTAAGCGACGTTGTGAAGGCTTCTCCGCCATAAGGAGATTGGTGTAGTGTTTACGAACTCTCGAGTAGGTGACTCGGGGAGTGGAGTAGGGCAAGGAAGGTGTCCTTGTAGCCGAACCACTATAAATACTCGCGTTGTGGTTTTGTGCTTCTTACTCTTATCTTTTCATTACATATCTTTATATGCTTGTTTATCAACATCCAACACACACAACCAAATAGATTGACATAAGTCGATCTAAATAGTTTAAAAGGAAGTTTTAATTGGTAAAACTATTCAACCCCCTTCTAGTTTTCCACAATGAAACTACTTATTTTAGTAATGGAGTTTTGGAATTGCTTCTTTAAGTGTGTAAATTGCCTATTGCTTTATAAAGCAATAGGCAAGCTAAGTTCTTGCAAAGCAATGTTAAATCTTTTCTTAAAAAAATTACTTTTGCTTTTGATTTAGCATGTTTATGTTGAGTACCGAAGAATTGTATATACCACGATGCCGCTTAGACACATAACGTGTTATAGCTTTATAGGATTCTTTAGTTATAATTCTCAACTTTTAGTTCCGACTTTAATTTGACTAAACACGACAGTGTCTCAGGTTCAATCCACTTGCTTTAGGTCTTAGCCATTTTCTGCACAAAAGTGCCTACCTCTGCATTGCAACTATAACAAAAGAAAATAAGACTTAAATTTGACTAAACACGACAGTGTCTCAGGTTCAATCCACTTGCTTCTGCATTGCAACTATAACAAAAGGTAATAAAAGTTGTTTAACATTCTTAGAGTTGGAAAAATGGAAACTAGAAAAAATGCAGTTGCAACCCTTTTAAGCATATCACATTGCTAAAATGACTTTTTCAATTATTAAGCATATCACATCTACTATTCGAATTTGGATGGTGCTATTTAGTTTCAAATAATGTAGTCCTTTACTTATAGTTTTACCTGTATGAGAAGTCATTTTATTGGAATATAGTTAGGTAACACTATGCTAAAAAACAATTGGTTTCTCATCCGTAGTGAAAGTTGTGTATGTGACTGTATATACTATATATGCAGTCACAAACATGAAACACATGATTGTTACTATTCCTGCAACTTAAACATGAATCACATGTTTTCTAACTTAAACCACATGGTTTATCAAATGTCATTGCAAATATAGTGATGCATGATAGTGTAGATGCTAGGACACATGGTTTAAGTTAAACCACATGGTTTATCAAATATTTGACTGCATGATAGTGGTTTAAGTTAAGTTAGAAAACATGTGATTGCAAATATCTGATAGCAAATATTTGATAAACATGTCATTGCAAATATAGTGATGCATGTGATTACAAATAGTGGTTTATCAAATATTTGAAAACATGTCATTGCAAATATGATTGCAAATAGTGGTTTATCAAATAGTGATTGCAAATATTTGATAAACATGTCATTGCAAATATAGTGATGCATGATAGTGTAGATGCGCGTTTTTAAAGTGACTTTTTGCAACTTTAACAGCTACAATCAGATAATATGTTAATTAGATAATCATGTGGTTTAAGTTAGGCGCATAGTTAGATAGTTTTACATTTGCGATATGTAACATTTCATTTTGCAGGTGCACTGATGTTAAGCTTGCCTTGTGCATGAATTCAGAAAATTGATTGAAGATACACACGTCGGTGCCAAACTGATTGAGCTCATAAAGGTGTTGTCTCTAATTATTAAGATCAAATCTGACCAGCTATTTTTTAATTGGTGCAATAACTGTTTGATTATATGTGAATTAGTGTCATCGTTGTTTGATTTAATATATTCATAATTGACATACATTCGAACGAGATGAATGAGGTATTTGAAGGCTATGAACATGTGAGCTTTTGCTAGATTGTTTAAAAAAGTGTACTTCTGCTTCTCTTCTTCATGGAGGTCAGTTTAGAGCCTAACCAAATTTACGCCGAATTGTATATTCCCGACAATAGATGATTTAATGTCTAATTTTCTTGATGTTATAAGCTGTTTTGGTCCGAATTATATGTTTAAGTGTTTGAAATTGTTCATCCAAGTCCTTATCTGGGAATGAAGATATCAGTTTCTTATTGCGTTTGGATACAAAGATATGCCTTGTGTGTCCTCAAATTTAGGTGCTTATAACAACACTAGCATATATCTTAGTTATATATATGTGGTTTCTAAAATATTATAGGGTGGGTTACATGTGGTGTAGTGCGTATTGCCTATGGCTTAGTTTATCCTTTGATAAGCTAAGGACTAAAAAGACAGGAAAATAACTAATTAAATTGAGGTTGAGATCTTATTGAAAGATATTCCAAATATATACTAACTGTAATATCCATGTAACAAGGAGATATATCAAACAATATAGATTGCTATTGCTTATATGGATCGGTTGATAATTTTCAGGAGTAATATAGTTTCTATAGAAGAAAATAGTAATCGGATTTAGATGTTTGTTACTACTCTTAAGGGACACTATTCACATTAAATATATGAATATTTCCATTTTTTATGCTTGGTCTTGGTTACGTTATATACAATCATACGCGATTACCTAATACGCGTATAGGAAAGGGAAAAAAAAGACTGTTATCCTTCTTATTTTTGGATGAGCACCCCGCAACTGATAGTTAGCTAAATGAAACTGATTTTGTTATCTAGATAGATTTAACATTGACTTTGGTTTAATGATATTTTGTTTGTCAAATTGCAGTATGAGAAGACCAAGTTGATGCTTGGGTTAAGGCTTTGTAGGCGTCTGAAAAGGAAATATGGTTGTACCCCTATATGTATTTCCTGTTATTGTAATAATCAGCATGGAATTCAAAAGGAATACTAAACGTTAAACACTAACAGAAAGTTGTGTCAAGAGATTAGCGACTTGAGTGAAGATGAATACGAAAGAGTAGATGAGCCAAAGTTAATGTCAACAGTTAAACGGGCTAAATTGCATAGGCTAAGGACTTCGATGACCCGGTATTCGGGTATTGGTGATGTGATAGCTCTGGTTGGTTTAACATGGTTGCACTAGCAACTGAAAGGCATGTTGTTCCTTTCGTTGTTCTTGCAGGCATTCACAAGGTAACTATAAATCTGTGGTCCAATTGTTTTGTGAATTTAGCACATGCGTAGTGTGGTATGGTTGTAAAACTGCTAAATAGCCATATTGGTTTTTTGGACATGAAAGGAGTGAAATAGGTTTTACCACTTTGAAACTTTTTTCCCTCTCATATTTGATAATTATTTATTTCTTTTTGTTTCGTTCTTAAGCATTCAATTAAAAAATTGATATGTTTATAGCTTATTTTCGCCAACTTAAGTTTTTTTTAACGATATTCATAAGGCTTGCTCACCCATCGGCCAGGCTATGCTTTGATACTTTGTTCTTGCAAACCACTTTGAAACTTTTTTTCTCTCATATTTGATAACCGTTCATTACTTTTCGATCTTAATGGATTCAATAAAAAAAATTGTTCTGTTTATAGATAATACCGTATATATTATTTTCCGTTAACTAATACCTTCCAACGATAACACACCAGAATATAATTATAATGTAAACTAAGAAATTAATGATATCAAATTTAAACAATAAAATTTAATAACTCTGAACAAAAACATTAACACTGCTCTAACTAAGTAAATGGTAGTTGGAGCATCCTTAAAGAAGCCGCCGTTTTGAATACCACTTCTGTAAGGATTATATCATCATTATCAAAACCATATAACCACAACCTTTTTCCTCTATTCCTGGTAAACACACAAACATCACCACTTAACAAACAAAGGGTATCAACAAAAAAACTCCACTTGTAACCCGACAATACATACATATTCTCATCACAACAAACATCAAACAAAACCATAAATCCATTCACAGATAATTCAAATTCGTCAACATCATCTAAATTTGGTAAAATAACAGTTGGAAGCACCTATATACAATAACTAAATAAACATAATTAACAAAAACAAAAATAATATTAATAAATGTTAATTTTATCAAATGTAAAAGATGTTCATGATTAATATTGTTTAGAACAAAATGTTAGAAAGTACTTACATACTTTAAGCCGTTTTATGGATTATGGTAACATCAATTATACTTCTTAACCGTTTAATTTAACTTTTAATAACTTTTAACTATTATAGATCTTAACCCTTTCATTTAACTTTTAATTACTTTTTAGTATATATTGCATCCACTGAATCATAAAAATAAAAACCACAAGTCATACCCGTCCATCGGACGGGTTTTGACACTATATATATATATATATATAGGGTAAAGTTAAAATAAAAAGACAAATATCCGTAAAAAGAATAAAAAGATTTTTTTTTTAAATCTCCAAAAATTCCAAAACAATTCCACAAGATCGGGTATGTTGGTGCATAAAACTTTTGTGAAAACATTTTTTATAATTTTGAGTTTTGATACGTTTTTTTTAATGCACAAAAACAATTTTGATGCGAAAAAAATTTTGATGCAAAAATTTTAACTTGTTTTAGTTATATGCGCAATGTTATTTTGATGAAAAAGTCAAAAGAAGTTGGGTGCAAAACCAATTTTGAAGCACAAAAAATGATTTAATGCTAAACGTATTTTTATAATTTTTTGGGAAAAATTATCCACTATAAGAAAAAGTTTTTCACAACTTTTTCATGCACCATCATACCCGATCTTGTGAAATGTTTTGAGAATTTTTCGAGAACTGTTTTTGAAAAAAAATCTTTTATCTTTTACGGATATTTGTCTTTTATTTGATCTTTATCCTATATATATATATATATATATATATATATATATATATATATATATATATATATATATATATATATATATATATATATATATATATATATATATATATATGTTCATGTGGTGTACATTTTAAAGTAGGATCTTGTCACACCCCAAAATACTGTTTTTGCGTGGAATGGAATTCTCGGGGATGAGCGCCATAGCATCACGATTCTGATTATATTGAGCGACCTAAAGTATCGTTTTGAAAATACATCATTTGATTAAGTAAAATAATCATAGTTTACTAAACATAGGTCCCAAATGACAATCCACATGTGCGGAAATAAGTTTGTTACAATCCAAACGATGTTTTAAAGTGCATAAAACCCATGTGAGACGCGTCGTCACCACGACTCTATGATAAGTCTTTATGCATGCCATGAAGTATATGCCTTAGATACCTGAAAATACATTGCTAAAAGTGTCAACACAAAGGTTGAGTGAGTTCATAAATTTTATGTAAATGTTTTATATGACCACCACAAGTATAAGTCATGTATGACAAATATGTCACATAAAAATGATACAATTGCTATAAGCACATGACACCGAAGCTAGACTGATCATGATGTTCGCCCCAACAGAGTGTTTGCCAAACAACTCTCATTCTGATATTAAATGAAATGCATTCGTTTGACCAGTTGGAACCACCAACCCGGATGGAGGAGTCACCCACAATAGATCTATTCACTCACCCTCGCTTACTCTGTAATTAACGGTTCATGATTATGAAATGGGGACATTCAATTGGCAATGAGGTAACTTAAGCAATGTAAATGAATTTGATATACTTGGGCTCGTAATAAAATGACGTGCAATGTATTATCCCCCGTAGATTTAAAAATAAGCATAAACTTGAAAGACGGGGCTATGAAAACTCACTTGATACAATGATTATGATGGCAAAAGTGGATACACTAAAATGAGGCGCAATCTCTAACCGCAACCTATTATGAAGGATATGATCTAATATAAGTCATGATATAATGTTGTGCATGCAAACTCATATGATATCCATACCACTTGTGCATTTTTGAAAATGAAGTTTATCGTCGAAATATATGTTTATGACATCTTGTCAAGTTATAAAATACTTTACGCTTATATAGGTTGAAACAACTTCCCACGATAGTCGTTAAGTGATAAATCAAGAAAATATAGTTTTTCGTCGCAAAATAATGTACTTTGATAATTCGTGAAAGTGGCTAAGTGGCCTCAAAAGGCTAGTCGTAAAATAGTGAATATCGAGTGTTAGGAAACAAACTCAATGATTTTAGAAAGCTTGTAACATTATCTAAAAGTCATAACACTGAACTTTTATCCATACGGGTTCCGATCATAAAGAAAAATAATGGTGAAGTGAGGTAGTTGAGCTAAAAATGTAGTTTATGGGTAGTTTTCGGGAAAGTTTGAGTGGTCGTATTTTACTCGTTAGAACTCCATTTGAGGAACAACTGGTCATTTTGGAAAATAGGCCGGGTGAACAAACTTTTACTCAGAGATACTATTTTACCAAAACCAACTCGATCATTGAGAAAAACAGCTCCAAACATGGGTACCCGAAAAGACAGTTTCAACACTTAGAAATATTTTAGTAAAAGCTGATGGAAATAAGTTGTGAACGTCGGTTTTCAAATGCTTGTATCTCGGTCATTATAAGTTCGTTTTCTACGATCTATATATCCTTGGTTTCGTGTTAACATATACTAATATATATTTGATAAGTCGACTCCTCTAGTTTACGGTAAATACTCGTTTTTGTCCCTAGAAAAACCCTTGACAGCAAGTACTATTCCAGAAAATTAGTTTTCGTCGTTAAACTTGAAAATAGCGTATCTTTTTCGTTATAAACCCGTTTTTAACCCGTTCAAGCGGCCACGGTTTCGTTTTTAAGTCTATTTTCGAAAATATAAGCCAAAATAATCCACAACCCATCGAAATTTCGATTTTACAAAATAGGACAATTCTTAATTATATGTTGTCGAAAATGATTTTCTAGTTCAAAGCTTGTACTAAACCCTTCCAATCAACACCAAAGCTATTCTAAACCTACCATACACCTTCTTAGGGTGTCATGGGTTCCTAAACTTTACCAAAATTGATAGGTTTCATAGGAATACTAATAGGATAATTTAAACCCATATTAAGAAGTAAAAACATGTAAAAGTGGTATGGATCATAGTATATTTGCATGTTTTTCTAATAGAATCATAAAAATACATCAAGTTAGAGTTTATAAGAGTAGGAAAAATTAGTTGAAGCTTACTTGAGTTATTGAAGAGTTTTTGAGCAAAGTATACTTAATAATCTTGAGGTTTTTATTTCAAAACCCTAACTAGATTACTTCTAAGACTTGTTTAACACTTGAATCTTGAAAAATAATTATGGTTTCTTCTTGTTCTTGGCTTGGTCGATCATACCCAAAGGAAAAGAGAGAGTTTCAAACCTTTTACACCTTTTAGTATGTGTAGGTATGTGTTTAGATTATGAAATAAAATGTATGTATTGGAAATATCTAGCCACAAGGGCAATTTGGTAATTTAAGTAGCAAAAATCAATTTTGTTACATATTGTGACTAGGGGGCGGCAAAAGGGATAAGGTGGAAGTATTTGTGTATTTTTGTTAGTTAAATGCATTTAAAGTTATGCATAAAGTTTATTTTGTACATATAATTAGTTATTAAATGTAGCGTTAGCTAGAAATCGATTTTAATAGAACAAAATAAAATATATCGAAGTCATAAAAATTATAAAAATGCATTTCTCGCAAGTATTGAGTGAATAAATAATTATCGAATAGAATTTACGAAACTCGTCGTAAATATATATATAACAATTTATATACCAAAATAAATTCAAAACATCGGGTAAACTAATAATGTAATTTTTATAGCTTAAAAATGAGTATAAAAATATATTAGGATAATTGTTGGAAGTGTCGGATCAATTATTCAAAATAAATGATCGTGCGATAGCATTTATTTAATATATAAATATACGTTAATGAAATATGCAAACCCATGCATAAACTAATATGAAAATGATGTTACTGATGATATGTAGACTAACTCTAGTCTATATGTAATGTTCTCAATGATGTTCCATGAATACGCAGCTTAACCCTCAAGGTTATGCGTATTTGATACTCGTAAACCTTGTTTACAAAAAATGATGAATAGTGAATCATGAATAGTGATTTTTCACCGGGAATGAATAGTGTTTCATGAATAGTAAAATTTTAAAATAGCATCTCAAAGTCACAAACTGACTTCAAAAACGATGAATAGCAAAATGATGAATAGTAACCAGTGAATAGTAAATTCCCGAGATGAATAGTTAATTTGAGAAATGACCTGAAATTACGAGTTGTCACATTCGCCCACCCAAAAAGGAATTCAGTCCCTGAATTCAGTTCATGTTGGTTTCTACGGTGCTATTTGTAAAAAGAGTTTAACTTCCCGCGTTTTCTGAATCGTACCACGCCTTTCCAAGGCGAGACTTTCAACATAACTATGTTGCCAACTTGAAATTCTAATGGTTTGTGACTTATGGAACATATTCCCAATATTTTTCGTCGTATATCGACGTAGCTTTTCTATCTATTTGTTGTTGCTTGTAACTGATTCTTGATCTATACGATTTCTTTGTTGTTTCATGAATAAGTTATGGACTAGTGTGTTGGACTTTCCTGATTTTTAGCTTGTCATTAGGTGATTGATATTTCAACCATAGAGTGCCTCAAATGGTGCACTCAGTATGTTCATGTGATAACTATTGTTGTAAAGGAACTTGTTCGATGAAGAATGATTTGCCTAATCATTTCCAAAAAATCACATATGCTTTGAGTATATCTTCTGATGTTTGAATCGTTCTCTCGCTCTGACCATTGAGCTAAGGAGAATAGGCGGTACTCATGTCCTAGTAGGTTCCATGGGAATCTTGAAATGATTGTCAGAAGTCTAAGGTGAATCGACTACCTTATATTAGGTATAATTGAAATTGATACCACGTGTCTCATGACAAATTCCAAAATGTCAAGTCTATCAAAAAGGGCATTATTGTAAAGAATAGATTAAGGGTAACAGTTATGATTCCTCACGTTTCTAGTTCGAGTGAATGTCATGACTTGAGTCTTCCTTGCCTAAGGTGCTTAGTCTCCATTACTAAGATGTTTATTGTTCGATGATGTCTCTCTTAATTTCCCTTATCGGAATTTTCCATGCTCCATGTTGTCAAGTCACGAAACCCTAAATATTTAAGTGATGTGGTATGGTGGTTGATTTTTCAAGATTATTATTTTTTTTTTAATTTCGATATTGAGTGTTTTGTTTGAAATATTTTCTTTTAATGAATGAATTTACAATTTTGAACAAACGACTTTCTAAGTAATATTTTTCTTGATGATTCAAAATTTAGTAGTTATGCAAAATAGGACTGTTTATCAAAGATTGATGTTTATACGTTTCTTAACGTACGAAGGTTTTGTTAAAGATTGACCAAAAGAACTTACTTGTTAAAACAGGTACTTCAGAAAAAAAATATTTCCTACAAGGTATATGATTTGTATAAATAAATTTTAAATAAAATCCATTTAAAATGAAAGCACTATAAGGATGAAGTAGTCGGGTAGGTATGTCTTCATGAATGTTTAGTTTCTAATGTTGGATAATGTCTATCAGTTAATGTTAGGCAAAATCTACAGGCATAGGTATTCAATCTTACTTGAGTGTTTCTAAAATAGTTCATCACTGAGATTTTTATCTTGCTGGCAGAAACGTAGATATCAGCTGATACTATGTCGAAAAATATTTGTTCTGTTTTCACGTGTAGATGGGGAGTCATTGACTGTTTGATATGTTCAGGCCTGTTGTCTCTCTTGATATGCAAGTGAGGTTATCTGTAATTTCTAGAGAACACAATGCCTTAGGGGAAGTTTATATCGATAACCTTAGTTTAATTCAATTATCCTTTGAGGGAAACTCATTGTAGGGAAGTTTACATATTGTTGAGGCCATGTTTAATGGAATGTTCCGTAGTCTCAGTTAGGAGGCTTGGTTTATTTCTACAGTGTTGCTTAGTGTGTATTTGCTTTGTACTAAATCTTGTAACTCGGTCTAGCTGGTACTTTTGAAATGATAGAATTTGGCTTCTAGTCCAAAGATAGTGGTTCAGGTTGTCTCGTGATGTCTTAATATTTCTACTGAGTTTTGAAACATCTTACTACATATTTCTAGTCCTTGTTGGTAGTTCTGAAATCCTTTCATTTTTTTCTTGTATCGAGGAATCCTCCTCATAGATGGTATGGAAAGTCTTTCCTAAAAAAGGTCACTGGTAAAATTCTAACTTATCGGTTGAGTGAGTGATGAGTGGCATAGGTATCTATAGAGTGTTAACAAAAAAAATGTTTTTGAACAAGTTATCTGATTACAAAGCTTGGTTTTTGAATGAAGATTGTTTTAGGAAGTTTGAAATGATGCTTGTTTCTTTCATGACATAATCCTTCCTGAATTATACATAGGTGATCAGGCTATGTATAATCGAGGACAAATGATGTGATGCTTCGTTTTGTTGAAATGGTATTATGTTTCTCCGAAGTTTTAGATGGTATTCAATGTGTTGTTTTGTAAGATAAGGGCTCAAACAATTTTTCATATTAACATAAAAATCGTTTCGCGTAATGGTAGTAGATAGTTGATAGAATGACTGAAAATCAATTTATAGGGTGGTAATAAAACAGCTTGTTTTTAGAACTCTGTGAAACAATTTTCCTAAGATGGTAGTAAAATAGCTTGAAATAAAATTATGTGAAAAAATTTTATAAAGTGGTAGCAAAATAACTTGAAATAAGATTTGTTGAATGGTTTGTAGGATACATGGGAGAACCTCATAGAATGGTAATAGTCTCTTAATTGGTCAAGAATAAAGTTGCTCTAATCCCTAGTAAGATAGCGGTATACTGTTGTGAAATGATTAAAAATTGGGCAATTGGAATAGGGAGTGAAATAAATAAAGGTTGTGATTATCGTGGAGATAATAAAGGATAAAGATTACATTAGATAGAAAGGTACTTATTATCTGTTCCTCTTGATGGTCTAATCATGTCTCAAGTGTAGGAGCAGTAGGTTGTCTAGCAGCAACAGCTCTGAAACTCTCACCGTTCTCAAACCTATAAGATGGTGTAGTGTCTATAGTCTTAGTGATAGATGGTAATGGTGTGTCAAATCATGCACGCTTCCCAAGCTGCAAGTCAGATGTATGAGTGGTGTATATGAGATGTGATGGCACGGATAGTGCTCTAGATGATAATGATGATGAAAATGATGACGATGATGATGATGGAAATCCTAGTGGTAATTTAGGAAATGATGGTGATTATGGTGAGTGAAATATTACCCTCTTTCATGTTGTCTCATGACTGTTCGCAGGTAAGGCTAGAGTATGCGATAGTTATAGAGGCGCCATAGCATCACGATTCTGATTATATTGAACGACCTAAAGTTACACTTTCATGTTGTATCATCATAGTTCTGCCATAGCATCACATCACAGTTACACTTTCATGTTGTCTCGCGACGTTTCAGAGGTGAGTCAATGATGCAGTCACACACCCCCAAAATACCTGTTTTGCAGCGAAATGGAATTCCTGGGGGATGACTGCCGTAGCATCACAGTTAAAGTTATATTGAACGACCTAAAGTGTCATTTTGAAAATACATCGTTTTATAAAGTAAAATATTCAGAGTTTACAAAACATAGGTCCTAAATGACAATCCACATGTGCGGAAATAAGTTTGTTACAATCCAAACGATGTTTTAAAGTGCATAAAACCCATGTGAGACGCGTCGTAAAATAATATATTTTGACAACTCATGAAAATGACTAAGTAACCTCGCGAAGCTTAGTCGCAAAATGGTGAATATCGAATGTTAGAAAACAAACTCAATAGCTTTGGAAAGCTTGTAGCGATATCTAAAAGTCTTAGCATTTAACTTTTGATCATAGAAGTCTCGATCATAGAGAAAAATATAGATGAAGTAAGGTAGTCGAGCTAAAAATATAGTTTATGAGTAGTTTTCGGAAAAGTTTGAGTGATCGTATATTATTCGTTATATCTTCGTTTGACGAACGGTTGAACATTTTGAAAAATAGGATAGGCGAACTCACTTTTACTTGTAGACATTGTTTTTTCAAAAGTATTCTATCGATATGAAAAGCGGCTCCAAACATGGTCACTTGCGATAACCATTTTGGTCTAATAGAAAATATGTATGTGTTATTATTTGTGAAAAATAATAGTTACGATAGCCATATTTCAAACGCTTGTAACTTAGTCGTTATAGCTTGGTTTTCTACGTTTTATATATCCTTGGTTTCGTGTTAATATATACTAATTTATTTTTGATAAATCGACTCATTTAGATTATGTTTAAAACTCGGTTTTGCCCCTTAAAAATCCCTAGTAAGATAGCGGTATATTGTTGCGAAATGATTGAAAATTGGGCAATTGGAATAGGGAGTGAATTAAATAAAGGTTGTGATTATCATGGAGATAATAAAGGATAAAGATTACATTAGATAGAAAGGTACTTATTATCTATTCCTCTTGATGGTCTAATCATGTCTCAAGTGTAGGAGCGAGGGTCGTCTAGCGACAGACTACGAAACTCTCACCGCTCTCAAACCTATAAGATGGTGTAGTGTCTATAGTCTTAGTGATAGATGGTAATGGTGTGTCAAATCATGCACGCTCCCAAGTCGCAAGTCAGATGTATGAGTGGTGTATATGAGATGTGATGGCACGGATAGTGCTCTAGATGAAAATGATGATGAAAATGATGACGATGATGATGATGGAAATCCTAGTGGTGATTTAGGAAATGATGGTGATGATGGTGAGTGAAATATTACCCTCTTTCATGTTGTCTCGCGACGTTTCAGAGGTAAGGCTAGAGTATGCAGTAGTTATAGAGACTGCAATAGCATCACATTTACAGTTATATTGAACGACATAAAGTTAGACTTTCATGTTGTATCATCATAGTTCTGCCATAGCATCACATCACAGTTACACTTTCATGTTGTCTCGCGACGTTTCCGAGGTGAGTCAATGATGCAGACACACCCTCAAAATACCTGTTTTGCAGCGGAATGGAATTCCTGGGGGATGATTGCCGTAGCATCACAGTTACAGTTATATTGAACGACCTAAAGTGTCGTTTTGATAATACATCGTTTGATAAAGTAAAATATTCAGAGTTTACAAAACATAGGTCCTAAATGACAATCCACATGTGCGGAAATAAGTTTGTTACAATCCAAACGATGTTTTAAAGTGCATAAAACCCATGTGAGACGCGTCGTAAAATAATATATTTTGACAACTCATGAAAATGACTAAGTAACCTCGCGAAGCTTAGTCGCAAAATGGTGAATATCGAATGTTAGAAAACAAACTCAATAGTTTTGGAAAGCTTGTAGCGATATCTAAAAGTCTTAGCATTTAACTTTTGATCATAGAAGTCTCGATCATAGAGAAAAATATAGATGAAGTAAGGTAGTCGAGCTAAAATATAGTTTATGAGTAGTTTTCGGAAAAGTTTGAGTGATCGTATATTATTCGTTATATCTTCGTTTGACGAACGGTTGAACATTTTGGAAAATAGGATAGGCGAACTCACTTTTACTTGTAGACATTGTTTTCTCAAAAGTATTCTATCGATATGAAAAACGGCTCCAAACATGGTCACTTGCGATAACCATTTTGGTCTAATAGAAAATATGTATGTGTTATTATTTGTGAAAAATAATAGTTACGATAGCCATATTTCAAACGCTTGTAACTTAGTCGTTATAGCTTGGTTTTCTACGTTTTATATATCCTTGGTTTCGTGTTAATATATACTAATTTATTTTTGATAAATCGACTCATTTAGATTATGTTTGAAACTCGGTTTTGCCCCTTAAAAATCCCTAGTAAGATAGCGGTATATTGTTGCGAAATGATTGAAAATTGGGCAATTGGAATAGGGAGTGAAATAAATAAAGGTTGTGATTATCATGGAGATAATAAAGGATAAAGATTACATTAGATAGAAATGTACTTATTATCTGTTCCTCTTGATGGTCTAATCATGTCTCAAGTGTAGGAGCAGTAGGCTGTCTAGCAGCAATAGCTCTGAAACTCTCACCGTTCTCAAACCTATAAGATGGTGTAGTGTCTATAGTCTTTGTGATAGATGGTAATGGTGTGTCAAATCATGCACGCTTCCCAAGCTGCAAGTCAGATGTATGAGTGGTGTATATGAGATGTGATGGCACGGATAGTGCTCTAGATGATAATGATGATGAAAATGATGACGATGATGATGATGGAAATCCTAGTGGTGATTTAGGAAATGATGGTGATGATGGTGAGTGAAATATTACCCTCTTTCATGTTGTCTCGCGATGTTTCAGAGGTAAGGCTAGAGTATGCAGTAGTTATAGAGACTGCCATAGCATCACAGTTACAGTTATATTGAACGACCTAAAGTTACACTTTCATGTTGTATCATCATAGTTCTGCCATAGCATCACATCACAGTTACACTTTCATGTTGTCTCGCGACGTTTCAGAGGTGAGTCAATGATGCGATCACACCCTCAAAATACTGCTTTTGCGCAATGTGAATGGAATTTCGGGGATGATCGCCGTAGCATCACGATTCTGATTATATTGAACGACCTAAAGTGTCGTTTGATAATACATCGCTTGATAAAGTAAAATATTCGAGTTTACAAAACATAGGTCCTAAATGACAATCCACATGTGCGGAAATAAGTTTGTTACAATCCAAACGATGTTTTAAAGTGCATAAAACCCATGTGAGACGCGTCGTAAAATAATATATTTTGACAACTCATGAAAATGACTAAGTAACCTCGCAAGCTTAGTCGCAAAATGGTGAATATCGAATGTTAGAAAACAAACTCAATAGTTTTGGAAAACTTGTAGCGATATCTAAAAGTCTTAGCATTTAACTTTTGATCATAGAAGTCTCGATCATAGAGAAAAATATAGATGAAGTAAGGTAGTCGAGCTAAAAATATAGTTTATGAGTAGTTTTCGGAAAAGTTTGAGTGATCGTATATTATTCGTTATATCTTCGTTTGACGAACGGTTGAACATTTTGGAAAATAGGATAGGCGAACTCACTTTTACTTGTAGACGTCGTTTTCTCAAAAGTACTCTATCGATATGAAAAACGGCTCCAAACATGGTCACTTGCGATAACTATTTTGGTCTAATAGAAAATATATATGTGTTATTATTTGTGAAAAATAATAGTTACGATAGCCATATTTCAAACGCTTGTAACTTAGTCGTTATAGCTTGGTTTTCTACGTTTTATATATCCTTGGTTTCGTGTTAATATATACTAATATATTTTTGATAAATCGACTCATTTAGATTATGTTTAAAACTCGGTTTTTCCCCTTAAAAATCCCTAGTAAGATAGCGGTATATTGTTGCAAAATGATTGAAAATTGGGCAATTGGAATAGGGAGTGAAATAAATAAAGATTGTGATTATCATGGAGATAATAAAGGATAAAGATTACATTAGATAGAAAGGTACTCATTATTTGTTCCTCTTGATGGTCTAATCATGTCTCAAGTGTAGGAGCAGTAGGTTGTCTAGCAGCAACAGCTCTGAAACTCTCACCGTCCTCAAACCTATAAGATTGTGTAGTGTCTATAGTCTTAGTGATAGATGGTAATGGTGTGTCGAATCATGTACGCTTCCCAAGCTGCAAGTCAGATGTATGAGTAGTGTCTATAAGATGTGATGATACGGATGGTGCTCTAGATGATAACGATGATGATGATGATGGAAATCCTAATGGTAAGTTAGGAGATGATGGTGAATGAAATACTACTCTCTTCCGTGTTGTCTCGCAACGTTTCAGAGGTAAAACTGGAGTATGCAATATTGGACGACTAATAGTGGTATGAGTAGCTGATGGTGGTTGTAGTACATGAGTAGCGGGTGATCTAAGAGTGTGGGGGGGGGGAAGAGAATATACTCTCTTCCTCGCAAGCCTATAAGTCCTACCAAATGGTATGATCTGTATAAATATATTTTACGACTAGCTTTTCGAGACCACTTAGCCACTTTCACGAATTATCAAAGTACATTATTTTACGACGCAAAACTATAAATTTTTGTTCTATTTCTAAACGACTATCGTGGGAAGTTGTTTCAACCTATATAAGCGTAAAGTATTTTATAACTTGACAAGATGTCATAAACATATATTTCGACGATAAACTTCATTTTCAAAAATGCACAAGTGGTATGGATATCATATGAGTTTGCATGCACAACATTATATCATGACTTATATTAGATCATATCATTCATAATAGGTCGCGGTTAGAGATTGCGCCTCATTTCAGTGTATCCACTTTTGCCATCATAATCATTGTATCAAGTGAGTTTCATAGCCCCTACTTTTATACGTTTTGAATTACTTTTGGGGGAGATACATGCTCAACTATTTTCATTTACTTTCATAAGTACTCTAAAATTTTAAGGATTACCGTAAGTTTCATAACCCCTACTTTTATACGTTTTGAATTACTTTTGGGGGAGATACATGCTCAACTATTTTCATTTACTTTCATAAGTACTTTAAACTTTTAAGGATGTGGTATGAGTAGCTGATGGTGGTTGTAGTACATGAGTAGCACATGATCTAAGAATGAGGGTAAAAGAATGTACTCTCTTCCTTGCAGTAAGCATCCTAATAGATCCATTACGACTAAGCCTATAAGTCCTACCAAATGGTATGATCTGTCCTGACAGAATGATAGGAATTGCCATGTTCCTACGGCGAATCGATGGTGACAGTGGTGGTGTAGGTGCAACTTCGTCCTCCTCAAAGGATTCAGTCTCAGTATCGGATAATATGAGTGGTGAGTCTGATGTAGAGCCAACTGATGTTAAGGCTATAGTAGGGAGTGGCGAGACATTATCCATGTCAGTGTCTATAATAGGAGATGACAAAATATCCTCCATGTCAGAGTCTGAAGAAATGATGATGGGATGGGTATCTGAAGACATCTCTGTGACAATCGATGTGAAATGAAAGTAAATAACCCGCATAATGTGCGTATGAATTCGCATGTATAGTGGATATGCACTTATGATGAAATGATGAGATGCTATGATGATGTAGTTATAGTCTAGGGTCAATGATGCAACATCGTTTGGATTGTAACAAACTTATTTCCGCACATGTGGATTGTCATTTGGGACCTATGTTTTGTAAACTCTGAATATTTAACTTAATCAAACGATGTATTTTCAAACGACATTTTGCGTCATTCAATATAATCAGAATCGTGATGCTATGGCGATCATCCTCGAAATTCCATTCCATTCAAAAGCGGTATTTTGGGGTATAATGATCAATAGGCATCAATAAAGAAGTGACAAGTGTATTTTTTATATTTAATTGCATTTTTAATTATAAAATAAATGAAAGGGCAATTTAGGAAATTTTCATTCCCTAATTTCTCTCTATTTTTCCCATTACCTAAAAACTCTTGCCGTCACTTTTTCCCTCATATAAAAAACAAACCCACATCTTTTTCTTCTAGATCTACCATAACAAATATTCACTAGTTTTTTTGTTTTCATATCAAAATTTCCATTCGAATATTCCCTCATCTCAAAGAATTTCCATACCCAATGACTTAAACCACGCAAACCTTATCACAATCTTTCTTATCTCCACTAACTTAAACCAAAGATCTGGTATTTCTCTCCTAACACCATCGTCGACCGACATAATTTTCCGGCGACGACAAAACGTGTTTACTTTGCCCGTTGTTCAAATTATTAAACGTTGTCGTCGATGTCATGGTGTCGAATTTCAGATCCTTCGCTGGAACTATGGTCTGATTTCACATTGTGTATATGTAATATGATTTAGTTTCTGTATCATACAATTTTCAAGTGAGGTTCGGGCTTCGAACTTTTTTACATTTTCAGATCGGGTTTGCAACATACATTCAATATTAACATTTTCAGAATGGTTTTCACATTGTTTATATGATTTAGTTTTTGTATCATACATTCAATACTAACTTGATTCTTTTTGTGGGAGGTATAGATGGACACGTTTAATGTGGAAGAAAAATGTTACTATGTGAGATTAGTTTGCAACAAAAGTTAAGGTGTTGTTGTGGTCTTTCATATAGAATTTGAGTCGATTACAACATTCAGGTTCAGAGCTCGAATTTGGCAACTGTCTGTAATAATTTTGTGTTGACATTCACTTTTTTTTTTTTTTTTTTTTTTTTTTTTTTTTTTGGTAATTACATTTTTAGAAGATATTTATCGGGTATATATCAGTATTTGATGTGTATGCGTGTCACTAATTTCATTGTTTATTTTGAGTAGTTTTTTAATAGTGCTTTATTTATTGTTATCTATACTACATATAATAGAAAAACAGTCAAGGTGAAAAGTTGAATAGTTGAAATTGGTCAAATGAGAGAGAAATGCATAGTGTAATTAATACTCTTATTAAAACACCCCACTATTAAAAGTACAATAATTTATTCACATTATACAACCAATTAAAAGCACATCTACCAAATTAAAAACAATCAATTAAAACATCACTTTCTAAAAGTACAATAAAAATTTCATAACGTACAATTTAAAGAAGCTACAAAGTTGATGTTGCATATAGTTTAAAACCGACCAGGATCAACGTGTTCAACCGGAACGGGTGTCGCCACCGGTTCGGCTTAACCAATTAAAGCCATCCGAAAACGAATCGAGAGGATCCGTTGAACCGATCAAATTAGTGAATCGCCTCATCGGTAACTATTTCTCCAGGTTATTTGTCACAGTCACCCATGAAACGCAGCAGCACTCGCTATATACTATATCTAGTAAACGAATGAATTACCAGTAAAAGTTTCGGGATCGGATCGGTAAAAAGTTCGAACGCAGCCGAGCTTAAACGCAGCTCGAGCTCAATTTTGGGCTATTTAATAATCGAGCCTCGAGCCCGAGCTCTGAAAAAGTTCGAGAGGCTCATGAGCCTAAACGAGCCATATAATTATATACGTGTATATATCGCCTACATGATAAACGAGCTTAAAAGTAGTAAGCGAGCTCGAACTTTATGTAATTAACGAGCCGAGCTCAAAACATCAAAAATTAGTCGAGCCCGAGCCGAGCTCGAACAGTGAAAAATTTCACGAGCCGAGATCGAGCTCAAAGTATAAGGCTGAAACGAGCTTGAGCCCGAGCTCGAGCTTATATATATAAACGAGCCGAAATCGAGTTTTAACGGTACTGAATGCTCTATTGCTTCCACCCCTAACTATATCTATACTATATAAAATGTAAAAATTGTTAAGGGGGAATTGTTGAAACTTGAAATGTTGAAAAAAAAAAAGTCAAGGTGAAAGTTAAAACTTGAAATGTTAAAACGTTTAATGGAGGGAAAAGTCAAGGTGAAAAGTTTGAAAAATGCTTTTAGGGGAAGTTAGAAAACTTAATAAGGAATGTGTTTATGGATGAATGCGTTTAATGAATGCACACTCTAAAATAATTCCCCAACGGTACAAATGCGTTTAATGAATACACACTCTAAGTTTTTGTAAGGTATGATTTTGAATCCTGGAATTGGCCGTGAAGATACTTAATTTCTTTTGCTATATCTGAAGAAGATATGTTTCTTTTTAAACTAAAGAGAACACAATTCCTTGTGCGTCTTAGCTTTACAATGACTATCAATAAAGCTTAGGGTTAAACAATTCCAAATGTGGTGTGTATTTGCCCGATTATATTTTCTCGCATTTCCAGCTTTATGTTACGTTGTCTAGAAGGATATCACGTAGAACAACAAAGGTATTAGTGGAACCAGTCAAAGAATTCGGTCAAGGAGGAGTCTACACCTCAAATTTCATGTACAAGAAGTTTTACGCGACGAGTAACGTGCATTATTAGTTATTATCTCATAATTGATGTAATGTTTTATTTTAAGTTTCATTAAATATTTTTATATGTCGTTTGATACATGTTAAGATTTTTGCTAGAGTTGAATTATCACATGTTACAACCGTTTGTAATTACATTTTGATCTTTTCACTATCTATTTTGAACGTTATACGAAACACTTACCACAATATCGCATATCATTAATTGTCTGCCGCTAGAAACCGATGCCGCTAGACACGAGTACTCGCCTAGTAAAATATATAAGCAAAATTCAAAAGAGTGTATACGGAGTTCTTTGGCCTACTCTAACAAAAAGGGACCGATCAAATGCGAACATATTGGTGTGTTCATAACTGTAGTGTGTCATTACAATCGTATCAATAAAATTTAGTGTGTCACTACATATGTGTCAAAAAAAATTGTGATAAACATAACGTGTCACTAAAATTTTAGTGTGTCAAAATTTTTTTTATTAAAATCATAGAAGCTATCACAAAAAATGTTCACCCTATTAACGGATGAATAAAAAAATGAATGAATGTGTCAAAATTGAAATGCATTATGAAATTAAGTATGTGAAAAAACTTAAGATGTCACTTCAAATATATTAATAAATTAAATGTGTCATTTGAAATGTATAATGAAATTAATTATGTCGAAAAACTTGGTTTGTCACTTGAAATGTATCATGAAACTATATGTGACAAAAATTAAAGTATGTCAATAAAAATATGTCAACACAAAATTAGTGTATCATTACTAATGTATCAAACGATTAAGTGTGTTACTAAATAAGTATAAAAAAACTTGACATGTCCCGAAAAATGCATCATAAAATAGAGTGTGTCAAAAAATATTGTGGGTCAATAGAAACGTATCATGAAACTGCGTGTCACTAAAAATGTGTCAAAAAGATATGTCAAAAGTGTTAATGTGTCACCGCAAATATAACAAAAGGTTTATTGTATTTTAAAAAACATGTGTCAAAAATGTGTCAAAAATGTTAGTGTATAGATAGTTTAATAACTGACTCCACAATTTGTGAAACAAATAGGAGTATTATACTAATAGTAAACAAATATTATACACTAGTAAACAAATATTATTGTGTCAGTAGTTTAAGAACTAGGAGTAATAGTTTTCGTTGGGGTTGATGTCCAAATTTAAAGGGTCATGTGAGGTGTCTAAGAAATGTGTTGGAAGTTTGTCATCAACTTTCGAAGAATTTTTTTTTTTTTTTTTTAGTAAATATGTTATCATGTGTACTACTGTACCATCCTCGGCGGTCTAAACAATAGTGATTTATTCAAACCAATGAGAAACTCATGCGATCATTAAAAGCGGATGACTGATTAATGGTTTCAACGAGTGTTGGAAAACCCGCGCGATGCAGCGGGATTGCTAAAGGACTTACTGCTGCAAGACTTAAACCTCGGGGTTGTTTTTGCCAAGTTGCGAAAGATTATTAATGCTAAAGGACTTACTTTGCAACGACACTGAACCTCGTATTGTTGCGTAAGTTGGCAAACTTGGCATTAAATGCAAATGTTTTGGGTGAAAGGCCCCGCTTTTAGTATATCTGATGTAGAAACCGCGATCTTGCGGATTGGCTTCACGACTTATTTTGTAGCGACACTTAAACTTCAATTTGTTTTGCCAAGTTGTGAAACTTTGCATTTAATGTTCGGACTTACTTTGCAACGATACTTAAACCTCGGGATTGTTTTGCCAAGTTGTGAAACTTTGATTTAATGTTGGACTTGGTTTAATGACACCTAAACCGCGAAAGTATTTTTGCCAAGTTCAAAGCTTTCAGATAAATCTTGAGGACACAGATGACCACATGCGATCCCCGCTTTTTAGTTAATAGATATAATTGTGGGTTATAAATGTGATATAAGATGCCATTAGTCTTTTAGTTTATTACAACAATGCCACTCATTTAATTAGATTTTAATCTCATCTAAAATGAGAGATCAAATGGTCCATAAGTGTATCTATTGTTTTCTATTTTAAAGTGTTCATCACAATAACTCCACTACATATATATATATATATATATATATATATATATATATATATATATATATATATATATATATATATATATATATATATATATATATATATATATATATTTTAATTTTAATTTTAGTGCGGACGACGGATAGATCTGGACCACCCATTTCAGATCGATCTTGACTTTTGTAAAAAGTCAAGATCTCGCGCTAACTTCACAGTAAGAATCGACCATGTAAACGATTTTTTAATTTTTTCCTTTGAGCGAACCTTACTATTGTTATCTTCTTTCATTTTTTATTTTTGATTTTTCCGAGACTTTTTGTTTTCGATTATGAGTTCTACCGTGATATTAACGATATTATGAGTATTAGTGTGATATTATGAAGCGTGATATTATAAAATGATGATATTATAAAACCAACTGTGATATTTAAGTTTTTACATGTAAAGATGAACCTCGATATTAAGAAACATATGATAGTTCTTATGATATTAACAATTTTATTAAAAAGCATATGATAGTTACGGTGATATTAACAATTATATTAAAAAGAAAAAAGTTCTGTGTAGGTAAAAAGAACCGTGATATTAACATTTTTTATTAAAAATGAGCGGTGATATTAATAATATTAGTAAAAAAACAAAAAAGTAGTGTGATATCAAAAAAAAAAGTTAGTGTGATATTTAACAATTTGTATTGAAAAAAAGTGAATGTGATATTAAGATTTGATCTTGACTTTTTGTAAAGTCAAGATCGATCTTACTATGCTAAGATCGATCTCGACTTTGTAAAAAGTCAAAATCGACCTTAATATCACAATACCTTTAATCATGAAAACGATTTTTTTTTGAAAATTTTTCAACGATTCTTAATAATTTATCATCCTCTTTATTTTTTAATTTTTCGATTTTTTGAATTTTTTTTTAAAAAGCTCTTGTGATATTTACGCACCATCCCTACTTAAAAGCTTGAAACCCACCCGATCCCTTCCTATATATATATATATATATATATATATATATATATATATATATATATATATATATATATATAGGTGCCGGTGACTATTTTTACATGGCAAATGTTTTCATTTTAAACCATCTTTATTTAGCATATCCCAAATATTTTATAACGTAGTAGATATATGTTTTTCAAAAGTAGAATGTCTAAATTATTAATTGTGTAAATAGTTAACACTTTTATTTTTCAAATTTTAACATTAAATTGGTGGTTATAAGTTTAGTGAACTTTTCTTATAGACAATTTTATTAAAATATATCATTAATAAAGGGGTTACTATATGGTTTAAATGAGACTTAAATTTTACATTAATTTTCTAATATTTCTTTTATAGTAATGTTTTTTGTCTTAAAATTTTAAGACTTCTTTTTATAGGAAGTCGCAAATGCTTTATAATGTAGTATAGATATATAAGAGTTAAAACTTAGTATATATCAATCTTGAAATAGCCAAGAGATTGCCATCTTTATTAAAACGGATACGTGGGCTAGCCTATAGAGTCAAGTTTACTATGTAGTATGTCATAATAATGATGATTATCTGATTAACTAAAAGTGCTTTTTTAGGGGGTGTTTGTTTAAGCTTATACGTGGGCTTATGAGCTTATTTGTTATCGGCTTATATTTCACAAGCTTCAATTTTCCAGCTTATTTGGAGACTTGTGGGCTTATATAAGTATATTATGATATAATAAACTTATACAAGCCGGAAAATTGAATTTTATGATATATAAGCCGAAAAACAAATAAGCTCATAAGCTATAAATAAGATTAAACAAATAAGCTCATAGTATTGTATGGTATTTGATTGTGTTGAACTGTTGTAAATGGTTTTAGGACTTTAGTGATTAATTTCGAAAATTCCCCGTCCGAAGTTAATCATCCCATGAACTCCGTCCGAAATTAATTTATTTGAAATTAATTTCGGAAAGTCCACTGTTTGGGACTGCTTTTTGAATGTTTTGTCTCATTTAGGATATGAATGCGTATAATTGATTTACTATTTGTGAAATTTCGATAGTGTTTCCCCTTTACTCATACAAATATGTCTTTAATGCACATATTTGGGGAGTTGAGGGGAAATGCTGCCGAAATTTTCTCAAATAGTAAATTCAATTATACGCATTCATATATGAGACGAAACATTAAAAGCTTGGGTTAGGATTGCCTTCCATAGTTGGATTAGCTTAACAAAACGCACAACTAGTAATTCCACCTTTATGTGTTTACGTGTAGATTTTTTGTGAACATGTTTAATTCTATATAATTATTTGTTGCTTCATTAAAACGCAGTTATGCCAATTGATAAAAGTTGGGTCTCACTAGCACGTACCAGTATTTTTTAGTTGGTCTTAAAGCTTTCTGCGATTATTACAAGCCCTTAGTGAATATTGATGGGAATATAAAAGGTACATGTGCTCGTTGTTTAAACCTACCCTGGATAACGCGCGAAATCTTTTTGACCACATATACGCAAATGGCTGGGACCATAGTTATACGAAATGGTATAATCATGGTGAGCCGGATGCCCGAACAGTCGTACACGACACAAGACAACCTGGGATGAGTGACATGGCTGAGTTCCTTCATGATATTGGTCCGAATAACGAACCAAATGATCCAACTCAAGGAAATATTGGCGAGACAAGTAACGAGACACTTCCTCAACGTAACGAGTATGAGGAGTTACTTGCCACTACCAACGAAAAACTATACCCAGCCTATGAGTGGATGTATTCATTGGACTTTATGGCAAAGATTACGCACATCAAGGTCAAAGGTAAAGTGAGTGACACCACATTTAATGAGTTCCTAACTTTATTCAAGGAAGTTTTCCCACCCGTTCTAGGATACAAAATGCCATCGTCATACTATGAAATAAAGAAGACATTTAAAAATATCGGGTTAGGATATGAATCGATACATGCTTGTGTAAATGATTGCTTTTTATATCGGGGGGCGGGTAACGAAGATTTGCAGACTTGTCCGATCTGTAGCGCTAGTAGATGGAAAGAAAAGAACACATTTGGGAAGAAAGTTCCTAACAAGGTGTTGAATTAGTTTCCTATCATTCCTATACTACAACGTTTGTACAAGTCTAAACACACTGCAAAACATATGACTTGGCATGCTTCTGGGCAGTCTATGGAGAACGGTAAGATGCAACACCCGGTTGATGGTCAAGCATGGAAGAAATTTGACATCAAGTATTCGAAAGAATTTGCTAAAGAAAAAAGAAACGTCTGATTAGGGTTGGCTGTTGATGGTTTCAATCCGTATGGCAACCTTAGTCAGTCTTACAGCATGTGGCCGATCATATTAACATACAATACGCCTCCCTGGATATGTATGAGAGAGACTTCTCTTATGTTGACATTGTTAATTTTGGGTCCCAAATCACCAGGGAAGGACATCTATCTATACTATTAAAAGAGGGTTTCTGCTGATGTAATTTTGCTTAAGTGTCATGTTATTAGTGGATGAAACTATTGGCGATGATGTCATTTTGTGTTGTCTTATTTTTTTATAAGAAAATATTTTTTTCCACTGTACGCTTGCAACCTCGAAACACGAGAAAATGATGCAAATCTTGGACCCCAAATCAAAATTCAATTCATACTGTAGCATTCTTCATATTCAGTATGCAGCCACATCCTCTTCAACTTCCTCTTTTCTTTATCATCTTGGTTTAGTCATATTCATCTACTATCTCAATTTTTCAGATTTTATTTTACCTTTTAGGGAATTAATCGAATTCTTTTTATATTCTTCATCTCCATCTTGATTAATCGATTTTTTTTGTAGGTACTGAATTTGCTTCAAGAAGAATAACATATTCATTTCACTATCTGGTATTTATTTCAACTTTTTTAATGATATGATTTGTGTTTGTTGTTTGTGTATTTTATTACATCAAAGCATATGACTTTTAGCAAAATTATGTCTTATTGAATTAAATGTGCATCTCTGGTACTCTACATATTGAGAATTATGTTTTGTTACTTTTGTTTTCAATGCCCACCAAGTGTTTGTGAAAAAAGCACTCATGAAATTTAGCATTCTTCACTTAAAGAAAAGGCCTAAAAGGCTCACTTTTTGATATGTAATGTAACAAATTTGACATTCGAAACAAAAAGTTATTGCTAGAGCAAAATACAGATTTTGAGCTAATAAAAATGAAATGGATTTTGTCTATGTTGCTTCACTTTCGACCTTGACGTGATTGAAAAATGACGTATTTTTACTCTTTTTGCTTTTAACTACAATATTTCTTTAATTTTCAGAAGTTCTCATGAAGCACAAAGATGAGTATATATATTGCTTAGTCTCGAACAGTTGCTTCAACACTATAAGGTTTTGTTTAGGTTTTATCATAAGCTCATTAAAGATTATTTGTTGCAATCACAAATATGGTAATTGGGTTTTGTGGGTTCTTATTTTGATAATTTATAAATGATCAAGCTCTGATAATAATTTTATCTGGTAAATTGAGAGATTATTAGTGGATACTTTAGATTGTACATGTTTGATTGTTTATGTTTTCATCTATGTTTTTACAAGCACTGAGATGACCAGTGACTTTTGTGAGGATATTTCTACATGAGTAAACTATATTCAAGAAAAATAAAATGAAATTTTTAATTATTTTTTCTAGCCTGTTATGCTGATTTGAGCCAATATATTACAGTACTACATAATTTTTTAAGTAGCCTCTTTTTTGAAAAAATAAGCATAATCTCTCCATAATCTTATGTGCCAAACATAGCCAATATGTGAGTAGTTATGGGGTTGGTTATAATATATATTAATGTGAAATGCAAGTTCATTAGAAACATAGACTAAACATACTGATATAGGTTACAAAGATTACTTTTGTTAATGACTATTCTCTTTAGGATTATTTATTAAGCACCACATATGAAGGATTGATAAAAAAAAAAAGACCTAATTAATGTATGCAAAGTTTTTTACAATGAAAGGAGGATTGTAACTCTTATTTTGCGAATGTTTAATCAAGATGTATATGCAGTAACATTATTTCTTGCTCAACTTTTGAAAAGAAAAGCTATAAAAATGGCTAGAAAAAACTTAATGATATGTTACAGAGTATTATTTCATATTTGGCTCTTCTTTGTGACATATTCTCAAGTCATGGGGTAAGAGATGACTAGGATGCTTTCATTCTCCTATTATGTTAATTATATTTATTGTACAAATTGATCCATGTGCTTATTGATTAAGCTTTCACAAATTACTTTCATTAACTTATCTTTGTGATGGTCAAGATTGAAACTGAGTTTTGAAGGACCTCATACTTATTTTCTTCGATCCTTTTGTCAAGTTCTTTAGTCTTTGACAATACTCTTCTCAACTTAATTTTTGGTTTGCGTTTAAACTAACGTAAAAAAATCGAGGTTTGTGTTGGTTGAAATTGAGTTCCAAAAATGGATATGAGGAAGCTGGTATGAGAGAGACATTATGAAGTTAGGTTTAGATGAAGGTAATGTTTTGCTTATATGGGTTATTTCACCATGTGTTTGTTTAAATGTTTTTAAGGCTTCAAGCTTTATGAATAATCATGTGTCTATATAGTTTTGCAGTTATATTCACTTAATTAGCAATGGCAGGGCTATAACTTAAGAATTATTAGAATGTGTTAACGTATTTCATGCACTTTCACAGTCACCTTCCATGAAATTCTATGTAATTTGTATGTAGAAACAATTTGGAAGGTTGCGGGATAAGATAGCTAAACCATATAAATTGTAGAGACTTGACCCTTTGAGTAGTTGTTTTACAAGTAGTTAACAATGACTGCATGTATAATTTACCCTCTAAATTCTTAATTTGTATCGTGATTGATTTTCTTAACATAAATTTTGTTTGAGTTACTACTTATGAATACTTGCATTGTAGTTTATAGATGAGATAGTCATATTCTAATAGTAGTGGTTCATTGGTGTCAATATGTGATTCATTGTAATACTTATGGATAATCACCTCAAACTTAGATGGAGGAAAAGATTATTATAATGGCAAATGGCATTTACTTTTAATCAACGTGTTTGATGAAATGCTCATTGTAATCAATGGGTATTAAACTTGGTTTATGCTGAAGGTGCCTTTGAGGAAAAAAAAGAAAGAAAGAAAAAAAACCTAGGCCATGCAACATTTGATTTTGAAATTCAAACCCTCTGCGTGAGTCACTAATCATTCTTTTCCTCTTCTTTACCAAATGGGATCGTTTTTTCTTTTGTTGGTTGATTAAATCAGATGTCTTTTCTTTAATTTATTTAATCAGTTTATGATTCTTGCTTTATATTTTTGTTGTTGATTTTAGATGTTTGAATCTTTCTGTTGTTGATTGATTAAATCAGTTTTTTGTGAAAGTTGTTTTAGAAAAATGCTATATTTTTCATCAACTAAACGCAACTTTACTTTTTCAGTTTTTCGTGAATACCTTTTTCGAAAACTCTATAATGAAAAAATTAAAAAAAAAAAAAAAAAAAAAAAAAAACTCTTCACTCCTCCAAAAAGCAAAATTACCATCATAATCTATTTTCATTATAATTTTAAATCAATATAATACTATTAAATAAATTAAGTTACTATGCGACTTTTCCATATCCAAATCATTGTTTTGATAGTAATATTGAAGATAGTGAAAAAAATATGGTTAAAGATAGCCTTATGCATAAAATTATGATTCACACACTTTATCATCTTTAAGACATTATGCAACAAATTCATATATGCACAAACTCTATTCGACCCATCCTATTATACATTATAAAGAAAATCAAAAATATGTTGACATTTGATTAAATGCAATTTTTAACTGTCAAACACTCACTTTTTATTTGAGTTACAATTAAATAGACACTTAGACTACCTGTGTATTACACGGGTAAGACACTTAGACTACTCGTGTATTACACGGGTCTTAAACTAGTTGATATTTACTTAAGGCCTTTGATTGAAGACCTAAAGACTTTATGGAAAGATGGAGTAATGACTACGGATGCTGTTACAGGCACCGAATTCTGTATGAAAGCAGCGCTTTTATGAACTATCAATGACTTTCCCGCTTGAAGTAGTTTGTCTGGGTGGAGTGGGAAAGGTTACAGGGCATGTCCGACCAGTAATGTAGACACTCCAGCTATGCGTGTGTTAAACAAAACCGCTTATGTTGGTCACAGAAGATTCTTAAGCACGACCAATAAATGGTGGAAGAACAGAAGGGAATTCTATACAGAGGTAGATAATATAGATCCTTCTAAAACATTTACCAGTGATGACATATTGGATCAATTAAGAAGATTTCCTAAACGTCTCCTGGGGAAACATCCAAGATATGGGGGTGCGAAGAAAAAACATGATCCTGAACGCGAATTGAATTGGACAAAATAATCTATTTTCTACGAGCTAGAGTATTGGTCGTTTCTTACACTAAAACAAAATTTAGATGTCATGCACATCGAAAAAAATGTGTGTGACAGTGTGTTGGGTACTTTGTTATTTAATGACAAATCAAAAGACACCAACAAGGCAAGACAAGACTTACAAAATTTGAAAATTCGTAATGAGTTGTGGCTCGTCAACAAAGGAAACGGGAAGTGATCTAAGCCTCATCTTACGTACTCTTTCACAACCGAAGAAAGAAAACTTTTTTGTCAAATCATTAAAGGTGCGCGTTTTATTTGAAAATATATTTGTTCCAATTAATTCGAGTATTCATTTCGACAGCTTATTTTAATATCATGATTTTTTTTGTTAATTCATCAAAGGTGTTAAACTACCTGATGGGTTCAGATCTAACTTCAAGCATAAAGTAACCGAAAACGGTAGCAACATAACATGCTTGAAGGCTCATGACTGTCATATAATGATGCAACGGTTACTTCCTGCTAGACTTCAAAATTACTTGCAGGACCAAACCACCACAACACCAATAATCGAGCTTTGTTCATTCTTCAAACAAACATGCGCTCGAATTTTGATGGTGGATGACATGTTGAAAGCTAAAGAACAACTGATTAATATTTTGTGCAGTTTCGAGAAAATATATCCTCCTGCTTTTTTGGACATTATGATTCACTTGGTTATTCATCTATCGGAAGAGGCTATTGAAGGCAGGCATGTTTACATAAGGTGGATGTATCCATTTGAAAGATACATGAAAAATTGTTGATCCCAGTTGAGCAAACGATCCTTATAGAAACTGACTTAATAATAACTTGTTAAATACTACGTGGAATATAATATTTAACCTTAAGAAGAAGAACAACAATAACACTAAACACCTCAATATTATTATTAATACGAATACTCTGAATAGTATTAGGGTTTTACAACTTTGAAGTGTATCGACTTTAGATATATCAAAACACATGTATATCTAATCTAACCTAGGACCTCCTTTTATAGGCTAAGGATTCCTTTACAAGATACAATACGTAACCTACAAGATAAATATTTTTTCCATATTTATCTAATACAAATATTAAACTGACTAAACAGACTAGCAGTGGTTACAATACATTAGCCGTGGTTTCACTATACTACTAGCCGTGGTTTAACTCCAGCAGTGGATTCCTTCTTCTAGCCGTGGTTTCTTTTACTCTAGCAGTGGTTCCTATACTTAGGATAATTTCTGATCAGTGGAACCTAAAACCCAACAATCCTCCCCTAAACTTGATATTTACCAACAAAAACATCAAGTTTCTTTTAAACCCAGAACTTCTTACTTGGAGGATGTATCAAAACACTTATCAAGATTCAAAATCTTTTCAAATTTCCTCAGCAACCTGTAAGCTTGATAATCAAAGGGTTTCTGCAACTTCAATCCACGAGGCTGTAACATCTGAGTAATGACTTCTGGATGAGTATTCAATTTTGGATAATCAGTTTCTACACACATATGAATAACTTCTCCAGAAACAGATAGTACATGAACTCCACAAGACTGATACAAATACCAACTTGAAACACTGCCATTGTAGAGTCCTTTCCATCCAGGTTCATCATGAGTAGGTTCAAATATCATCTTCAAATTATAATAAACAACTCTCTCATGATAGTCAACTGGTGCCACACCTCCAAATCTATCTTTATATAACATCCAGATAGCCATTAGATTATCTCTTTCCAAATAGTAAAGCATTTATGAAAATTTGATACAACCAAAACTCTCACCATTGGCTCTTTCAAACTCCCAATATCCTCCATTCATACTAAGCTCAAATGTATAAGAAATTATCTGATGATGACTTGTAAGAGATATTGTACCACTAACCTCTGGTTCTATTAAACTTGACAATTTAGTGAGAACCATCAACCTTTTCTTGCTTTCTTCAACCTCCTCTTCAGTCTCTGACTCAGATGTGTAATCCACAGCTTTAGATCTATCAGCCATCCCCTTCAGTCTTCCTCGAGGTTTTGCTTTTAATGCCAAAGGACCCTGTAGATCTGCTATCTTCTCAATCTTCTGAAACAGTTGATCAATGATGGGATTAGTGGGCTTTGTCCCTTGTGGAGCAAGTTTAGCTTCAAGCATCTTTCTGGCAACACTCTTTGATAAAGGATAATCCTTATCAATGAACATAAAGAACTTCTCTTTTGTAGTCTGCACAGCATGAACTCTGCAAGGTTGATACAGCATCCAATCCACCACCTCACAGTCATTCCAAAATTCATCATCTGGGTTAGGTTGGCACAAATTCTTCACAGAAGTCCATACAAACTTAGCTAACACTCCAGTTGGCCCATACTTCCCATATCTATACTCTAATACTTTCCATAACTGTTCCATATCAGCCATTCTTAAACCAAACAATAGACATCCAAAATTGAAGTATGTAGTCTTCCATCCATCACCCCTTGTAATTTCAATTTTCTCTCTATCATTTTCTGTGATGATTTGCAAGTCTTCAATAGGATGAATAGCTCTTAATGGAGTAGGATTCATAGACTCAAGTTTGTCACACTCCAAAAGATATTGGTTCACTCTCTTCTCTTTCTTCATTTCCTCATCTACCTTCTGCTTCTTAGAACTAGATTTTCATGAACTCCAGCTTTTCTCTTTTGTTTATTCTTTAACCACTCAGCTTCTTTTTCAGAGTTCATAGGAAGGAAATCTTCATTTATTCTCATACATCTCTGATAAATCTCAGAAACCCTCTCATATGTACACTTTCTTAAATCTTCACTATCATACATGTCCATGTTCCTTATGAACTTTATCATTTGATTTCTCATTTGAATCTTTGTAGGATGTTTCTTCCTTTTGACCTGCTTTTTCTCTTGGCTTATCTTTCTTGCCCTTTCAGCCAACACCTTAGCCCTCTCATTAATAGATAACAATGCCCATTCTTGAGTAGTATATTCAGTTTTTATTATTTCAGAGGCTTGAAAAACAAATTGTTGATCATTCCATTCTGCTATCAATTTCTGAGTAGCTTCTTCATCTTCTTTCTTTTGCTTTTCTCTTGCTGCTAGAGCTTCAGCATCCTCCTTTTCTTGCAATTCTTTTGAGAGCATTGCATCATAATCAATCTGCTCTTTCCTATTCTTAAACTTCAATTCAGGCTCATCAATACCTTTCCCCTTTCCAATGTCTGGTAAAATCACCTTAGTCTTCAAAGTCTCACCAATTGGCAAACTTTTACTTAAGGGTTTAGGTCCAATAGGTTTAAGAAATAATGGAACATGTGCAATAGTAGGTGCAGGGTTGGATGAGGTTTGACTTAAGTTTATCAGGGTACTAGCAGCCTCCTTTTCAGCTTCTTTAGATTTGGGTGGTGAAATAGCAGTGGTTGTGACTATTGTGGATGTGGTTGTTACAACTATGGATGTGTTTAAAGTAGGAGTGGATAAGTTTACCTCAGATGAAGTTGCAGCAGTGGTTTCAATTGAACTAGATGTGGTTGTAGCAACACTAGCAGTGGTTGTTTCCTGCACCACTTCCTTCTCTTTGTCTTCTACTACACACTTCAAAGTTTCAAGTACTGCTTCATTTCCATCCTTATCAGACACCACATAATCACCTCCTTGATCTCCACTATCCAAATTATCATTCATTGTCACAGCCTCCCCTGAATCTATGCGCTCACTCCTCCCATGTTTGGATGCATCCTCCAAACCATGAACACCTGAAGATCTAGCCTTCTTTTTCACCTATCTAACTCTCCTCAAAGTAGCAATCCCTTGCCTTCTAACTTTCTCCAAAACAGAAACCCTGTGTTGCAGTCCTTTGATATGTCTTCCCTGAAACACTACAATCTCTTTAAGACCAGTGATAGTTTCCTCCATCTTGGTACACTTAGCCGTCAATTCATTTAATCGTTCAAGAATATCCTCCCCACTTCGACCTGTGTTAACTGGTCCGAGAGGTGGTTCATTAGAAAAGTCATCATGTACCTAATCAGGATCCGTCAATTCAATATCATGTTCCAAACTACCCTCATCACTTCGAGCTGTGTAACCTGCTCCGAGAGGTGAATCCTTGGGTAAAGAAAACATAACATCAGACCTAGCCTAATCATCTATGCACCCTGAATTAGCCAGTTGGCTAGGGATTCCTCCACCTGTGTTGAGTTCCAAGGAACTCTCCACATTAGGAGTTGCCAAAGGTTGGGTCTTATTGATGATTTCACTGTCCTGACCAGCATCTAAGCATGAATCAGTAGTGGAAGCCCTTCCAGTCATGTCACCTCCACTCCTTGTGACAGCCTCATCAGCTACACCACTAACACCAGCCTGAGGTAGCTTGGTGCCCTTCCTTCTCGTCCTAGTAAACAAAATCCTAGTTGGTTCAGTAGTGGGTTCAGGTTGGACAGCAGTGGTTATAGTTGTTGTCGCAGTGGTTTCAGTTGTGTGAGCAGGGGTTTCAGCATCAGTGGGTTGGGAAGGGTGTGGTTCAAGTACATCATCAAAATCAGAAATATCAGGCAAATGTATCATATTAGGAAACAATGGGGTAACTCTTCCTGTGAAATTGGGATTCTGATGCCTCATGTGTGCAAAAACTTTAGGAATCATATGATGAACCTCATACTTCCTATGATGATCAATAGGTTCTGCAATCTGACTATTCACAATCAGTTGAACAAACCTAGGGTACAAGTAATACTTACCCTTCTCCCTAAGATTCTTCAAAAATCCATCAAAAATCATTCTAGACCAATTAAATTCCCTCCCTTCAGAAAGACAAATAATTGCAGTTGCAATTTTGGAGGGAAACTCATCAAACCCTGTGGTCTTATTACTCACACACATCAGCAAAGTGTGAATTAAAAACTTCCATTGAGGGGAAACATACCTTTAAGAAATTTAATTGTATCTCCCCTCCTTTCATAACCTAACCTTTCTAAACCTTCAAAAATATCTCCATTAGAAAGATTAACTACTCCACCAGCATCCTCTAGCTCCAAGACACCTCTAATTACATCCTCATTGACCAAAATCTCATGTTCATACACTACAGTCCTAAGTACCTCTAACCCATCTCTCTCCTGGATCTCAGCATTCCACCAAAATTGATGAACTTATGTTTTAAAGATTGTGGGTGCTACAGTTAATGAAAAGTGGATAGGACTATGGTTAAGGAAATCAATCATCTCATGAAAGCCTTCTGAGTGATTGTTCTTGAGCAAATATGCAACTAGGTTATGGGTTTTGGAATACAACGACGACATTGTGATTAGGGATGTGATATGATGTGGGATTGTGAATTAAGTAGTTGGGAGTGGTTAGGGTTTGTGTTAAGCACCAATTGGAAGTGATTTGAAGATCAATTAAATGATATGGCAGCGATTTGAGGAAATAAATACGTTATCACCAAAGTTACAAAACAGCCCCTCAAGTATCCATCATCAGCAAAACACTAGCAGTGGATTGAAAACCACTAGTAGTGGTTTGAGATGCTCTAGCAGTAGATACAACAATCACACTCCAATCTTTTGACTAAGACTACAACAACCAAATCTAAGCCAAAAATAGTGATATCAAGCATTAGTATGAAGGATTACAAAAGATTCACACATTTTTTTTTAAACAAGCACAGCAACTGCTCCAAAAAGCTCCAATTTATACAAAAGATCCTTCATACCTGCACATCACAAACACAAACCAACCACTTGAAACATTGTTAAGGTTAGCAGTGGTTAGAAAATAACTAGAAGTGGTTTAAAAAATTATGCTGGCAGTGGTTAGAACAATACTAAACACCCAGTCAAATGGTCAACTCCAAGTTATTAAACGCCCACCAAAGTCAAAAGACTTCATTTACTCCTTAACAACCCAAACCTTCCCCACATTTAACTAACTGAGTTCATATTAACTCTATTAAAGACCATCTTACTCACATACCACACAAATTACTCACATTCCCAAAAATTCTCTCACTAAAAACACTTTCAAAAACCATCTCACCAAAAATCGCAAGATCAACATGAGCAACTCAAACCCCATCAATATTTCATCAGACAGGTCTTCCTCTGATAGTGTGTGGGAAGAGTTTCTAAAAACAGGTAGGGTTGAACAGGAAGAATCATCAAATAAAAGATCTCACATTGTCATGAGCACAAACCCTTCAGCTGCTGGACCATCTTCCATCCAACCAAGGCCACAAAATGCCATCAAGAAAAGATCCAGCTCTGATTTGAGTTATTTGCCTAGCTATGTATCTCCCTATGAAGACACTGATGATGAGACCTCTTCAAGAGTCTTGGTTGTTCCTCCCCTTGCTTCAATACCACCACCAAAACCTATATCAGCTCCTCCTATGCAAGCACTGCTTCCACTACCAGAGGGTCAATCATCATCATCATCATCATCATCATCATCATCATCACCTATCAGAGAGAGGGTGATTGGACTTGTATGCCCCAAAGTGTGGCATGTGATTGGAGAGCCAAGAGTGCAGAAGGAGATGCCAAAGTGGGGCATTGCAAAGAAGCCTTAGGTGGTGTTGGGGAATGTTGTGAAGCTTGTGTCCTTATATGGTTGTTTTAGTATGTTGTCTTTTGATGTAGTCTGCTGGTAGTCTGGACTCCATGGTTGTAACATCTGCATCTCAGTATGCAGTTTTATCTTATAAATAATAGTACCATGTTATGCTTTTAAGTCCATTGAAGCTTGCTGGTGATGTTAGACTTCCTTTGATCTGCAAAATAGTTAGTGGAAACACAAAGAAACAAGCAGTGGTTTGAACAAAACAAGCAATACTAAGACCAACTAATAACAGTACATAACTTTTACAAACTTTTACAAAACAAATTTGAGACTTAGAGATTTATCATTCTAATACTTACTACAAGGTACTGAAACCTCCCCACATCAAAAGCTTTAGTGAGAAGATCAGTAACATTGAAATCAATATGGATTTTTACCATTTGAATTAACCTTTTCTCATTACAATCTCTAATAAAATGATGCCTTATCTCAATATGTTTAGTTCTAGAATGCAAAACAGGATTTTTAATTATGCATATTGTACTGTTATTATCAATGTAAATCTTAGTATGCATAAAATTGTACCCAAAGTCCAACAATTGATTCTGAATCCAAAGCACTTGACCACCGCAACTAGCAGCAACCACATACTCAGATTCAGTTGTAGAATTGGCCACAATTGTTTGTTTTTTACACTGCCATGAGATTAGTTTGCTTCCCAAAAATTCACATCCCCCAGTAGTAGACTTCCTATTCAAACAAGCTCCAGCATAATCACTGTCTGTATAGGCCACCAAATCAAATGCTGAATCCTTAGAATACCAAAGGCCCAATTTAGGATGACCCTTAAGGTATCTAAAAATTCTCTTCACAACATTCAAGTGTGTTGTGTTTGGTGTGACTTGGAACCTTGCACACACACATACTGAGAAAATAATATATGGCCTAGATGCAGTGAGATACATCAAAGATCCAATCATGGATCTATACAGCTTCAAATCAACTTTGGGACTTCCATCATCTGGTAGCAGTGGTTTCTGAGTCTCCATTGGTGTACTAGCACTCTTTACATCCTGAAACCCAAACTTCTTCAAAACATCTGCTACATACTTGTCTTGACTAATGAAAATACCATCATCCTTTGTTGAACTCAGAGTCTAAAAAGAAAGTGAGTTCACCCATAGAACTCATCTGAAACTTATCATGCATAAGTTTCTCAAAATCTTTGCATAGCTCCTTATTGGTTGAGCCAAAGATGATGTCATCAACATAAACCTGAACTAGCAATATATCATCCTTTAGGTTCCTTATGAACAAAGTCTTATCAATCAGTCCTCTCTTGAAACCATTGTCCATCAAATAAGTAGAAATGCATTCATACCATGCCCTTGGAGCTTGATGCAAACCATACATAGCCTTTTTCACCCTGTAGACCTTATCAGGATGATCAGGATCTTCAAAACCAGGAGGTTGACATACATATACCTCCTCATCAATAGTACCATACATAAAGGCACTTTTAACATCCATTTGATACACAACAAAGTTTTTGAATGAAGCATATGCAAAAAACAATCTTATAGCTTCAATTCTGGCAACAGGTGCAAACACTTCATCATAATCCAAACCTTCAGTTTGTGTGTATCCTTGAGCAACCAATCTTGATTTATTCCTTACCACTATTCCTTACCACAAACTCTATTCGACCCATCCTATTATACATTATAAAGAAAATCAAAAATATGTTGACATTTGATTAAATGCAATTTTTAACTGTCAAACACTCACTTTTTATTTGAGTTACAATTAAATAGACACTTAGACTACCTGTGTATTACACGGGTAAGACACTTAGACTACTCGTGTATTACACGGGTCTTAAACTAGTTTTTGGCCTATTTTAAGGTAAGGATGACCAAAATTAATTTGCTAAAATTGAGAGAAATATCAAACTAGGTGTTTTGAGATGAGAGAAACAATGTGTAAACATTGGAGCGGAAAGATGGTGAGCTTTAAAGTAATGATAAATAAAAAATACTTCGAATGTGATCCTAAGTCATCCATGAGTGAATGTGAGATCAACTGAGCCTAAGGAAAGTTTAAGTGATCCTAATGTAGCATGTTTTACTAGTCTAATAAGGTCTAAAATGTTGGATTGACGCAAGGAGGCTAAAAAGGAACTTATGTCCACCCGGATCCCATGGATCCTTCACTTGAGGGATCCGTCTAGTTACATCTAAGGGATCTGGCGTTTGAGACATATTTTCTAAACAGAATAGTTGCAAAATTTTGCTCTATGTTTCGAATTATGAAACTAATGATTTTTACAGCAAGCACACATGTATACACGTTAACAAAGCAAGGAGAGCATGTAGAGATCACATATAGGCAATCAAATCAGATCGAGCTCACAAATAACACAAAGGTTTAGCAAACTTAACAAGCACTATTCAAGAAGCCCAAAACAGATTTACGGTCTAGATTAGTAAATCATTTACACTAACAATGACATGCAAGGTATGTCTAGAAAGAAAAGAGCACATGATGGTGTTCAAGACAAAAGAGTTGTGAGGTGCTAGTTTAAGACAATCTAGTCATTACGGATGGTGATTAGCATACAATGAGCTTCGACCATGAAGTCATGTAGCTCTTCTCAATCAAAGCAAGATAATCGCTTGATGAGGCAAGTGGTTGTGATTAACTAGAAGAAAAATTAATTTTACAACTTGTTTGATTAGTAATCCTAAGACAATGCAAAGTATTTCCATTGTAAACTTACTTTAGGAAAACATAGGAGTATAAATTTCTCAAGTGAGAGAATGAATATGATACTATTACTAACGGTGCTCGATTACGGCTAAACACGACCATTTTTACGGGCGATTCCACATACCCAACTTCTATCAAGGAAGCAATTCAATCGTTAGGTAAAATTGAGTTTCTAGTGCAATAAGTTCTCCAGTATTCATTCTCAAGTTAGGAAAATTCATATTTCTACAATGGCATATCGAAGAGTAACAATGATGATACTTTGCTTCGTTTTTATTAATATTATACTTGAAACAACTAAGGTGACGAAGGTTTCAAGTTAAAAAAATTAAAAGTTGTCCATATGGTGAACAAAAAAATGGTTGGATGAGGTAGTTCAACATATGTTGTTGGAAAGCTCGAGTTTGGACTTTCGGATATGAACAATTATATTTGCGTTGCAAAATAATTTACTTGAGTATATCGGATGAAATAATCAAGTTGTCAATCCTACTATTAAGCTTGGAAAGTGATCATGAAAAGGAAAACGGGAGAGTACATCATCAACACAAGTGTAGGTTATGATCCGATGTACATTTTTGTTGTTCTTAGAAAACGATACAAGAAAATATGAAATCAAGAAATCATATAAGCACATAAAACATTTATGTTGCACACATGACAAACTCAATCAAAAAGCCACTTAGTGTATTACATTTTTTAAACATTTTTCAACTTATATTACTTATCTATGTATTTAAACTAACATTTTTTGACACAACTTAGATGTTATCCCAAACACTCCTTCAAATAGCACATTGATTAGTAGAATACTACTAAATCGACAAGCAAGAGAATGAATAGCAAGGTAAGGAAACCACATATGTTATTCAATCAAACAAGCACAAAAGCTATTTGAGATAAGCAAATAATCAAGTAATGCAAGGAAGACAATTTATCATTTAGCATAGCATATGAAAGCTCTCTTCATCGCTTTGTGTTAAATATAAACATTTATACCAAGCTTGATTAGTTTCTTTTATAAATATGATCAAAACCTGAATTTCAAAAGAGGACACATTGTTATTCAAAGACGAAAACATCCGTCTCCAATTAGATCAAAAGTTTGTGCAAAAGTTATGGCCGAAAAATGACTTTTTATTATAAATCAATGATTCTGTAAATTTTTGTTTTGAATCAGTTTATGAAATCATTTTTAAATGAAATTAGACTCAAATACCTTTAAAACGATAGGTGGCACGACTTCTAACGACTTACGGTTAATTAGTTATGAATTTTTGAAATTGCATAAAAATGTCTTCTGTACCACGGATCCCACGGATCCCTTGCTTGAGGGATCTGTCCAGTGTAAACTGAGGGATCCGCGGATCTGACACAAAATTTAAAAAATGCATATTTTGAACCGTCGAAAAGGTTTAACCTTTGTAGACTTTTTAGTGAAGTTATATTACCCATTTTTACATTTATTCAAGCTTGATTAACAAGATATCTAACAACAAAACTTCAAAGAGAGAAAAAAAACAACGAAACACTTTTCATATTATGCTTGACTTCACCAAAAATTTGATACAAGGACTTTACTCGTTTTGAAAACCGTTTGTTTTAAAAACTAGAGCCAACCCGCTCTGATACCAATTGTGGAAAACGTAGAGGGGGGTGAATACGTTTCCGTTTCAAACTTAAAACTTTTTTATCAAATATAGTATAAACCATTGCATTTGATAATCTCGATGCGAGGATGCATTTAACGCATTACGGCATGTAAGGCCAACCCCTTAATATCACATAAGATTCCGCAAGATTAATGGTTCATTTTAAACCAAGTTTCACCATTATTAGTCCGGTTGCTTTTTCTTGATCAAGCGTGTCATAATATGTAAAGTGTTAAATATAGTTTATGACTATATGAAAGACCAAGTATGCATCACAAACATAGACATCAACCACATAGATAATAAACGATGTAAAGCAAGAATAAAATTAAAGCGATGAGTAAAAGGATAGACAAACCAACACGAGGATTTATAGTGGTTCGGTCACGAAGCTTCTCTTCGCCCTACTCCACTCCCCGAGTCACCTACTCGAGAGTTACTTCACTAGATCAACAAACTCCATTCTCGGCGGAGAAAACCTTACACAACATCGCTTACACTTTTTCCGGTACTAAGCTAAACACCGAGTTCTTCCACGAGGTAGAACCAAACCTATCTCAACGTCGCCTACACTTTATCCGGTACAAGGCTAGATACCGGGTTCTTCCATGAGGTAGAACCAAACCTATCACAACGTCGTCTATACTTTATCCGGTACAAGGCTAGATACCGGGTTCCATTACAAAGGAGGAACCACTACCCGACCAACACAACACATTTATGACACCCGTTATGTTTTGTGGTCCAAAATAACAAACCTTGTGTTTTATGGCACAAACACATAAACCATCTAGTCTAGTCATAGATACATGATACATCTATCACACCTATTATGTTTTGTGGCCCAACATAACAAACCTTGTTTTTTATGGCACAAACACATAAACCATCTAGTCTAGTCATAGATACAAGAATATGATACTAGACAATATCCAAGACAATGTGTCTAATGGATATGAAATCCTAAACTAAACATCAAGAACACAATGCATGATGTAGTTAGTCTTCTATGAATGAAGATGACAAGTTTCCCAAGCTTGTTGTAAAAGATCTTCATGTGCTTGTATGCTTGTGATGGGTGATCACTTCAGTAGGTAAGGATGCAAGATCTCTAAGCTTGCTTTGGAGGATCACTTCGGGAATATGCTTACAACAAATGAAATTTAGAAGCATTATGATCATATGAGATCAGGGTGGTTACATGTTTCCTAATGATCTAAATATCCTAGAAATGGTGGAGAGAAACTATGTGTAAAGGTGTGAAGAAATGGTAAGAAGTGGCTTGCTATTTATAGGCAAAAAGGCCAAACCATGTTTCTGTCCCAAGGATCCCTCCTGGAGGGATCTGGCCCTTGTAATTCCAAGGGATCCGTGGGACATTTGAGGGATCCGTGAGATGCTCCTCTTTACCCATGGGCTATGGGTCATGGACTTGAGTGCCCACCAAGGTAAAATGTATATAGACATGGGTTATGGGTCTTGGGTCATGGGTCATGGGTTTTACCCAACACATTTACTTATGTTTATGTATTTTATAAAATGTAAGTAACCAACATTACTTAAGTGTTTTATAAACTGTTTAACTAAACATGTTTAATGGTTTGTTAGGGGTTTGATCATAACGCAACATAGCAAACATGTACGAACCTGTGTTGTAGCATACAAGGACTTGAGTCGTCGAGAGGTGTTGAGAGTATGTTGAGACAAAATATAATTACAAGTAACTTATACATTATACGTTATGTATTACAAGTTACATGCTTGTCATCAACAAAACAAATGAGAATGTATAGATTAAATATCATAATATTTGCACTAACACAGTCAACTCTTGCGTAGTCAACTGTGTGAATTTTATCGTACACAACCGTGATTTACGTTGTTCAACTCAAAACAACGGAATTTAAAATCATAACCCTAAAGGAGGAATGTATTATGGCCAGCTTGAAGAAATTCTCGAGTTTTCATATATTTCATTCAATGTTGTGTTGTTCAAAGTCAAATGGTTCGACACTAATAACGATCACCGCGTAAAACACTATACCTAGAGAAACAACATTACGCAAATTATGACAGACCGTGTATCATTTCAAAATGAACCATTCATTCTTGCAACACAAGCAACACAAGTCTTTTACCTTGATTTCCCGAGTAAACGTGGTAATTCGAAGGCCGTCCAAGATTCTTATCATCGAAAGATTTGGAACCAGGATATCATTGTGGTAGAAGACAATCAGGATGTTGTACATGAAAACAATTCGTCACATATCACACTCTCTGCTGAGTTGAATAAGTTGAATTATAACACAATAAATATAGATATTCAACCAGCGGAAGTTGAGGCACCACCACCAATCATCACTAATGTCGGAGTCGAAGATGATATTGATTATGATGACCACGTTCCTCATGACTTAGCATCTGATGATGATGATGACCACGAGAATGAAGATGATGAAGCTGACAGTACTAATAATGTTGGATTTTATCTTGATTATGTGGAAGATTAATCTTGTGGAGTTTGTTAGACTCCTTGGACCGTTTAGAGCATCTAGGGTTTAACAATAACAATGATAATAAACTTGGTACGCAGCGGAATAAAACAAATCAAAGTTATTGACACAAGGTTTCTTTCACATCATCTCCAATTTATTAAAACATGTTATCTAAACTATAACAAGGATCAAAGACTTGATCTTGGAGATTAACTAAACTAACCTATTCTAGGCGTTTATAATCTACGCCCTAGACACACATACACACCTTTAATTGTCTACATTATGGAAGACTTAATTATGAAACCTATACCTCATGTCCTCTTTATATACTAGAGGATTATGGTTTACAAGATACTACAAAGGACTAAACAATAAATCATCTTTTGCAAGCAATTCCTTTCATCTTTTTATAGATTTAATCTTTGTCACTTTAGGTCCTTTTTGTTTCATTCTTTTTATCTTATCAACTCAAACGTATAATTCCTAATAATCTTCCCCTAGTTGATAATGACGAAACCATTCTTGAACGAACTTCCCTAGACGAAGTAGAGAAATTGAGATCAGGGATCTCACCATGAATGAAACAATGAACTTCCCCTTAAACCATCAAGGATCTTCAAACTACAAAACATCAAACCTTCTTCCCCTTTTTATTATTATCCAATAAGGGACACAAAATATAAGCAACTTCACCTCAAATGATGCATGTAGATGATTAAACATTTAACAATAAGCTTCCCTGAAACCCATATGTTAACCATCTTCATGATTCTTCAAATCTGTAAGCTCCTTGTAATGATCACTTGTGAAGAAAACTAAGTATAACGAATTTGATGAAGAAGTAAAATAACCCAAACTTGTGTCTTATGTCTTGTACTATCCACGTGACGTTGAACTTATACCACTAACCAAAAACATAAGTAGATCGCAACCTCTTGACAAAATCCTCATCTTCAATGAGACACTGAGCACTAAAATATAACGCCTTTAAGTGATAGTTAACTAGGTCTTCGTCCATCCACCCCTTGACCTATGAAAACTAGATTTTTCAAGTCTTCGTCAACATCCTCTAAGCACGAACAAGTTACTTTTAAACGTTGTAAGCCGTTTAAATATAATAAGAACACACATCCAAGAAATCCCACTTCACCTTCAAATAAGTGATAAATAATCTCTTTCGTAATCAATTCTTCAATAGAAACAAAATACAAGCCTTTTAAAACCTTTTAAGAACAAATTCCAATAACCTTGTGTGTGTGAACCTTAATCCCATGTGTGTGTCGTCCAACATCCTTCAAACCATATGAGAACCAAAAACCATGTGTTGTCCGATATCGAATAAAGCTAGCAGTATAAACAATATATATCAGATAACATAAGCAGTACAAACTGTTCTCTTGGCAGTACAAAAATTTAGCAGTACAAACTGCTTTCGAATATACAAGTAGCAGTGTAAACTCAACATCAGGTAGCAGTACAAAAAATCCATGAGCAGCTATTATCCATGAAGTAAAAGCAGTACTAACAAATCTTGAGGACTCATCCATGTTCGACAAATAACCTTTAAGGTAGCAGTACATTACTATCCAATATAATCTTACATAATTTGAACTGAGGAGTACAACAATCTTGTAGCTACTATTAATATACTACCCAACCATGATTGAACAAGGACAACTAAAACTTCATCTTATGCAAAAGATGACAAGAACCTTCGACTATAATACTTCGACCAATGAAATCAGATATATACTAAATAACACATTAAATGAAATACTAGGTAACTCTTTAATTTTGGGAATTGATACTACACCACATCTTTTGATGCTTGCATCATAATTTGTACATTACAGTTTGTACCATACAATACTGTAATTCATAAATTGTGATGCATGCATAAAAAAATATGATGTGAGTGTCACCTCCCTTAATTTTACCCATGATTATTCGAATAAAATAATCAAACATTCATCACCCTACATGTCTTTCTTGAATATCTGATTGACCAACTTCAACTCAATCGTCCCATATTAAATTTTTACGATAATTGTGAATCGACAATATTTAATTAGTACAATAATTACTCAACTGAGTACCACCAAATCAATATGCACCCATGTGATCATTTATATAAATCGACAATATTTAATTCCTAATATCTTGAGAGTAGATTGCATGCTATCATAAATCACATGCAAATCTTGGAAAACGATTAAGCATTAAAACAAAAAAATAAGAATTTCGAATTGTTACCTAACAATAGACTTCGACAATAAATAACTTTTTATTGAAAGTTCATATCGAAGATCCCTTCGGTGAAAAGTTATATTGATATATAGAGAACGTCCAACAAAACATTCGTCACGATCAAACGGTTAATGAAAAAGTTATCGCGTTTTGAAAACATTGTTGCAGAAAGATACGAAAATTGAAAACCAACTTCGAATCTTCTTCTTCTTCATCGAAAAACCTTGAGAATCCCTAGGTAACGAACTCCCCGAGCTCTGATACCAATTTTGGAGTTTGTTAGACTCCTTGGACCGTTTAGAGCATCTAGGGTTTAATAATAACAATGATAATAAACTTGGTACGCAGCGGAATAAAACAAATCAAAGTTATTGACACAAGGTTTCTTTCACATCATCTCTAATTTATTAAAACTTGTTATCTAAACTATAACAAGGATCAAAGAATTGATCTTTGAGATTAACTAAACTAACCTAGTCTAGGCGTTTATACTCTACGCCCTAGACACACACACACACACCTTTACTTGTCTACATTATGGAAGACTTAATTATGAAACCTATACCCCATGTCCTCTTTATATACTAGAGGATTAGGGTTTATAAGATACTATGAAAGACTAAACAATAAATCTTCTTTTGCAAGCAAGTCTTTCCATCTTTTTGTAGATTTCATCTTTGTCACTTTAGGTCATTCTTGTTTCATTCTTTTTGTCTAATCAACTCAAACGTATAATTCCCAACAAATCTCAAATTGTAATTTGTAAAACAACACTTAATTATTTGAATGAAATTGTTATCGAGTGGTTAAATGTGTTTATTTATTTATTTAATTATTATTATTATTATTATTTTGTTGGTATATACTGTTAATACAAATAAACCGTAAAAACGTTTATTTATATTTTACGATCTTCTAATGTTTTGTCGATAACAAACGTAAAATCATTTTAACGAAACAAATAAAATACATAAATGGTTTGAACTAATAATTTCTAACATACTTACGTTTTCATATAAAACACTAAAACAAGTATAAGTGATTTTATGATTTAATATTACATATGTACAACAACTAGTGTTTACATATTTGGGTAAAATATACACATAACTAGTATGTAGTATATTGGGTAATATAAATGGGTAGAAACTTAAGTATCATAACCCATTGACCAAATACATTGAATGTAGTTGGGTACAACCCAAAGTTCATGACCTATGGAGCTTGATCCATAACCCATTGCATGACATCATGCTTATATCATATATGGATAATATCCATAACCCATGGTATTGACCCATACCCATGTGACTAGGTGCATTGCACTCAAAAGATACATTGTATCTAGTTAAAGACCCATGGATCAACCAATGACCTATGACCCATAACCAAAATACCCATGGGTAAAGAGGAGCGTCCCACGGATCCCTAGCTTTACGCTAGAAGGATCCCTTGTGGGAGGGATCTGTGGGATCCGGGGAACAGTAGACATTTTCCTCTATAAATAGTGAGTCATTTGTTCATTGTTTCTCACCCCTTTCTCACATACTTTCTCCTTGAGTTTAAAACTCTCTAACCCCATATCTAAGTGATCTATGTTTGTAGTTTTGTTTTTGTGTGATCCTCTAAGTTCCTCTTAAAGGCGAGATCACCACCTTTGAAGTCAAGCAAGCTCAAGTCCATGAGTTGCGATACTTCCTCATCATCAAGACTACTAAAGTCCTCTTGTTGATGATTATTTTCTTTCTTCTAAGAAGTGTAGTGTTGAAGACATTAGTGAAAGATGTCTCAAGTGTCAAGACGAAGACATTAGTGAAAGGTGTCGATCGTCCGTATTGTAGGCATTAGTAAAGGGTGCCTAGAAGTCAAGTCACAAGACAATAGTGAAGGGTGTCTTAAAGATCTATTTAAAGGCATTAGTGAAAGGTACCTTAGATGTACATTCGATATGGTGTGTTTCGATATACAAGATAGATTAGTATTAGATCCAAGGATATTGATATCCTTGATGATGTTGTAATAAGGAGTTGGTCTCTTTTGGGATTAGTCGTTGGTGTAGTGTTGGGTAGTAGTTCCTCCATTGTAATGGAACTCGGTATCTATCTTAGTACCGGATAAAGGGTAGGCGACGTTGTGGTAGGTGTGGTTCACCTTGGAGTGAAAGAACCCGGTGGTTAGCCTAGTACCGGAAAAAGAGTAGGCAACGTTGTGAAGTTTTCTCCACCATAAGGAGTTGGTGTCGTGTAGTGATTACGAACTCTCGAGTAGGTGACTCGGGGAGTGGAGTAGGGCAAGGAAGGTGTCCTTGTAGCCGAACCACTATAAATACTAGCGTTTTGGTTTTGTGCTTCTTACTCTTATCTTTTCCTTACATACTTTTATATGTTTGTTTATCAACATCCAACACACATCCAAATAGATTGACATAAGTCGATCTAAATAGTTTAAAAGAAAGTTTTAATTGGTAAAACTATTCAACCCCCCCCCCCTTCTAGTTTTCCACAATTGGCATCAGAGCTTCGTTACCAAGTTTCTTGAAGTATATTGTACTTTAAAAACTTGATACGATCCATGGTTAATTGAAAACTACAAAAAAGGTTTTTCATAAAAACAAACACCATGTCTTTTAAAACTCTTTGCTTGGATGTTGATTAGATGACAATATTTTTCTCATTATTTATTTTCTATTTAAATACACTAATCTTCTTTGTCATGTTGATTAGTCAAAGCTCATACCTACCAAGCCATAGGAATCGCTTGGTAACAAGAATACCTTCCCTAAGAAGGTATCTTAAACACGAAGGAGCCGGAATTGTCTACTGACATTTGTTGTGTCATTTGTAAAGACATTCCTAAGTGCGTTAGAGGTACGATTTTCTACTAACCTCTAAAATGACATTAGCTTGATAATTAAGTACGCCTACATAGGTATTTATATGATTATCTTTTGTGCATATACATGTATTACATGAAGCTTCATTAGTAAGCCTTTACTCACATACGTGTTATTCTTTCGTCTAAAGTCATGGTATATAAAACTTGTATTTTATTTCATTTAATCCAAAAATCATATCTTTCTAATAATAAAACAAAACACAAATTTCAAAAATTCCTTCTTCCCCATAAATAAACCATCCGTCGCCCACTTTATCAAATCCCCGCTTTTTTCAAAACTTTCATTTTCAAAAAATTACCCCTCATTCAAAACTTCATCTTCCTCTCATCTCACCTTAAACCAAAACCAAGAAGGTTCATCATAAACATGGTTTACATCGCGCTCGTGCTCATCGCCATAACACTCATCGCACTTGTGTTCCCTATAATGAAGTTCACATACGGAGACATATACTTTGTGTTGTTAATCTACATTGGGGTTATATACCCAATCCTTTGTATCATTCTTAGCATTGAAATGAAATATTACTAATAGTCTAGTTATCTAGGTTATTATTATCATAATGTGTTTATCATTTCTTTTTGATTTATTTCATTCTATCGTGATACATTAGAAAGCCATGTATGCATGCTAAAAGAAAATGTAGGCTAAAAACACATATCTTGGTATGAAACTATAAGATCTAAAAACCTATGTTTTTATCAAGAAATCTGTTTATGTTTCTCCAGATCCACGAATCCCGAAAGTTAGACTAGCCGGATCCTTTATGAAAGGGAACCGTGGGAACCGTACTCCTGGATAACAGTTTTTCATGCAAAATAAAAACCACTTTCTTTCTAAAAGTAATATTCCATTAGAATGTCAAAACCATAAGTGAGTTAAGTGTCATTGTTGTCAAAAACCATTGTTAATAAAAATCTAGTAAAAACGGTAGATAATCATTGGTTGACCACAAAACATCACTTTCTATTAACTCATCGTTTCTATAGGTTCAACTATGACGCATGAATATGAGTTTGATTTTTCACTCACTAGCGTCTACACTCCGAACATCTCCTTTGAGCCCAACACACCTGGCAATCATGTCCGTGGGTTCAATAATCTCGAAAACCGTCACTTCCACGAAGGACGTATTGTAGACACCTCTCTACAATTCGAAGAAGGTATCAATACCTCCTTCCGAGCCATAGGACTAGAATATCTTCTTGAAATCAACGAGAAGATATGTCCAAGGTTCATAATGGAATTCTTCCGTCAAGTTGAACTCGTTCGTAACGAGGATCGCTCTCTATCTCTTTGGTTTTGGATCAAAAACCAAAAGTTTGTTTTAACTCTTGGGCAATTTGCTCACATCCTCCGGATTCCAAATCATGGACAATGTGCCTTCACCGAAGATTGGTCTCTTGATTCTCTCTTCAACTTTCGTGAAGAAAATAGTCCATATTGCTCACATATACCTTCCCCGGAGGATTTAAATCGCATAATATGCAAACCTCGACCATATTACTCCGATCCAAACATTATCTTTACACGGGACATCCGAGAAGAGTACAAGCCCCTTGCACTCATCCTACGTGAAAATGTTTGGAGTCTTAGGGGAAATCGAGAAATCCTTCCTTCTTGTTGTGCTCACATAATGTATTGTTTGCTAACACAACAACCATACAATCTCGCCTACTTCTTCGCAAGGCGAATTGTAAATCTTCAAGGCTCCAAGAATAAACTCATCCCTTATGAAATGTTCTTGACGCCTATCATAACGTCATGCATTTTCATCCTCGGTTTCAAAGTCCGTTGTACGTACTTGTGAACAAGATGATGGAACCGCTAAACATATCTCTCATGAAGACCTTCTTCATTCTTGATTCCACCAACACTCATCAACCATTTGATGATCCTTCTAGCGAAAACGCTCAAGGAACTTAGTAGTCTTTCAAATAGGATCAATCCTTTTGTAATCATGCTTTATCAATGTAATCCAATTTCCTTCATGAAATAAAACATCTTACATTTGATATCTTAGTATTAGAACATCTTAAACTAACCTTAGAATATAATGCATTGTCAAAATCGTTGCATACCTTTAGTAAAGGTCCTGCTTAGCAGATAGACGGATCCCAAAGGTTGTGCTAGACGGATCCCTACTCTTAGGGAACCATGGGATCCGGCAAACAGAAAATGAAATTGCAAACATTGTATTTCAAACATAGTCTTAGAACACCTCACACTAAGCTAGACATAGTGTCTTAAGGTAAATTAAGTCCTTATTAAGTTAAGTAGATCCTTCCTACTCACACATAACTCACCTAGATCACAATTAAGACGGTTGTAGATCTATTGTTTTACTTAAACTTATTACTCTTCCGATCTCAAGCTCACTCATCATTCCTCACATGATCCCTCACATCTAGCCTTGGAAATCTTTCAATTATGGCAAAAATTGATCATAATCATCTTTAGCTCAAAATTGGTCGGAATTGATCAAATTCTAGTTTTTCCATCTTAAGCCTTTAGGATATTCTCCAAAACATTATTCTAAGTCACTATCTGATCTCTAGGATCATTTAGCTCAACTTGACACTCTCAAAAATCTTTAGTGTCATCTTTGTTCATTCATTGGTACTCATGAAAGTTCCAATTTCTTCCATAAAAGGCAATCATTAGCTACATCACTCATTACCCTCAAGTACTTAAGCACCCCTTCATTTAAGACACTTAGATAAACTGAAACACTCAAGAAGAAATAGGCATTAGGCCTTACAAACATCATTGTTACCTTTTCTTAGCTGCTGACAGACGGATCCCTAGGATTAGCCTAGGCGGATCCCTCATTTGAGGGAACCGTGGTGTAACACCCCCAATTTCGTGATACGCAGCGGAATTCAAACTGGGTGTTACTTCATGGCACAACAGTCATAACAATAGAAAACGTACTCTAATGGAGTCGTTTGAAAAGATTTATCATTCGATTTATATAAATATTAGAGTTTACAAAAATGAGGTCCCAAATGGTTCAAAGTTTACAAAATACATTAAATTGGTTTTCGAATGATAATAAAATTTATAGCCTTCTTGATCTAGTCCTCGCTCTTCCGACATTATGGACCTGAAATACATGCTTAAAACTGTCAACACAAAGGTTGAGTGAATTCATAGAGTTTGTTTGATGGTTGAACACATTATGTTTGCAGTGTGAGTTATAAATTCACACCAATGGTTTGAAAACCAAAACATTTATTATTAGACTAAGCATCATGCAATCAAGGCGTTAACGTGTTCCAAAATTAATTGGAGAAAATGTCGGTGCGTGCCCTATCGTGTAAAATTGCCGCTTTTACCAATGTTACTCAAATATAGTGCGTTTGTTTGCCTTTAATGGGGCTAACACAAACGGGATTCGTCAATCCCAATAGATCTATTCACAATATCCGCACCCACTCTCACATAGTGATTAATGATTCATGATTAAGGGACTTAAGTTTGGCAAATGCGGAAACTTAGTGCTAATAACAATCAGATAAGTATATAGTTTGAAAGCAATGTGTTCGGTTTAAAATAAAGCATGTATCTCCACCAAGAGTTTGTAAAACAATTAAGTAATTGAAAGTGGGGCTATGAACTCACCTTAGAGCAAATGATATCAAATGTATAATGAGAATGATGGATATGCCATGAGAACTTCTACGAATAACCTAAAATAGAATGTTCCGACTTAGGTTTGGAATAATGTTTAGGAAAACATAAACCATCCTATATATGTCTCTATGTTGATCATGATGTAGTACATGGTTTTTGTGTATGTCGTTTATAGAAATGGTCTAGTTGTGAAAACGTGTATAGTTTATATATATCGTACTACCGTTAGGGCCATCATAATTCGAGAGGTCATGTAGTAAACGTCGAGGAGCTAGGACACTTTAAATCGTAAATCAAAGAACTCGTCGACACGTTTTACTCAAATGAAACCCTCACATGAAGCTCCCTAGTTTTTTAGCACTTAGTAGATAAAACATATGTTTTATTTATATATCATAAGTGTCATATGGTTTGTAAACACAAGTTACAAGGTTGTTTGGTTATGATTAGGAATAATAATGGTTATTACAAATATCGTCATAATTTATATCACAAGTGTTTAAAGAAAAGCTTACAATTTTCTAAATTGTAAAGTTGGTTATTACAAGTTCTCGTCGTTTCATAAATATGATTACCTTAGTTAACGGTCTTGGGTAAACAAGCCTTAAGGCTTTAGCCATGGCCTTGCCGTGACTTTGGTCTTGACTACCATGGTCTTGAGACTTAGCTTTGACCTTAGCCATAGCCGTGGTCTTGGCTTATGGCCATTAGGCCTCTTGGTTTGCTTTTAGTTGTGACAAAAGTATAGTTATGAGACTATATTTACGGCAGTTTCTGTTTTTGAAAGATTTTGGCCTATTTATGCGTTTTCAAGGTCCGAGCTTCGTTGTTATTGAAGGAAAACGTTGTTCCGGACAACTTTCGTGTTTTAACTTTTTTATGATTCGGAGCAGAAGTATCACTTTAAAAATGGCAGAACTCTTAACAGCTTATACATGGCAGTTTTGGCGTTTAGGTTTCGCTAACTTCTTTTACTTATAACTTTTGACTCGTTTGTCCGTTTTGGGTGATTCAAATTGCTATGTTTACCTTTTTATCTTTTCTACCATATTATGTAAGTTAGAAAGTCCTTATGTTACTATTTTTAATGGTCTCACATGTGTAGAATATGACTAGTTTACTAGTTTGTTACTTTTATGACAATATGTGAATTAAAACAAGTGATTGAGTATATGTACATCATGAATCAACATAGTAACTATATATATAGCATGAAATAGTTAATATTATGAATAATAAAGATGAGATGATGGTGGTGATAAGTTGCTTACAACTTTGGCTTTCAATAAGAAAGGAGTAACTTAGTAAGGATAGGACTTTGATTGATCGCGAAGACTTGGATTGAGCTAGCTTTCCACACCTTGGCACCCTTGCAAACTTGAAGAGTTGGTGATGAAGTACTAAGTGACTTGAGTGGATTTAAACTCAAGAAGATCACTTAAACTTGCTAGAGATTTGATGTAGTAGCTTGATCTTTGGAACTTCCTTGCATAAACTTGTAGTTTATAGATCAAATAATGGAAGATGTGAAGGATTTGTGATATGAACGACCAAGAACAGTTTGTGAAGATGTTTAGGATGTATTTTAGTTCCTATTTATAGGAGGGTAAGTTTGGTTAACCATATATTGGGTTAAATATTAACCATGGTTAGGTTAGGACACTTGTAATGATCTAAAGGAACCATGGTTAGGATTTTGCCACCAAAATGATGACTCCCCCTAAGTCGGCCATATAGTGATAAGATGACTTAGGTGGATAGTTTTGATCTTATCTTGAGTTTAGAGCATGATTTGGTTCCGTTAAATGCCAACCGTAAGTCGTTAAGCCATAAAACGTAAAACCGGGTATCGTAAAAATATGAAACTTGTAGGAATGATGAAACTCATCATTATACTCCATCTAAAAATATAAAATGGGTGATAAGTCTCATTGGATGCAAAACGCCGCTTAAAGTCGGAAATACGGTAAAAACGCGTAATTGCAGTTTATCGAAAAGAACGAAATTTCGGAAACGACCGTGAATTTATTTAGAGTAGACTAAAATTAGTCTAAAAGTGATATGAGATGTTAAAATGTGGTTTTCTTCATACGCTGGATAAATTTACGATTATTCGTGAAGTTTAAAAGTTCTAATTAAGCAAAATGTAGAACGTACAAGCTTAATTTCTTTATGGTCAAGGAGGAGGAAATATGTTTGACTTTTCCAAAAATGTAAAAGTGTCAAAACATATTAGAAACACAGTCGAGAATCGTTAAGCACGGATGTAAGTAGAATTGTTTAAAACGTAAGTTTAGTTTTGTTCTCTATTGGGCTTATTTGGTAATATTAAAATAATAAATCTTAAAAATTCTCAAATTAATCATGAGTGATCTAAAATTTATCCGATGCGAGGAAAATTATCGAGACGGTTTTCGTTATGCGCGTGATGGCTAAATGGTGTTCCACCAAATGAAATTTTAAGACGATGTTTTCTTAATAACTTTTGCGAAAATGATCTAACGATGGTCGAACTCTCAGGTTATTACTAAAATAATTTATCTTACGAGAATGTAGATTAAAAATTTTACGGGATGAATAGTGAAAGTGAATAGTAAAAGTGAATAGTAACTTTTCAAAAATATGAAAAATAAATCGAAAAATGCGGGTTGTTACAGTCTCGCCACCTTAATGGGAATTCCGTCCCGGAATTCAATGTGTGTTATCCGATGTTGAAGTGTCTAGGAAAATTAGGGTGTATACGCCAAATTCTAATCTTTGTGTTCTCAAGTTTCTAGTAATAGAATGTATTATGTACCATGTGGCTTAGGTTAATAACCTAAAGGGTTTTGTTAAAATCTTATTGAGTCCAATATACCTCAAGTTTGGCTTTTCCCAATTCTCTAAACGAATCATATCTTATTGTATCAAGGCTTGCAACAAAACCTTAATTTCTAACATGGAGTTTTTGTTAAATTTTAACACCTTACATCTATGTAACTTTTGTTTCTGGTAATAGTGTGCGGCATGGATCCTAATTTGTATATGTATGGTTTCCTTAATTGTTTCGCGGGAGATCCCTAAACACCTTAGTTCAGCAAATGGTTAACTAACACTTTCATCTATACAGTGCCTCAAAATGGAATAGTTTTGTTGTTGTTAGGGTAACTGTTGTTAATCAAAGGTGTAAGATGTTGTTGATGTGAAATAGTTTATAATGATGTGATAATTGTTGTAGGAAAGTCTTACTAGTGGCAAGTGGTTATCCAAACCATTTCCAAACTTGATCATGTCTTAGGTGGTTTCGGGATGAAGGCTATAGTGTTTCTGTCTACAAGTGTTTGAAAGAAACGTGGTACAGTGAAGTTTTACGTACTGAATTTCAATGGGGTTCAGATAATCATGTGACATGATGAGGATTAGAAGAGTGTAGCGTACACTTACCATTATTCTCAGGTAGAGATGTCAAGTTTGTTTTAAAATCAAAAGTGAATTTTAAAGGAATATGACGGAATGATATCCTTGAAACCTAATCAGGCTAGTACTTCCAAGAAATGACGAGAAGATTTGATGACTATCCCAAGATAGTAGTTCAGATTATCTCATGTATGAAAATTTCAAGAATGAAATTAGGTAGTATAAATAAGATGTTAAGATCTCATTGAGTGGTAAAACACTATCGCGTCTCTAGATCTTTTAATGAATTCGGTGGTTTATCGAGTTTAAGTAGGAAATTAACCTGAATATAACCCTTGTATAACTATTCTCTGTGTTTGAAAAATTTAAGTCGAACATAGTTAATCAGACTATGTTCCACTATCCCAAGGTTAAATATAGGTGATTAGGTTATATTTAGCCGAGGTTCGATAAATTTTTCAAATACCTAAATTAGGTATACTTGTGATATGTCCATAGCTTTTGAGAAATTGTCCACTAAGCAAAGGCGATATCAAACCATTCAGTTGCAAGTCATGGCCATAAAAGACTTGTAACCTATGTTTTCACATTCCATTGCATAGAAGATAGTATGGGTAGATACGTGTGGAAAGGAAATTTTACGTAATTATAAAATAGTCCATACTTGGCTAGAATCACGGACCTTTAACAATGAAGGTTTCAGAAGAGAATTTTGATGAATGTAGAGAACGTTGCTGAACTTCAGCTTTTGTAGATGATGAGTCAGTTTATCTTTTAGAAATCCCATTTCTTGTATTTTCATTAGGGAAATTGATAGACTGTGACGGGTTTCATGTAAAAGAATATCATATAAGGTTTATAAGATAATTCCTAGAGACTTTGTATAACTTACAATGTCTGTGAAGTAAATTAGACCATTGTGTAACCCACAATGTCTTGAGAAATGATAGAGAGATCATTGTGTACTCACAATGTCTTGAGAAATAAATGAGACCATTGTGTACCTCACAATGTCTTGAGAAATGATGGAGAGATCATTGTGTAACCCACAATGTCTAGGAAATAATAGAGACCATTGTGCAACTCACAAGGTCTGAGAAATAGTTGAGACCACTGTTTCACTCACAGTGTCTGAGGATATAAGAGAGACCATTGTAGGATTTACAGTGTCTGAGAATGTAATAGAGACTACTGTATCTCACAGTGTCTTGAAATATGAATGAGACCATTGTATCTCACAATGTCTAGGAAGTAGGAAAGACCATTGTAATCAGTTACAATGTCTTGCATAAAGTTTCGTAATCCTAAAATGCACGAGTAGATACATGATTGGGAGATTGGAAAAATATGATTGTGCCGTAATGCCTTAGAATAGGCATACGGAGATATGTTGAGTACTTTGTTTATGATTGAAACTATGTCAAGTGTATATATCAATATACTAGTATGTTTGTATAGCTTAAAGAGCCTAAAAGTTACATAATCGTCTGGAGGATGGAAGGCACGGAGAACGAAAGGCTAAAAAATATTTTTGTTTGAAAAAGTAGTTATAGTTTAAGTCTCAATTAGACCCGTTTCTCTATAACTGTGGCTCTGATACCAATCTGTAACACCCTCAATTTCGTGATACGCAGCGGAATTCAAAATGGGTGTTACTTCATGGCACAACAGTCATAACAATAGAAAACGTACTCTAATGGAGTCGTTTTAAAAGATTTATCATTCGATTTATATAAATATTAGAGTTTACAAAAATGAGGTCCCAAATGGTTCAAAGTTTACAAAATACATTAAATTGGTTTTCGAATGATAATAAAATTTATAGCCTTCTTGATCTAGTCCTCGCTCTTCCGTGCCAGCTTCCGACATTATGGACCTGAAATACATGCTTAAAAATGTCAACACAAAGGTTGAGTAAATTCATAGAGTTTGTTTGATGGTTGAACACATTATGTTTGTAGTGTGAGTTATAAATTCACACCAATGGTTTGAAAACCAAAACAGTTATTATTAGACTAAGCATCATGCAATCAAGGCGTTAACGTGTTCCAAAATTAATTGGAGAAAATGTCGGTGTGTGCCCTATCGTAAAATTGCCGTTTTACCAATGTTACTCAAATATAGTGCGTTTGTTTCCTTTAATGGGGCTAACACAAACGGGATTCGTCAATCCCAATAGATCTATTCACAATATTCGCGCCCACTCTCACATAGTGATTAATGATTCATGATTAAGGGACTTAAGTTTGGCAAATGCGGAAACTTAGTGCTAATAACAATCAGATAAGTATATAGTTTGAAAGCAATGTGTTCAGTTTAAAATAAAGCATGTATCTCCCCCAAGGGTTTGTAAAACAATTAAGTAATTGAAAGTGGGGCTATGAACTCACCTTAGAGCAAATGATATCAAATGTATAATGAGAATGATGGATATGCCTTGAGAACTTCTACAAATAACCTAAAATAGAATGTTCCGACTTAGGTTTGGAATAATGTTTAGGAAAACATAAACCATCCTATATATGTCTCTATGTTGATCATGATGTAGTACATGGTTTTTGTGTATGTCGTTTATAGAAATGGTCTAGTTGTGAAAACGTGTATAGTTTATATATATCGTACTACCGTTCGGGCCATCATAATTCAGAGGTCATGTAGTAAACGTTCGAGGAGCTATGACACTTTAAATCGTAAATCCAACAACTCGTCGATACGTTTTACTCAAATGAAACCCCTCACATGAAGCTCCCTAGTTTTGTAGCACTTAGTAGATAAAACATATGTTTTATTTATATATCATAAGTGTCATATGGTTTGTAAACACAAGTTACAAGGTTGTTTGGTTATGATTAGGAATAATAATGGTTATTACAAATATCGTCATAATTTATATCACAAGTGTTTAAAGAAAAGCTTACAATTTTCAAAATTGTAAAGTTGGTTATTACAAGTTCTCATCGTTTCATAAATATGATTACCTTAGTTAACGGTCTTGGGTAAACAAGCCTTAAGGCTTTAGCCATGGCCTTGCCGTGACTTTGGTCTTGACTACCATGGTCTTGAGACTTAGCTTTGACCTTAGCCATAGCCGTGGTCTTGGCTTATGGCCATTAGGCCTCTTGGTTTGCTTTTAGTTGTGACAAAAGTATAGTTATGAGACTATATTTACTGGCGGTTCTGCTTTTTGAAAGATTTTGGCCTATTTATGCGTTTTCAAGGTCCGAGCTTCTTTGACATAGAAGGAAAACGTTGTTCCGGACAACTTTCGTGCTTTAACTTTTTTATGATTCGGAGCAGAAGTATCACTTTAAAAATGGCGAACTCTTATGAGCTTATACATGGCAGTTTTGGCGTTTAGGTTTCGCTAACTTCTTTTACTTATAACTTTTGACTCGTTTGTCCGTTTTGGGTGATTCAAATTGCTATGTTTACCTTTTTATCTTTTCTACCATATTATGTAAGTTAGAAAGTCCTTATGTTACTGTTTTTAATGGTCTCACATGTGTAGAATATGACTAGTTTACTAGTTTGTTACTTTTATGACAATATGTGAATTAAAACAAGTGATTGAGTATATGTACATCATGAATCAACATAGTAACTATATATATAGCATGAAATAGTTAATATTATGAATAATAAAGATGAGATGATGGTGGTGATAAGTTGCTTACAACTTTTGGCTTTCAATAAGAAAGGAGTAACTTAGTAAGGATAGGACTTTGATTGATCGCGAAAGACTTCGGATTGAGCTAGCTTTCCACACCTTGGCACCCTTGCAAACTTGAAGAGTTGGTGATGAAGTACTAAGTGACTTGAGTGGATTTAAACTCAAGAAGATCACTTAAACTTGCTAGAGATTTGATGTAGTAGCTTGATCTTTGGAACTTCCTTGCATAAACTTGGAGTTTATAGATCAAATAATGGAAGATGTGAAGGATTTGTGATATGAACGACCAAGAATAGTTTTTGAAGATGTTTAGGATGTATTTTAGTTCCTATTTATAGGAGGGTAAGTTTGGTTAACCATATATTGGGTTAAATATTAACCATGGTTAGGTTAGGACACTTGTAATGATCTAAAGGAACCATGGTTAGGATTTTGCCACCAAAATGATGACTCTCCCCCCTAAGTCGGCCATATAGTGATAAGATGACTTAGGTGGATATTTTTGATCTTATCTTGAGTTTAGAGCATGATTTGGTTCCGTTAAATGCCAACCGTAAGTCGTTAAGCCATAAAACGTAAAACCGGGTATCGTAAAAATATGAAACTTGTAGGAATGATGAAACTCATCATTATACTCCATCTAAAAATATAAAATGAGTGATAAGTCTCATTGGATGCAAAACGCCGCTTAAAGTCGGAAATACGGTAAAAACGCGTAATTCGCGGTTTATCGAAAAGAACGAAATTTCGGAAACGACCGTGAATTTATTTAGAGTAGACTAAAATTAGTCTAAAAGTGATATGAGATGTTAAATGTGGTTTTCATCATACGCGGGATAACTTTACGGTTATTCGTGAAGTTTAAAAGTTACGAATTAAGCAAAAATGTAGAACATACAAGCTTAATTTCTTTATGGTCAAAGAAGGAGGAAATGTGTTTGACTTTTCCAAAAATGTAAAAGTGTCAAAACATATTAGAAATACAGTCTGAGAATCGTTAAGCCTGGATGTAAGTAGAATTGTTTAAAACGTAAGTTTAGTTTTGTTCTGCGCTGGGCTTATTTGGTAATATTAAAAATAATAAATCTTAAAAATTCTCAAATTAATCATGAGTGATCTAAAAATTTATCTGATGTGAGGAAAATTATCAGAGACGGTTTTCGTTATGCGCGTGATGGCTAAATGGTGTTCCGACCAAATGAAATTTTAAGACGATGTTTTCTTAATAACTTTTGCGAAAATGATCTAACGATGGTCGAACTCTCAGGTTATTACTAAAATAATTTATCTTACGAGAATGTAGATTAAAAATTTTACGGGATGAATAGTGAAAGTGAATAGTAAAAGTGAATAGTAACTTTTCAAAAATATGAAAAATAACTCGAAAAATGCGGGTTGTTACACGTGGGATCCGGGTGACAGATTATGTCAACTCTAGCTAAAACAATCATTTCAAGCTCATCTTTCTAACTTAAACACTTCATCTCATCTTAAATGAGTTTCTAGATCAGTACAAACTCTGAAGTTGACTCTTGTACATGTTAATCATCACATTCCAATGAGTTTTAGTGGCTTAAGTCTTGAATGCACTTGCCAAATCTCTTTCTTTATAAACCACATTGTTAGGACTTCTAAAGTCATCATCTTCATCCTCATTTTCAGCACTTAATAAAGCTTTACAAACCTCTTGAAATCATCTCATCATGAGGAAAACTCCAAGTAGCAACTTATCCACCAAAGAACCACCCAAGAAAATTGCTCGTGTTGTACACGAAATCTCTTCAACTGAATCATCTTCGGTCAAGCCAAAAATGCAAGGATTTCTTCTCAACCAATCAAACCAATTCCTAAAAGGATAGTACCCACAAAACTACCTATGCCAAACACCACCATACCTCCTAGGCCAAACAATATCATCTCCACTAAACCATCACCATTGGTTCCTAGAGCTATCTCGTTTACAACTCCACTATCATCACCACACCTCTACAATTTAGAGGATTTGCCTCCTAGGCTGTCTCATCCTCCTCCGCCGGCAACATTCTCCTCATTAGGAGGAATAATGGTACATAATCAAGGTGTTGAGTCAACATTAGCTCCGGCTTCCTTTTCGCCGTCACCATCATATAATCCAATTTGGATTATGAAAAATCACCAAAGTAAACCACCCGACCATATGGAAATTGACACTTCTCTACCACCACCATCATTCTTGGTCGAGCCATATTCAAATGTGCCTCCACCAATCCCTCCGTCGTTTGAGGCTCCACAAGCCGCTTCACTTAATCCTTCGCATCAAGCAATTTCATTTCTTCCACCACCACTACCTAGCCATGACAAAGATTGTTATCATTGTCAACATGTTGAAAGTTTGATACATGAAGTACGAGAAGACCAACGTTTCATGTTCTATCACCTCCTCGAACGTTTCGACGAGATTAAACCTAAACAAACTTGAGCTAGAGGATTTTAGTGGTGTCCTAGTTTCAAGTGTTACTTAGATAAGTCTAGTAATTCCAAGTCATGTATCGATCATTTTCTTAGTTTTTAGAGTCATGTATATCATATCTCTAGTTTTATTAAATGAAAATACATGCTACTTGCTATATTTATGAGTATATGATTATGTTGTATAATACATATCTCACTTTGATATTAACATAATGTGTTATATCACCATTGCTGAAATTAATCATCAGCCAGACGGATCCCTTAAATTTGCATAGACGGATCCCTAGAAGGAGGGAACAGTGGGATCCGTGATACATAAAACTATTTTTCTACTAACTTTGATCTTATTTGCAGGAAATTGTGCATTATACTTGTTTTCTAACCTTTGTTTTGTAGTTATTCAATTTACACATGAAGACTTTGACACCCTAAAGCTAGGGGAGCTTTGTGTCAAAGCAATACATTGCAAAGTACTTGCAATATTAGGATTACATTTCATGACATCCCTTTGAAAAATTGCAATCATCAAGGGGAGCACATTGGTCACATAGACGAAATATTTTGCAAACTTAGTTGCAAATGAACTAGCTTAGTATTATTTTCTTGACGCCCTTACATAGGGACGGACTCGTCAAGGGGGAGTAAAGACGAGATCCTTTCCCGTTACTTGCTCTCTATTTTTTTATTTCTTTCACATGTTTTTCCTAAAACAATGGGTTAGTTTCCTTTCCAAGCTCTTTTTGTTTCGAAAAAAAGGGGGAGAAGAAGGTAAAAACTACAAATTCAAACTTTTACGAATTTTAGCTTTTCCTTAAAATAATTTTATGTTTTGTCATCAACAAAAAGGGTGAGATTGTTAATACAAATAAACCGTAAAAACGTTTATTTATATTTTACGATCTTCTAATGTTTTGTCGATAACAAACGTAAAATCATTTTAACGAAACAAATAAAATACATAAATGGTTTGAACTAATAATTTCTAACATACTTACGTTTTCATATAAAACACTAAAACAAGTATAAGTGATTTTATGATTTAATATTACATATGTACAACAACTAGTGTTTACATATTTGGGTAAAATATACACATAACTAGTATGTAGTATATTGGGTAATATAAATGGGTAGAAACTTAAGTATCATAACCCATTGACCAAATACATTGAATGTAGTTGGGTACAACCCAAAGTCCATGACCCATGGAGCTTGACCCATAACCCATTGCATGACATCATGCTTATATCATATATGGATAATATCCATAACCCATGGTATTGACCCATACCCATGTGACTAGGTGCATTGCACTCAAAAGATACATTGTATCTAGTCAAAGACCCATGGATCAACCCATGACCCATAACCAAAATACCCATGGGTAAAGAAGAGCGTCCCACGGATCCCTAGCTTTACACTAGATGGATCCCTTGTGGGAGGGATCTGTGGGATCCGGGGAACATCAGACATTTTCCTCTATAAATAGTGAGCCATTTCTTCATTGTTTCTCACCCCTTTCTCACATACTTTCTCCATGAGTTTAAAACTCTCTAACCCCATATCCAAGTGATCTATGTTTGTAGTTTTGTTTTTGTGTGATCCTCTAGGTTCCTCTTAAAGGCGAGATCACCACCTTTGAAGTCAAGCAAGCTCAAGTCCATGAGTTGCCATACTTCCTCATCATCAAGACTACTGAAGTCCTCTTGTTGATGATTCTTTTCTTTCTTCTAAGAAGTGTAGTGTTGAAGACGTTAGTGAAAGATGTCTCAAGTGTCAAGACGAAGACATTAGTGAAAGGTGTCGATCGTCCGTATTGTAGGCATTAGTGAAGGGTGCCTAGAAGTCAAGTCACAAGACAATAGTGAAGGGTGTCTTAAAGATCTATTTAAAGGCATTAGTGAAAGGTGCCTTAGATGTACATTCAATGTGGTGTGTTTCGATGTACAAGATAGATTAGTATTAGATCCAAGGATATTGATATCCTTGATGATGTTGTAATAAGGAGTTGGTCTCCTTTTGGATTAGTCGTTGGTGTAGTATTGGGTAGTAGTTCCTCCATTGTAATGGAACTCGGTATCTAGCCTAGTACAGGATAAGGGTAGGCGACGTTGTGGTAGGTGTGGTTCACCTTGGAGTGAAAGAACCCAGTGGTTAGCCTATGTAAGATATTGGATTTCATAAACACATAACAAACAATAATATGGTCGAATTATTTAGAGGTTTTAGAGAGAGAAAGTGGGAGCCTTTCTAGAGAGAGAAAGTGAAAGAAAACATAGAAGGTTAGATTAAGATGAATGAAAGGTCCAACCCTCTACCTTGGGAGGTAGAGGGTATTTATAGTTACAAACATAACGACCTTCTATCTACGTGGATCGTGTATCTGATGGGTAAAGACCCGTCCTTCCTCCACGGTGTTGCTCTAAACTAAATAGCTAACTAAATAACTAGTAAATAACGTAATGTCTACGAGCTAAATTATGCTAGATTATATATGGGGTGACCGACACTTCACTATGGAATTTCTAATTCCTAACAATCTCCCTAAGGAGGTCACCCCATGTTTTACATTTGAATCCTAGCATTCTATTTAATCTTCATTCTTGAGCTCGAGACTTAAATTCTTCAACTTCCGCATCATTTGTGCTTTAAATGATACTTCAAAGTCCGAGTGCTTAGTACTTTCGGTGGAGGCCTTTAATCGATCCACATCTTTGATGATCTTCGAGCTTTCATTGAGATCATCACCGCGATAAATCTCGGATCACCCTTTATTGTGTTGCCATCATGTGTTGTTGTGACTTTCGGACCGACATGCTCACACATTCGGATCATGACATCATTCCATCGAGTAGCGGAAGCTTTATCGGTTCATGATATTTGTAGCAACAGTAGCGAAGCATAGTATAGAAATATCGAACCGGGTTATGTAGATATGCACCATTCATGATTTCTTCAATTAAGTGTGGATGAAGTGAGCATGCGGCATTGGATTGACTCCTCAATTCGATCACCGCAACCGTCCAAATGTACCGCAAACAACGATTAGCAATAAAACACACGAAAGTGTCTTTGATCACTTCGTTGAATTGAGGTACACGCCCACGGTTCCCGTTGATCGATTACAAATCTTTTGTGATCGTAGGATTCCTAAGAATCTCCTTGACGGGGTTTCGCAATTTGTTCTAGTCGTTCTCAAACCGAACGTCTCAAAGAAGACAACACGGAGTGAGTGAACCAACAAATTGAGATTCACCGATTGATGAAAATGATTTGAAAACAATCGCATATTGCTTGAAGAAAGAGTTTTGCAATACTGACGAAGGTTTTATGAGAAAGATCAATTTTCAATCAAAATACTTTTTGTATTAGAGAATGAGTACACATTCGACGTGCTAGCGAAAAGAAGAGATTCGCACATCGAACGGTTTTTCTAAAAGTATTTTTCAATCGAGATACTTTTGAATTTGAAATGAATACACATTCGACGTGCTAGAGAAAAGAAGGTTTGCACATCGAACGGTTTTTCCAAAAGTATTCGTCAATTCCATTCTGGACCAAGGTTGATTCAAGAAAGAATCTCCCATCGTTTCTATCCAGTTGTCACAAGCTTGATCTTACGAGAAGATCTCACATGTCACCCACCAAGAGCTTGTTTGATGTTGGCTCTAGAAGGATTTCCATCTTCATCGTGAATATTTTCATATCACTCGGATGTTACGGCAATACCACAAGGATAATCGTGGGACTCTCAATATATACTTACTTTCCACATTGTGTGAAACAACAAGTCTTCAAGAATTTTGTGTCCTAATGAGATAGTGTGGATGATCTCTTGGCTCTAGACTCAATAGTGCACATTTGGTTCCCGTGTCGGAGGCTGGGAGAGGGTCTCCTTCTTCAATATCAACAATCTCTAAGAGAAAGTCGATAGATTATGTAGGTTCCCGTGAGAATGAAACAAGCCCTTTTAAGAGGAACTTGAGTAGCTTGGGAAGTTTAGTGCGGTCGTCCTTTGGGTCCATGACGTCTTGTCTTCAATACCGATGTTACCTTAGTAAACACCGTAGCATATGAATTTGAACCCGTTCATCGCCCTAAGGTTGAATTATTGGAGGGATATTTCTTTTCACCTTTTTCATATTCATTTCTTTTCATTCTTCAACCCTTCATTGCTTACCGAGACTTCATAACTAGAACCTTGTTGGGTTTATTCCAAGACTAGCTCGGTCTCGATCGCACTCTTCCCATTCCTCACTTTTCTCCTTTTTCAATATACCTAAGGACTCTACACTATCTAGTGGATTGTCCCTGGTAGATCCCTCCGACTCTGGCGGATCGTGGGAACAAATACCTAACCTAACCATCCTTATAACTCCATGCATAAAGTAAATTGGTCGGTCTTTTGGTATTGTTCTTTCCTTCTTGAAACCAATTGAAAATCATTTGGAAAAACAATCAAGGTACTTGTGATACGAGATCAAAGCATTTTGTACCTTAATAGTTTTGATCATTTAGAGAACCTTCCCTCAACATGCGTGTGATTTAGAAATTGTTTGGCACATGGAGGCAAGAGGACTTTGAAATATTTTCTTTGATCACAATTTTCATACGAAAAAGCCATTTGATTTTCTTGGTAAAATTCTCCCCCTCAATATGTGCATAGGATATTTCAAAACATTTTATCACATAGAGGCAAGAGTTCTTTTGAAGCACATCCACAATCACAAAATCCATTAAGAAAACCACTTGAAAACACAATCAAGGTACTTTATAATCTCTTTTAAAAAAACTTTTTGTACCTCGATAGTTATGCTCCCCCTCAATATGTGCTTCGAGATTCGAAAGCTTTTAGCACACATGAGAGAGCAGCCTGCACAATTAAATCAAAACGATCACCTTTTATCAAATTTCATTATTAAATCACAAATTCTCCCCGATCAAAATATCAAACCCTTTGAGATTTTGGATCCCAAGTGATTTAATTAGGTTTAGAAAACATGGGAGAATATGTGGCCTTGTTTAAATACTCATCTTGTTTTGGATAAATCCTCCTCCTCAACATGTGCATTGTGTATTTGAAATCGTTTGGCACATGGAGGCGGGAGTGCCTATAAAGGACTAAAACTCATTCCATTAAAACATATTTGAGATTTAAATCACGATCTCTACCCCGATCGAAATATCAAACCATTTGAGATTTGTGATCCCAATGATTAAATCATTTAGAAAAATTTGGGGAAAGACGTGGCAAGATTTAATTTTGAAAATGATGATAGGGACCATTTTAAGACATTAAAGATTGTTAGTGTCGTATGATAGTTTTAAGAGATCTTTTAGTAAAATAAAACAATTTCACAATCAAACAAGAACAGAAAAAATTTCATTTTGAAAGACCTTGATTCTAAAGAAAAATCATACCATGCCATAACATTAAATCTTTAGATCACCACTTTTGTTGTACAAAACGGACTTTTATGAAGCAATATTGATTGAAAATAATTTATTTTAAATCACTCTTCCCTCAATCGATGACCAAGTCAATAATTGAGTGACTTAAGTTTTGATAAAATGAAGTCCGGTGATTTTCAAAATTAAGACCAATTTATTTTCAAAACAATATTTTCCATTTTCAAAACAATTTAATCAAATTATTCAAAATTGTTTAAAAATGGTATCTGCACAAAGACACGTTAGGTGGTTGAGAAGCTTCCGTTGTTCTTTGTAGGGCTTGGAAGAAAACCGTCTGCATATGCAAGTGAGACTTCTTCTTATGTTGCATTTTGAATGCCAACCGAGGTCCAATTTAAGCTCCGTTTCTTCAATTGTCAAGAAAACCATCTGCGATGCAGTGAGACCTCTTACGTTGCATTTATGCCAACTCTCCATAGAAGTCCAATTAAGCTCCGTTTCTTCATTTGTCAATCCAAGATATAGTTACCCTTTCCTTTCGGCATCCAATCATATTCAATTGTGGGATCCGGATCGGGAACATTCTTATAACCAATATACCTGCATACGTTAGTGAACATACATACAGATATATGGTGGTCGACATCACCCAAACAACAATCGACTAATAAAAGTCAATGTAACATATCAACCAGCTCATATAAATGTATGGGAATAATGTGTACATCAAACTCTAATCATCTAATCCTAGCAATCATATCCTAGGCACCTAGTCCTTCAACATAGGTTAACATCAATTTTAATTAAGCATATTAGGATAATTAAGAAAGCCCGTTAGATGATATAGATTTGAAAACATTATCCCCCTCAATCAATGACTCAATTTGTGAAGAGTTTAAAAGTGCTGAAGACATTGATTGAGTTTGCAGATTTAATAAAAACTCTGAAACTGATTGTTGTTAAAGCAACTCATTATACCACCATTTTTGGAAAACAACAAATATTTTTCTGAAGAATTTATAGACGGAAAAATATTTGAGTAGGAACAGCAGTCCTTCGACATACTTTCCTCATTTGTTTTTAGGATAAGTGCACGAAATGTTTGAAAATAGGTTTTAGCGTGGCACTTTCCTTCCATGAAGAACGGGTTGCTATCTGAAATAATAGCAAGCCATAGTTAAAGCACGAGTTGCAGTCTGAAGAACTGCAAGCCATAGTTTTAAGACATGTTTAGAAAGAAATATTTACACCTCCTGCTCGAACTTCATCTAAAGTCCCGTGCCATTATTGAATGACATTTCTAAGACCGTAGATGTTATCGATACCAGAAGACATGTCTTGGAAAACATATTTTTGGTATTTTTGAATTTTTTTTTTTTTTTTTATGGAATTTTGAAGGTTTATATTTTTCTATTTTCTTTTGTTGGTTTTATATTTTCTATTTTCTTTTGTTGGTTTTATATTTTTGTATTTTGTTTTTCGAATAAATATTTACAAGAGATAAATTAGTTTAAGAGAATGATGAAATGAGTACCGAGATAAAGATATCGCTCAAAGACGATGTAGAAAAGAGGAATCAACATCTCTTAAACTTTCGCCACCAAAGCATTCGAGGCTTCTAAGAAAATCGAACATGAGCCTTCTCAATTTGAATCTTTGGTAGCTTCCCCAAACCGACAAACATCGAATAAAGACCATTTCCTAAGAAGTAGAGTTGACTACAAAGCGGTCTCATTGATTGAAGCTCAAGACTCGAGGAACACGAGAACACCAAGTAACAAGTTGAAACATTGATCGTCTCAATGGTTATCAAACCGGATTAACGACACGACCGATCACATGAACCTGTTGTGCATCCCCGATGTACACCTTACTCTTCGAGATTGACCAGTTGTCAATTTAGGGGAACAATATATCAACATCTTCATTTTACCAAGAGCATTCCAGTTATCTAACACATAACCAATCAACACATAATGTACACATGTACCCAACACGAGTAGAGACGATGACATCCATGTAACATGTTGAGTCACTAATCATCTCTGTGAATTAGCTCGATCAAGTGAACATGTTGTGCATCCTTGAGGTACACATATCTCTCCATTGATGGTTGCGATCTCATCAAAATCATCATTACCTTGTGTACATGAGTCAATAACCGAAAGCACTTTATCATAAACCGTATATAAGATGTCGATAGGCAGTATCATCTCACGTTCCAAATATTCTTCTCACATTTCTTCCAACCGAGAACGCTGAAGTAACATATACCAAAGGTCTCGAAACCACTTCCGCAAATAGTTGGAATAATACATCCTTCCCCAAATAGTTGGAATAATATATCCTTCCCCAAATGATTTTGATACCTCGAATCGGCAAATACTCTTGAAATAGAGAAGAACAAACAATTAGTTCTACAGAATCCTGTGAGAATCAACTGCTACAAAAACTCTCTCTGACTATCTTTATCAACCCATATGTAGACAATTTGAAGTGACCATTGTTGAAGAAAACCCGATATACCAAACTTGAAAGCAAGTCGAATTCCCGCATTTGTGTCTTAAGCTTGCACTTAAAGATGGAAGAACGGTGTCGAGAATCTATGCTTCAAGCAAATCTCTAAGTACTCACACTCAAACAAAGTATGAGACATTAACACCTCTTGATATTATCCACATCGTCATCCGCATGTGACACTAAGTAAAACAACGTAACTCCTAATAGTGATAGTTAACGGTCTTCAACCATCCACTCCGATTGCGGTAACTAGATAAATCAAGCCTTCAACTCAAATTCTTAAGCCCGAGCAAGTTATCAAATAAGAACACGCCTTTGTGAAGGACAACTTCAATCTCAAATAAGTGATAAATGATTAACTCAAGTAATCAACTTGTGTCAAATGTCCAACACGTGAATAAACATACAATCGGATGTACATTGACCCACCGAATGAACCGGAACAAATGATTCCTCAACATCAATGCATTCTTCCTTAAGGTATACATGTAGAGACCGATCCGAAGATTCACCAATAATGTTTTCGAGCGGATGAGGTAGTCATTTTCCTTAATGTTCATGTGGTTGATTTATAACGTGCACCATGAGAGGAACAATAATCCGTGAAGATTTGGCAAAGGAATACCAAAGAGTGGATCATTATTCATGAACAATAATCCGTGAAGATTTGGTAAAGGAATACCAAAGAGCGGATCATTATTCATGAGTGCAACAGCAATATTATGATAGTCATTATTAACGCCTTGAGGAATAACTGGAGATTTGGGCTTCTTGAGAATTCCAAGAAGTACTTCTTAGATGGTGAACCAGTTGAATCAATAGAAACCGGAGCATGAGCTTCAGAAGTTGGATGATCAACATTCGTCGAAGTTTGAAAGTACTCATCAAACATATCTTTGAAAAACAATGAATCCCAAACATTGATTCCCAATTATCCTTAGTAAGTGAAGCATTAGGCGTTGGAGGAGAGTCATCAAACTCAAAACAATGAATCCAGTTATCCTTAGTATATTCACTCTTCATCAAAAGAATATACACTCATCATCATCAAAATTAAGTCGATAACCATTATTCAAACATCCATCATCATGTAGTATATTCACTCTTCTCCCTCAAAAATTGCATCCGAAGTTGCCATTTTGATTTAACAAGTGAATAAGAGTATACACCAATGAACATAGATCCACTTGATGATTGAATGAGCGTGGAAAAACATGAAGCTTGTTGATGAAGAATGTAGATGAGTATGGCCATTCATGAGAGAATTTCTCTTTAGATGAAGATAAAGCGCACAGAAGAGCGTACACTTTTCTTTTCTTTGAAGAACGGGGCCTGAAGTGTTATCTGCAGACACCATTATGATGAAGTACGAGGCCTGAACTGAAGTGAACAGACGTCATAGCCGATTGAATATCAATGTTGAGTAACTAGAACCCGTGAATTATGAGATATCAATCCTTTTGTTATCCATACTTTAAGCCATCCATGTATTGAAGGATCAAGTATCTGCAATCGAGTAAGGACTACCGCACTAATATTACAAACTTGATTGCATATATTATGCTTAGTGACATTAGTATCCAAACCCTTTGGGGTTTCACGGTCAACATTGAGAATGCTATGGTAAACATCTTTCCTGTAGGTATCCACCTAAGTCTAGCATCCTTAAACATTCTACCGGATGGTATCCACTTATGGCAAGGTCTAGGATTGTTAGGCATCTTATGCATAGTGGAGACTTATCCTTATTCCTAGTTTCCAAAGATTTAGCAGTTGGTAACCATCTAGGTGAGGCTTTTGGTTTTATTTGCTTCATAACATGTTGAACCTTAGTCGAATCCTAGACTTGGTTGTACCATTGCATGAGCATTTACATTCTTGTTGATTTTGTGAAACATTTATCATGATTAGCATTAAAGATACATTTCAGACACTTTGAGAAAAGACTTGTTTGGATTCGAAATAGATCTAGATTTCTTAGAGTGATCATGCTATAGGAATAGCTTTAATCGCAAATAACTACTCTTAGATGTACGCCAATCCCTAGTCTTTAGATTAGTGTTCCTAGGTAATGGTTTAGAACTACTAGTAGTGCCTTGAAATTTTGAAGAATTCATCATCCTAGGTCTTGCACCTAAAATTCCGTCTTTTTACGATTATGTGCCTTCTTTCTAGCCATTTCAAGATAAGAGTTCTTATACAAGTCATTCATATCAATTTTCCTAGGCAAGTGATGTTGAGGATTAGAGGAACTAGAGGTTTTGTCAAAACGGTTTTGACAAAACTTTTCCTCATCAACTTGGGAGGCAAACCGTGTTTTGAAAATTTTGGTCTTTCGGATCTAAACGCGATTCGGTTGTCTAATAATTGGTTTCCCAAGTTTGATGGTTTTGAAAACTTAGTGTTCACACTATTCCCGTTGTTTTCCGAGCTCATTTTTAAAGCAACAATAGCGAAACTCTTTTCCTGAAGTTGAGCTTTGAGATCATCAATTTTTGCTATCAAAGAGTTTGTTTCCATTGACTTAGTTCTAGCTTCTTTGACAGAGTCACTAAGTTCTACGTGATGCTTTCTCAAAGACTCATTTTCCTTTAGTAATTTAGCCACATAAATTGACAGTTCATTATTTCTTGTTATAATAGCATCAATGTCTTGTGTATTCATGACTAAATTACTTTTCTCATTCAAGATGTAAATATGTTTCATCGATTGTAAATGGTTGACTCTTTGTCTTGAAGTCGAGCTTTCAAAGTGTTAATTTCAAAAGTTCACGAATTCGTGAAGTTCGGTTTTTACATGGTTTGTTAAGTTGAAAACTTTCTTCTTTACTCGAATCGCGATTTCAAGTGAAATGCAATATTTTTCAAGATTTGAGAATTTGTTTGAAAGTTCATCAAAAGCCTTCTTATCAACCAAATCTTTTGTTTTGAAACACTTAATCTCGGACTCACCTCGATGTAACATTTATGAAAGACATGTTCAACATTATGATCGGTTTGTTTAAGTGCTTTAGCGGATGCACTATGTTGAACGAAGAAGGGTACCTCATTACATGACACATGCTCAATTTTCGGTCTATTATCCGCATCCACAACATGTGTAACGAGTCACCGGACATTGGATGTGTCAAGCTTATCAATATATGAGCCTCAGATTCGGTGCCAACCGATCCATCATCCGGTGTTTTACCCGACTCATCATTATATGTTGACTCGACATTCGCATTCAACAACACCGATTCTTTAATGATACATTACCCAACTTATCACAACTATTTCTCAACCGCACCGACACTCATTCATGTTTTCATCTTTTGTGTAACTTCCTCAATGTACTTCTCCACATTATCCATGAGTTGTATGAATGTCTCAATGAACACGCTAATTTCCATTCCAGTGTGTTTCTTGAAAGACACTTGATCATTTCATCATCAAAATCGAGGAATATTCCCCGGATAAATGGTGAAATTGATCAAGATTACTTGAAGAGTCTGCATTAGATTCATCGGTTGAGAACTTCTCTTTAGTAATTTGAAACCTCGGTTGTTCTAAGTTTAGTAGCACAGTTCTTGTCAAGATGGGAAAATCGACGAAGGAGAGCACTGCTTGTTCGATCCATAGTTGTAGATAAAAGTAGTTTGAGGTGCTGATAAAGTAGTTGAAAGGGCTCAATGTTACATTCCTTTAGCATGGCATTTTGTAGCATTGACTGGTGCATTTCAGTCTTTTCAAAGTCTGAACACGGAGATATCACATCCTCATTGATTGATTCAATCATCTTTAATCGTTCAGTGTAGCATCCATTATCATTATTATCCACAGCATCATACAATTTAAGCACTTCTGAAATCACTGGGTCAGTAGAGTAAGACATGATGTGGTAGAATGCACGGGATTTTACAAGTCTATGATTTAAACCGAGAAATAGAATCTTTCGCGGGATTTTACTAAAATCAAGACTAAACCGTTAAGCAATGACCAATGGAATGTGTTAAGACGACTGATGGATCGACACAATGATAGAAAATTGTGTGTTAGGTCTTATGATTGTTTGTGGGATAAGCAGAGATGTTGTTTGGTTGTGATTCGGATTGGTTTATGCCCTAGGTCTAAAAGCTTAAAAACCTCAATAACTTTTGTTCGGAGCGGATTTAGACCTCGAATATTGACCCGAATGAACTTTAGTTATTTGGTGTGCCATTCTCCTCGTTCTCACGGTCGTTTTGATGGGTAGAACGCTGAAAACGGAGTTACGGTTCAAAAGTTATGGCCGTTTGAAGTTTTGACGGGAAAAAAATCAACCAAGTCGCTACGAATTCTTGAACCAAGTCGCTAACAACTAATTCGCTACACCACTAAGTCGCTAGAGTCCCAAGTCGCTAGACAAATGCAAGTCGCTAAGTAGTAACTCGCTAAGCATCAAGTCGCTAGCAAAATTTTGGCAAGAATTGCCACTCAAGTCGCTAAAGATACAAGTCGCTAAAGAGCAACTCGCTACGGACCAAGTCGCTACCACTGTCGCTACCCGTAGTGGAGAGTCCACTACTTGTATCAGAACTCGCTAGATCTAAGTCGCTAGGTTTAAAGCGTAACTCGCTACAAATTTGTAAAGCAAGTCGCTACGAAGAAAGTAGTCCGTGAGCTAAGTCGCTAGCAAGAAAAAACCATATAAACATCACTTTTCAATCCAAAAACAACCCAACCAAGATGATTTAAGCTTACCAACTGAAAACCTACACACTTGTGATGATTCTAAACATAAAAGTACTAACAAAATCCAAACTTTAACCCGAGAAATCAACCAAATGATGCAAAAACCACTAAACTTTTTCAACCTCAAAAACCACCTAAAAACCACTAGAAATCCAAAGATGTGCAAGATATGATCTAACCATGGCTCTTGATACCAATTGTAAGATATTGGATTTCATAAACACATAACAAACAATAATATGGTCGAATTATTTAGAGGTTTTAGAGAGAAAGTGGGAGCCTTTAGAGAGAGAAAGTGAAAGAAAACATAGAAGGTTAGATTAAGATGAATGAAAGGTCCAACCCTCTACCTTGGGAGGTAGAGGGTATTTATAGTTACAAACATAACGACCTTCTATCGGCCTGTGGATCGGGTATACAGTGGGTAAAGACCCGTCCTTCCTCCACGGTGTTGCTCTAAACTAAATAGCTAACTAAATAACTAGTAAATAACGTAATGTCTACGAGCTAAATTATGCTAGATTATATATGGGGTGACCGACACTTCACTATGGAATTTCTAATTCCTAACAGCCTAGTACCGGAAAAATAGTAGGCAATGTTGTGAAGGTTTATCCACCATAAGTAGTTGGTGTCGTGTAGTGATAACGAACTTTCGAGTATGTGACTCGGGGAGTGGAGTAGGGCAAGGAAGGTGTCCTTGTAGCCGAACCACTATAAATACTCGCGTTGTGGTTTTGTGCTTCTTACTCTTATCTTTTCATTACATACTTTTATATGTTTGTTTATCAACATCCAAATAGATTGACATAAGTCGATCTAAATAGTTTAAAAAAAAGTTTTAGTTGGTAAAACTATTCAACCCCCCCTTCTAGTTTTTCACATATATATATACACCACCTCCATCTCAAATTTTATGTCCATTTTGACTTTTTTAATCAAACTTTGACCTTAAATATATTTTTTTGTATTATATAATGTTTGATGAAAGTTATATCATAAAAATACATTTAAAACCCAATTTTATTTATATATTTTACATCAAGTATTATACAAAACAAAAAGATATATTTAATGTCAACTTAGCTACACCGCACTATAAACCCCCTCGGGTACATAGTGAAAAATAAGATAAAACCCCACACACGTTGTGATTGCATATAAAGTCATCATGTGTAGAATCAACTTTATTTTTCACTATATACCCGAGGGGTTTATAGTGCGTGTGTTAAGTTGGCTACACCTGGTGTAGCTAAGATTTCATATATATATATATATATATATATATATATATATATATATATATATATATATATATATATATATATATACATTATATATAAGAGGGCGCTAATATAAAACGCCACTTAAGCATCCCATAACGCCATGTCATCACATTTTGTCCACGTAAGCAATTAAAATAACTTTTTAAATTTCGGATTTTTTTATAAAAATTTTTGCCTCTTGCAAGGTTTGAACATAGGGTGTTGGTACCATTAACAAGCATGATAACCACTAGACCAACACATGTTTTGAATTATATCTTTCAAATTCAAATTTATAAACCTATCCAACCAACAAGAATCCTACAACTTAGGTAACCTAATCAAACATATACGAAAAAAAATCTGCAGTTCATACATAATATATTTTTCTCAAAAAACCCTAATATATTTTTTCCACATAATCTCATCCAATGATCGGTTTATACATTTTTGTGTTTTCTTCATCACAGGTAATTGTAAGAAAACATTGATGTGTAAGGTTTTTTTCTTCTCAAATTGTATATGAAATCTTGAGAAGAAAACATGATAGCATTACAAGACTTATGGAGTATATATATATATATATATATATATATATATATATATATATATATATATATATATATATATATATATATATATATATTCTCATGAATCAATAACGAAGAGCTTATCACAGTGCAGTTTCTTCCACTTTCTTTGGCATCCTTGCGGACATTCAGATTTCTAGATATTGTTTGTAGTAGACGAAGAAAAGATACATGTATTATGTTTCTAAATATGTTACTATCTTAATCAATATTCAGTTTCTTTCTCTTTTACAGTGGCAATATGCGTGCAACGGTTCTCATACCAGGTAGTCCATATTAAGGTATGTAGACTTAATATCAGCTATTAATTTTTTAGACCAGGAATGTGCTAATAAGAAATTGTTATGACTAATAAGAAACTGTTATGAGACGAGGTAGGTGCAAGCACGTGCTATGAGACGAACCTTCATTCTTTACGAAATTAATAGGTACCTGCTACCATTCTATCATGACTAAAAGTTAGAAATCTTTCAATATTAGTTTCTTATGTCTTATTTTTGCAATTCCTTAGCATATGGTGTTAAAACTGATGAAGAAGCAAGCTATTCTGCAAGAATCATGCTTATACGTTTTCTCCAAACCCTAATTCAGTTGCATGTTGTGTTTCTTGATTGGTTTTGTCAATCTTTTTGCTATCTGCATTAAATTTCTTAATACCTTTCAATTTAGATTATTTAAGATGTTTTATGTATTAGGGCAGAAAATCCTCTTTTTGATTGGTGTATGACCACATTATTCCACTTAAGAGTTGCATCGTATGGCTTATCATAATTTAGAAACTTGTTAATGGACCTGCTTATCCGATTGAGCCGGTGAAGGGTCACTGTAATGTTGGTTCTGGAATTCTGCTCAGCATGTCATTTGTGTTGGGAAAGTGTTGAGGAAGTTGAACTTCTTAGTCAAACATGTGTATGGATGTGATTATCTTCCTCCAATATAGACATTACAAAGTCAATTATCAGTATTACAGATTTTTTAGAAGCATAGCCATTAAATTGTGGCATGTAAAATTAATTCCATGACAACTCAGAACAGAAAAACTGAAATGTATAGTGGTTTTATTCTTCTTTAGTTACTAGGCACAGACTGGCTGAAGGCATTATATTCACATATTGATGGTCCACACTGTTATGCAAATTAAATAGGAATATATTGGAATCATGAATTGCGAGGGTAAAATATTCTATCTGAAGTGTCTATAAACTGGCTCTCACCTGGATGTCACATGAACCAGCTAGAGCTGACTGTATGTGGAGTCTGTAGTCGTTGTAGAGATGGCTTAAACCTTCATTTGTTCAATCTTCAAAGAAAGATAGTGTAACTGGCATTGCGCAGCTTATTCCCATGAAAGTGTTACCTTGAACTTGCATTGTACATGCATATACATTTAGAATAAGATTGAGGTGCTTTCTGCATATTTTATAATGCCGGGATTATAAGACTTGCATTTAAAAGGGATTAAGATGGTTATCGTTGTGATTGTGACACAGTTGGAACTTAGTAGGAGATTGCCCTTTTTGTACTTTAGGCCATGGGTATGTTTTGGTGCAACATTTTGGAGCAACTAGAAACTAGCGTTTAGCATTTGAAATGTAGCGGCAGCGGGAAGTAGTAGCATTTATATTTCAATGCTTCTTCAAGTAGCATTTCTAATACTAGGATATAAACAAAATTAAAAAACGCCACATGTTCCTTGCCAAACAAACTTTATTATATCAAACAGAAAATGTGAGTTGCTCCAAAACACTGCACGCCAATCATATCCGGTATAGATTTGCATTAGATGGCGCATTTTAGGTGAGAAACTTGTCAAACGAGGTTGGAAAAATATTGATGATGTTGGACGCATTTAATCGTTCATGTATATGAATGTGGTTTCTAGAAGCAGAGGCAGAACAATAAGCTAACAACATGAAATGATTACTGTTTATCTAAAACATCTGATTAAGTGATATTAATGTAATATTGAATCCAAGAGAACTCAGGATAGAAATGCTCGTCCTTTTTTTGGTTAGTAGCCACAAAAGGTATGACTGTCTTTGCATAGTTTGCATTGGATTCACAAAATAAATTGGAAGACCTTGGAAATGTAAATTGCTTGGGTAAAATATTTAATATCTGAAGAATTTATAATCTGGTTCTTACCTGGGTCTAGAGAGCCTATCAGCAAGAGCTGACTCTATGTGGGGTCTAAAGTCGTTGCATTCTACATGTATATTCATTTAGTGTAAGATTTGACTCTTGATGTTAGTAAATTATGAAGCTTTATAACATTCAGAAGCTGTGATACGTGTTTTTCACAAGGGTCATTAGCCAAATATTCTTATCAGGTTTACCAAAGATTCTTATTAGCCATATATGTTTCTTATATACCTGATTATATATGTTTCTTATAGAATGATAAATTTAAAACTCTTTTGTTTATAGAAGTGATGTTTCGACACGTTGTTAAATTTTTTGATTTTTCTACATTTAAATTCTATTACCTGATTGGGAATGTGGTTTGTTCATTCATCTTTCTTGACCCAGGTTGACTAATTGTGTCTTTAACTTTAAATTATGCAGCATACTGTGTTGTCGTTCGTTGAATCCTTTGGTAGACAGGTTCCAATGGCTTTTCTTGAGTGAGTCAAGGAGGACTTCACTAAGAAATATGGAGGGGGGAAAGCTGCAACAGCTGTTGCCAATAGCCTGAGCAAAGAATTCGGGTAATCTCATAGTCCGTTTTGCTTTTCCTTTTTTACAACTTTTACGGTCATAACTATTTAACTATGCTTGTGTACCAGTCCCAAGCTGAAGGAGCAGATGCAGTACTGTGTGGACCATCCAGAAGAGATCAGCAAGCTTGCGAAGGTGAAAGCCCATGTTTCAGAAGTTAAAGGCGTGATGATGGAAAATATCGAGAAGGTAAAACTTAATCCATGTTAATGCATACCTTTTGCGTGACACCTTTTATGGTTCAGGACATGATAGAATTTTTTATGCTGGTTTTATAATCTTGTTTTTTGAATATGTAGGTCCTTGACCGTGGAGAGAAGATCAAGCTTCTGGTTGAACAGAGAACCTCCGATCTCAGGTTAGTGAATTCATGGGCGTTTTATCCTCCCACGTCATGCTTTCAAATGTGAAACTGTGCTTTGTGTTAGTAAATTAAGGGTTTGTGTGTTGACAAAAAATAACACCCTTAGCTTATTAATTAGGCAACAAATGCACCTAGAAATTTGATAAGATTTATTTGATGCAATTGCACGCACAAGATTTTTGGACGCATGGTACACAAATTAGGTGGAAGATGTGGTTGCAGAACATGAAGATAAAGCTGATAGTTCTCGGGATCATCATTGCATTGATTCTCATTATAGTTCTATCTGCTTATGGCGGTTTCAACTGTGGCAAGTAAAAGACGTCTTCGCTTCGGGGATTTAGGATGGTAAAAATCTTTTATTCATGGAAAAAAAAAACTCAAAGTTTAGTAATCCCATGTTTATTTTGTTTGCCGATGATTTTCTTTTGTTAGTTACTTTTTGGAGTGGACACGGGCCTATCTTTTGTGATGAAAAAGCTTTATATTGTGATATAGTGGTTGTATAGCTTGTACCTTAGTTTACTAGGGATTAGGGAATTATTTTGATCAAAAGTAGTTAATATAATGTTATACTTTGAAAAATAGATATGAACACACCTAATTTGACAATGTTGTTTTCTGCATTTAAAAAAAAACTATGAACATACCTGATTTCACCCATTATAAGACAAATATCGCAAGTCGGTTAGTAATAGCTAAAGGTTCAAAGTTCTAGCCTGAAGACAAACCATCTTGAACACACTCACACTTAAAGGATCAAAAGAAGGAAAAAACAAGTCTCAACTTTATACACCACAATACTTACAAATGATTAAGAGGACCATTCCTAAAGGGTCTGTTAATTCAAAGGATTTCAACATAAAGAAGATATTTGTCAAGGGTATTCCAACCTCACTTGGTGAAGGTACATTACTATTTTCTGTTTTCATGTATAGTACTATGCGATGTTTTTTTGTAAACATATGATATAAATGTCATTCAATTTTGTTCAGACGAGCTTGCAACCCATACTTAAAATTTGTGCAGAATGGCCTTATTTCATAAAATCTTGATATGGACCCTATATCAGTAGCTATATATAGTACATAAAATTAGGGTGTTATATATTAGTACATAAAATTAAAACGCTATTATAACAATATCAATTCGAGTTTTTAACTAAAGCAATTCAGATGTGTGCAATGAAATTAGACTTACGGGTTAACAGTTAACCTATTCAACCCACTTCATTTTACGTAGCAGAATTATATGACCCACTTGGGTTAAAATACACCCAAACAGACTCATACGCATATAAATGAGTCAAAATCCTCAAAAGAGACACGATTAAACTTGAATACTGACAATAGCAGCCTTTGGCCACAAATAGTTGACTTGATAGTAACTGGTATGGCGTCGCTTGGTAGGTGATGTGACTCACAAATATATGAAATGCGTATGCAGGTGATGTGACTCAACATTTTTCTTCTGATTGGCGATCAGGCTCTTAAAACTTTCGGACCCATTAACTATTCAGCTCGACTTAGGGTGAACCAGATTCATTATTCGGCCAGACTTCAGGTGTTGTTAGGTGTCCCATCTTCAACTATATTGCTGTTTTAGGCTTATTTAGTCAGATCTATGTTTAACATCATCTTTTTTTGGGTTGTACAGGCTCGGAGATTTTTCACCGAACACATTGGTTATAAGCAATTGGCAGATGATCAAAGAGTGCTACCTCTGACTTGCATACATTCTTGAGCTTTTCTAGACATTGGGTCATAAAAAGCTTAAAAGTTACCAGCTTCCGTATCTGCTGCCAATATAGTCCATATGGCGCAAGTCCAAAACCAACACGGTCATAGGCAATGTAACGCTTCACAGCCATATTATTAGTTATTATTCTATCTATACCAAGAAGAAAAGAGCAATAAGGTCTAGGCCTTAAGTAGTCCTTCGCCGCCAAAAGAATGCATAATATCATTGATGCATAAAGTTACAATCTGCTCAGGGTTTTGGAGAAGTGCGTTTATGCAGCCCTGATTATCTACGGCTCACACTACTTCTTGTTTTGTTATCAGGAGGATTTCTTTTTCGTATTGTACAATATCTTGATAGGAATGGAGAAAGTTACTGGCCAACATCCACTGTTAAAGGGATACAAGTAATAGTCATTTATTGCATAACGAAGGAGAGACTAATTACATTACATTAGGAACCTAAAAGACTAATGTGTCCTATTACATAGTCACCACTCATCAGGTTATGCAATCTTTGAATATTATAAATTCTTTCTCACACTATCTTTAAACTATATTACATTACTTTTGAATATTCTTTCTTGAAGGGTCTGACACTACTTTATGTTTGTTTCATCAGGGTAGTTCTTAGTATGCGCTGTTAAGGTATTAACTAATGTGTCACATGAAGTGATGAAATTTAAATGATTCATTTTCTTGCCCCCATAGTTTGAGTATTGGTTGGCCGTAATGTATCGTGACGAGATACTATGAATGCGGTAATATATAAGCGGATATGGGAACCGATGGTGCACATGTTTTATAGTATGCATTTGAAATACACGTGACATGATGAGCGGGGCATGAAAGTCGTTAGGCTCAAATTTCTACCGTATTGAATATTTAAGAGAAAAGAACTAGAAGTATTGTTAGAGGGGTTTGTATTAATGATAATTTTGATAGTCTATGCTTCTTATACCAACACTCTGCAAGTATGCATTCAATATTTATTAATTTGCAAAAAATTTCTACCGTATTGAATATAGTCCATATGTCGCGCTCGAAGAGAGTTCAAAGACTAATACTGACAATCATGCGCCTCTACTTATTATGGACGACAACCTATGTTTCATTTAACTCCAGCTTCTATTTCTTTTAGTTCTTAAACTATTAGTGACATGCCAAAGAAACTCTCAAAAGCAGTGGATGAAACCCCGTAACCAAAGAAACCATGGACCGTCGTTATACAAATTGTGGAAAATGGTCACCTACAACAGAGCCGCGCTGGAAGAGCGTTCAAATATTAATACTAACAGACACTCAGGTACACCTTATATGTTAGTAGACTAGCACGTTTTTTACATTCATTTATAGGTCGCTTACTTACTTTCTCCATACAAGGAGTGACACTCATATCGCTTATTTATCACACTCATCTGCGGTACTTTACTAAGCCTTATGTCACCATATAAATGAAATTACATCTGTAACGCCATGGTGGCAACAAACGATCCAGCGTACAAAATAAGCTCATACCAGTACTTATGGGTCCTAACCAACAGATCCCTTAATTAGGAAGCCACAGAGCCTATACCAGCAACCATACCATGTGATTTTCACTTTACAGACTTTGATGACCTTTATACTTTTATAAACTCGCAGACACATAATACATGCAAAGTAAGTTCTACTTTATATTAATAGTTACAGTCTTAAGTCATTACCTTCTAAGCGAACCACTAAACTATTTCCATCTGAAATCAAAAGATGTCAGAGCAAAGGCAAAGGCAGGAAGGCGTAACAAGGGGAGATTTCGTCAGTTCCAACGAAAAGTAAGACTGTCTTATCATCTGTGTGTGTCACTAATATTATATGTCTAATATACGAAACTTTTTTTCTGTAGGAACTGTCAAGCTCATCCCTAGCGACGGACCAAATTTGCCAACGGTTCACCTTTGATTCGATTGGCAACATTAAACTTCGATGAAGGGACGGTCATCAGCCATGGAGGATTTGGTAAGGTTTATTAAGGGCCACTTCCATCACGGGTCAGCTGTTGTTGTTGCGATCTAGCGGTTGCATTCCATGTCCAATCAAGGAGCCCTTACGTTCTGGGATGAACTGGAAATGCTTTCTAAGTTGAGGCATTGTAATTTAGTATCTTTGATTGGATACTGCAGTGAGGGACCAGAAATGGCTCTTTTTTATGACTATATGCCTCATGGGACCCTTGAGGACCATCTTTGTAAAAGCAAAGGTAATTCTTTAAATTGGTTGCAATGACTCAAAATATGCATAGGTGTTGCGCGAGGGTTGGAATATCTTCACACGAGTACATGCACTCAACACGGAATAATACACCGCGACGTAAAGAGTTCCAACATCTTGTTAGATGGGAATTTTACAGCTAAGATTTCTGACTTTGGACTTGCGAAAATTGGCCAACAAACCAGACATGTACGTATGTCAACACAGGGGTCAAAGGAACCTTCGGTATATGGATCCATGCTATTTCTATACAGGAAAATTAACGAGAAAATTAATCTGATGTTTACTTTTTTAGAGGTTTTGCTTGAAGTAATGTGTGGGAGGCCTGCAGTTGATTCAAATCTAGATGAAGAGCAATGTGGCTTAGCAATGTGGGCTCAAAGCTGTATTAAAGAAGGAAAATTAACCTGCATTATTGATTTGAGACTCAAGGGGCAAGTCTCAAGCAACTCTTTGAAAAAGTTTGCACATATTGCATGTCTCTACCTAGATAATCGACCCAATCAACGGCCAACAATGGCTGAGATCATTGCCAGGCTTGAACTCATACTTTCTTTAAAAGAGAGATTGGAGTCTTCAGTTACAGAAGGGAAACTAACAGACAAGCTATGGTCATTAATTCCAGCCAAGGGTAAACCAAAAGCTATCAAAAGGATTTGGGAAGCTCAAAACTTAGACAATGGAATGGTTACCTCAAAATTAGCTGCATCGAAATCGTGACTATAACAAGGTTGTTCATTTTGATGACTCTTCGTTTACATATGAAGAATTGCTTGGAGCAGTAGCAGAGGTTATAGGCAAGACAATTTACGGGACATTATATCTAGCCACCTTGAAAAGTGGTAAACAAATTACGGTGAGAAGAATGCAGGATGCTTTGGTCGAGAAAGAGCACTTTGTCCAAGGAAAAATTCATGCTCTTGGAAAACTTCACCACGCAAATATCTTGAGGCTCATTGCCTATTTTAAAGAGAACTCTAGCACCCTTTTTATCCGTGACCTTGTAAAAAATGGTAGTGTTGCATCGTTCCTCCAGTGTAAGTGACAATATTCATTAAAGATCTGAAACAACTTTAGGATCTCCCAAGTATTTTTAATTTTTCATGTTTCCATTTTATACATTTGTACTTTTTAGTTTTATTTTAACTGTTAGTCATTAAAAGTAGGTTTCTTGTCCCGCTTCACCCAAGCTCTTGTCATTAACGTTATTGTTCAGGTCATATATTGGCTGAAAGAGAATAGGAAGGAAAAAGCCTTTCTGCAAATCTTAATTGATGCCTATCCGTATGCATGTGAATAGGTATATAAGCTTTGTTTGCTTTTGTGCTGCAGGATGCTCCTGTACCACCATGTATCTCACAGTTGGAAGGAGGAATTCGCCAAGTAGCGATTGAAGTGGAAGATCAAGCACAACGTTCAACGATTACAATTAAATCTTTTTCATCTGCTACCTTAGCTCATCTTTCGTGATCATATCCAAACTTACACGTGTGTTCTAAACTTTTGCAGGAGTAAATGCTGATAACGTTAGAGTCACTGTGGCTGCACCTGCAGCAAGTGGGGAAGCTAATAATGAACTTTTAGAATTTACGGGCAAGGTCTGTACTTTCATTTGTCTCCCATCTTTTACCTAAAATTCTATTCTGTTGACTGGTGTAGTTAACGTCATTATTTATGCATGACTCCAGGTTTTAGGTCTGAGACTAAGTCAGATGACCCTTCAAAGAGGGTGGAATAGCAGGTCTAAGCTCCTCGTGGTGAGTTGAATGATTTATGTCACCAACCATAATCCACAATCTGTTTCTTCCTTTTTTTTCCTCGTGGTGAGTCAGATGACCCTTCAAAGAGGGTGGAATAGCGAGTCTAAGGTAGCAGATGAAAAAGGTTTAATTGTAATCGCTGAATGATGTTAAACCACTAAAGAAATGAAAGAACAAGAAATGATGTCCATAGCAAAGCAATAGCAGCAATCGTATGAGCTCAGCCATGTATAAACACCCTTGGGCCTCGGTAGTAAAGCCAACAAATCCATTAAGCTAAGTAAAATGATTTGCAAAGTTATTACAACTATTTTTTGTAAAGTCAAAATAGCAGACATAATGATATTTAAACTAAATCTGTAAAACACCTCTTTATTATTACAAAAATTGACGCGGAGGAGACCTAACCAGCGTCGCCTTGATTCTTATTTAAAACTCCATTCTACAATCGTTTCAGATGACAAAATTCGGCCCTCCTGTATCTCAAATGCTTATCCCCTGTACTAATGCTCAACAACTGAAGAATGCAGACAATGTGGCACCCCTACTTCCTATTTACCAACAGTAAACTGTTGACCTGCTTTTCTTTTCTTTTTCTTTTGTTTTAACTTATTGCACTCATGTTAACTGATAAACTATCAAGAGAAAACAAGGTGTGCAAAACCGCCCTCTTATATCAAAAGATGCGTACATTCAAAATTGGATTAAGGCCACAACACCACAGAGCATGGGGTATAGAAAATCCTGCTTCCCACTATTTTAAGTATGCGAGGTACTTTCATTTGATTCATGTTCCCATCATAATATTCATTCAAAATTCAATTACGATTGTACACTTGCTTAGTTGGTTTATACCGAGAATCATAATACGAATGAAAACAAGATTCTACATGAAAAAGCTAGATAAGGACAAATATTTGGTTTATAGCAAAGCATTTTACTTTAGTATTCTGGTCACATTGCTTATGCTATTGATTTATGATGCAGGCCAAGTTTTTACTGAAAATTTGAATGGGAAGATACGCCAGATATGTAGTGGCACAGTTGGCGTTACTGAAATTAGTGATATATTTGCTGCTTACAACAAGTGTTCGTTCCCAGTATGCAGGCCGTGTTATGAGTACTAGAGAAGAGAAGATAACCAATCATGCCCGAGTACAAGACTAGATACAAAAGACTCAAAGGTTAGCGTAGCATAGATTTTCAGTCTTCATGAACGATAACTATAAAAATTCAAACTTTCATCAATGCAAATGATTCTTTTATCAGGAACCCGTAGTCGATGGTCATGATGTTGATGCTTGGAAAACGAGTTTAGCTATCGTCAAGAAAATAGCAACATGGAACACGAAATGGGCATGTAAGTCATAGAGTACTGTAAAGGCGTACGTGACGCCTGAAAATTTTGAACCGATGGTTGTCTAAGCTAGAGGTGGTGAAATGGGCACTTTGTATAACGTGTCAAAATGGTAACTTTCTGATATTGTGATTCCAAGCATATAATTATTTTTCGAATGAATTTCAACCCATGTGGATCATTTTATGTGTAGCTGGAATTGACTTAATCCCATTTTGACCAGTTAGACATGATACATACAACATTTACGCATTTGTAATTAAATAAAATGTTGAAACTGCCGCCTATACTCTATATTATCTTAATCAAGCCTCCATCACTAACAAGCTCTGCTACATAATAGCTTGACATTGTCTATATATCCATTTGGTGTTTGCGGCAGTGACCACAGCAGAAAACGAGCAAAAGGCACGGGAGCTTTTAGGTCACGGGGAAGACAAACGCACTATTAGTACTTTTTAATACAACTTTATATTAAGCTAACTTGGATGATGTGCTAATTACTTAAAACCAAATATACAAGTTCAAGTAACATACTTTAATTCATGGAGTTCAATAAACACAGTTAACTTCGTATGTTTAACTAAATTTCAGGTAATGAGGAGACCATTACTTATGTTAATCGCTATGTCTTTAGGAAGTTGATCTTATAAACGCGTAGAAACCGATAGTTACTGATTTGTGAACCTTTTGAAGTTTTGGACACAATAAAGTCGAATATCGCGAGGCTTATTGATGAGGAACACAACTTGGTGAGTAGATATGTGATAAAGATTAACAGAAAACATTATGTCGCCGTTTCAAGAGTCAAGACGAAAAAAGGTTTGAAGATTTTTTGTTGTGACAAAGACGGCGAATACATAAACTACACAACAAACATTGTGTAGAAAGAAGTTTTATTTCGTATATAAATAAGCACCATATAATTTATTTGTTCTCTTACTTATGATTGTTCCTTTTACATATAATATGAGCAATATATTTTTGTTTCCAATTATTTTATTTAACATATTTGTCAGTATTCATTATTATTTTATGACACGTGGGATGGTCGGGGTTCTTGAAATCTAATGATCTCTAATTATTTGACTGTGATTTGGAAGGAGTTGATAGTTAAATATGGTAATGTATCTAATGGATTAAGTGCAACTCATTTATGTGTTGACATCTTTGTTCTTGGCTGCATCTTTCTTTTTAAAACGATAGCTTCTGGAACTTGTAAAAAAATAAAGGCTAAGAAAACTGATATGATTATGAATGTTGGGATGTATATGAACTTTCATGATAGATTAGTGAGGCTAGAATAATGAGCACTAAAAAAATGATATGCTAGAAAAGTAACAAGAGCTAAGGGCGGCAATAATCTGCTATCCAAATTCGACAAAACAGAGTAAAAAGATAAGATCCACTATTCTTATCAGATGTTTAGTCACTATGATCGTCCTCGGATTGCCCAAATTTGTGAGAAAGCGGGTCTTTATGTCTAAGCCCTTTAGGTTGGCTAATGTTCCGAAACTTGTATGTTTTTTTTTTCAAATCTCTAACATCTGTTTGATCGAAAATCGGTTATTTTTGCAGCATTTAAGTGAATTCCCGGATATCAAACGTGTTATTGTGAATACTCATGCCATAGAGCCACATGTCTGTTGTTCTTCTACTTGTGTACCTAATGGCATTTAGCATGAATGGTATCCAACTAGCTTTAAATTTTATAGTCCCTTGCATAGTTTTTTGGGACTCTATCAAAGGAATGGGCGTTAGCGTGCATGAAGGATCTTTTACTCATCAATCTGAAAGGAAACCTTCAGATAATAGTTCAGGTAATGATGGCTTATTTTTAATGTTACCTATTATTATTTGAACTTCTAAGTGAAACATGTGGAGTAATTTGTTGGCGAGCGATAACATTCTATGGATTCTAGGTTGCTAAGGAATATTGTGAGCAACTGGGAGTGGAAGCATGTATTAAACTTTTTGAGCAATTTAAGTCATATGAAGGCCTTTACTTCTTTTTGGGGTCATATTTAAGCTCCAGGTAATCCTTTTGAATGCTGCACTGTGCTCCAATGTTGCTTTTAATGTTTGATATATTGTGTTGTGCCACGAACTCGCATTTACTAACATTCAACATCACAGTGAGGATCCGGACATACATTTTAAGCACATTGAGGCAGCTGTAAAGACGGGAAAAATCAAGGAGGTTGATCGTGTATCAAGGGAATCTAATTTCTATTGTGCTGAGAGCCTGAGAAGGCCAAAATTTTTCTGATGGAAGCCAAGCTTCCCGGTGTAAGGGCATTGATTAATGTCTGTGACCGTTTTGGCTTTGTTCCAGATCTCACTCCTTACCTCTATACAAAAAACATGCTTCGGGTATATAAAAGGTTATGTTCAGAAGGTATGGTCCCTCACAAAGAGTTCATAATAAATTTGTATCCATCTGTTTTGGTTAGGTTTGATTTAGTTCTCAATATTTAAGTGTTTACTTTATTTCGCATTTGAACTAAAAGCATATACTTTGTAATGGCGGATAATTTATTACGATGTTGGTACTTCATTTACCGTTGCTTAATTTATTCCTTTGTCACTTTTTCAGCTATTTTTTACCCGCCTTCTTTCGCTATAGTCAAATATATCAACAATATTCATAAGCTTACAAAAAAAAAACAATTAAAATGTACGTCAAGCTTGCCTTTTCTTAAAAAATTTTACACGTAAACTAATACCTTAAAAAAATTAAATAAACTCGACGTCCTTAAAAATAATTTTCCGTTAACTAACACTATAAAAATTACTAAAAATTTTAAATAGCAAAACAAATCTTCTTTTTTTTAAATACAAAAAAACAATTAAAATTTACGTCAAGCTCCTATTTTTTTAAACGTAAACTAATACGATAATAAATTAAATAAAATCGACGGCCTTAAAAATAATTTTCCATTAACTGACACCATAAAAATTATAATTACAAGTCATGCCCGCCCATTGGGTAAAAAGAAAATTATTCTTTTATATATATACTAAACAATATACTAAACGATATTTATATGACTTGTGGTTTTATTTTTAGGTTTTAATAGAACAAATTGTAATTAAAATCAGATTTTCTAACAGATTACAATTTTGAATTGAATTTTACTATTAAAACATATATATATTATGGTAACGTCAATTATAGTTGTAAATTATTTAATTTAACCTTTATTACTTTTTAGTATATATTTGTTCTACTAAAACCTAAAAATAAAAACCACAAGTCATACCCGTCCATCGGACGGTTTTGACACTAGTATATATATATATATATATATATATATATATATATATATATATATATATATATATATATATATATATATATATATAGATGCATCTATTTTAATAGATGCATTCAAAGGAAATTTATGGTTGTGTATTTGCTTCTTATCATTCTCATTTTAATTTTTCTTCTTATTTGATCCTAATATATATATATATATATATATATATATATATATATATATATATATATATATATATATATATATATATATATATATATATATATATATATAGGAAGGGATCGGGTGCGGATTACATTTTAAGTAGGATGGTGCGGATAATATCACAAAGAATATTCAAAAAAATTAATTCAAAAAATCAAAAATTAAAAAAGAAAGAGGACAACAATTTATTAAGAATCAAAAAAATTCGAAAAAAATCATTTTCATGGTTAAAAGGTACAATGATATTATGAATTTTGTTAATATCACCGTAATTATCAAGCTTTCTTAATATCACTACTAACTAAGGCTAGATAGTTTCTTTAAGGCCAGCGATAGTTTCACTAAGAAATAGTGAGTTTCTAAACCAGCGTGATATTAAGTTTTTTCTAATATCAAAGTAACTTTTAAGAAATTGTTAATATCACGCTTACTTTTTACATGTTTTCTTAATATCAAAGTTAATTTTTAATATCACCGTAAGTTTTCTTAATATCGTAATAAAAAGGCAAAGTGATATTAAGTAAAATTGTTAATATCACGAAGAACTCATAATATAGTTAATATCACGATAACTCATAATCAAAAACAAAAATTGCTCGTAAAAATCAAAAATTAAAAATGAAAGAAGATAACAATAAGAACGATCCTCAAAAGGAAAAAATTAAAAAATCGTTTATATGGTCAATTGCTACCGTGAATTAGCGCAGATTCGACTTCTTTACAAAAGTCAAGATCGATCGAAATGGGCGGGATCCATCCGCACATCCACACGAATTAAAAATCCGCACATCCTCATATATATATATATATATATATATATATATATATATATATATATATATATATATATATATATATATATATATATATATATATATATATATATATATATATATATATATATATATATATTATGCCATTAAATGTTTCTTACAATATTTTTCTTATAAAAAATGTGCCGCTAATGCTTAAAATTTTGGGCGGACTTATTTTTAGATATTCCCTCCGTGCATCTAACCAGATCTACTAAATTTTCATTTATCCGAATACCTAATAATCTAATCATTCTCTCTAGAGACCCTCCAATGACTCCATTCAACTATCTTTTATTTGTTCCGGTAAGAAGTTTCAATTCATCATTTTTCAGGTTTGGTTTATGTTATTCAACTGGTTCATGTAAGATCTTAATTATAAATCGTCGAATTTATGGATTCAATTCAGCTATGAGATTGTGTTGGACATCACTAATTAGTTTTTTTTTTCTTTAAGGTTGTTACAGATTTACTAGTAGTTTTGGTTTGAGGGCTTTTATCATATGAAGTTATTGTGATTTCTATAAGAAAAAACTTACAATTTTTTATTATGATTTCAGCAAATAACAAACACTAGGGATAACGATTGATTCCTTGAGAAGAAGGTTTTACCATTGGAAGCCATTTATTTGAAAATCTGTAAGGCCTCATGAATAATTGATTTTATTTATTTTCTTATCTAACAACCTAATGTAGTTATATGGTTACATGGTTATGTATTTTGTTTGTTTTTTATATTATTAAGGCTTTGAACATGAGCTCTTATTAGTTCAACCAATCCTTAAATTTTTTACATTAGACACTCATACATATGTTATTTGTAATTCACTTAAATATTACTTATCAAGTACTTAACAGTTATATGAACATTAACTGGTAAATATACATTTTAGTTTGCAAGAAGTTATCTTGCATCATAACATTACTATATTTTAAAATAATGTTTAGTGGTTGAACAAGGAAATTAGGTTGTAGGGGGAATAATGAATTGGTTATTATTACTTAGAGATGAAAGAGTTAAAAAGGTTTTAGCGTGTTGAATGTTCGTCAGTTTGTGTATTGTTAGAGATGAAGAAGTTAAAAGGCTTTCGAATGTTGGATTTTAGTTTCTGGGCGGGGGCAATTCGAGTTTTAGGTGAGGTGAACTTTAGAAAAAGTCAAAATAAAAAAGAAAATACATTAAAATCTCATTTTATCGGGCTAACCCTGGAGGGCGCACCCATCATGTTGCAGCAAGTAGTCAATAAACAAAGTTTCTTTGATAATTGTCCCATGTTCAATTAAGTTTGTTAAATTTCTAATTGTAAGTACCATATACAGGTGTCTTGTATCCATTCTTAAAACTCTTGTTCCTTTTCTAGATTTTTAACTTTCTGAAGTTACGTTGTAGACCGTTTGATAGTCTTATGTATTTTATGATAGATTTGATTGTAGATTTACACGTACTTGCAATTAATGTCCTTCATGGATTTTAGAGAAGGTTGTCGGTTTATAATTGAAACATGTCCATTAGAATAATGATCCTGTATTTTACGTTTGAAAAGTAGTTTGATACATTTTTTCCTACTAACTTGACTTTTTAGTTTTTAGTTTTTTACTCAGGTACTCTCAACAAATCATGCTTGAACTTGCCACTAAAAGGTACAATTTCATTTTATGCACTCGACACACTTTGTCTAACTTATACTTTGTATTGGAAAAATGTTGTTACAACTTTAACTTTTGACAAAGATGTTTATTTGTGGCCTTAATCTCAATTTAACTTCCTGTATTTGTTCTTGTTGTCCACATATGGTGGTATTAAAGGAGCTACGAGCAAGTCTGATTACCTTGGATGAAATAAATGGGCATCTGTTAGTTTTAGGCTTTTAGTTTTGAATCTTTATGTATTAGTAAATATTATTAGTCACCCATGCTATATAGTTGCATATTGGAAAACGTTGTTCAAGTAAATTGTGATTAATGAAATTGTTCTATCATCTCATGTGGTTGATTTTGGTTTTGTTAAAACTGAATCTAGAAATAAATCATGTTGACGTGATACAAAACTATACTGTGGTTTGTATTATGGCATAAATATTTGCCACAAAATAAGTAGTTTTTATCACCAATGCATGAAATTAGTGGTACATATTATGTGCCATTATATCTCTATAAATTTTCACTAACATGACACAAATGTGCCACTAAAACCCAAAAGGGCTACAGTAACACAAAAAACAAGTGCCACTAAAACCCAAAAGGGCTGCAACAACACAAAAACAAGTGCCACTAAAACCCTTTAATGGCAGCCTAGTTAGTGACAATTTTTTTCTGCCACCAATTCCCATCCTAGCCTTTATTGGCACTTATTTAATCTTTTGTGACACTTTTAGTGTGCCACTATTTTGTAGTGGTAGGCCTGGTTAATTTTTGATAGATTTTGAACTGTGAAACCCTAACTTTTCAATGGGGGTTGTGTTGTGAGTGTTTTCAAGTGTTCTAGGTTTGTTTGGGAGTCATAATTATCTCTTGACTAAGTGAATGAATTGTGATCGTGATTTTTGTTGAGTCTTTCGTTGTTCTTCAGTCGTAGCACGGTAAGCAAATATTTCTTTCCTTAAATGTCGAGTTATTTAGTTATAGATCTTAATGATATCGGCTATTCATGACCTACTTTCATTTGAGAAGCAAGGAATCCTGCCATGATCAAACATGGTATGTAAATGGTAATTTCAAGGATTTGGTTATGTGTGTGCGTGTTTATCCGTTTATTGTTTTATTTTTGTTTTTATATATTTTTAAAATTTTTTATTGTGTTTAATCATGTGTGAACGTGTGTTGATTAGTAGTCTTGATGCATGTAATCCTTTACATTTGCAGTCTAATGATAATAATAATGGTCCTTTAACTAAAGTTTAATGAAAATGAAAATTATAGAGTATGGGCTACTACTATAAAAATTGCTTTACAAGCTTGGAATAAATGCCTTTTGTTGATGGTACGTGTTTAACCTGCTTATGCTGCTAGATTTCCTCTATCTAATCCATGGTATAGATTTATGTTGTTCTTTTGTCTTGGTTGTTTAGTAGTATATATGAAGATTTATATCTTAGTCAAGTTTATTCTGAAAATGTTGTTGAAGTGTGGAATGAGTTACTAGAAACTCATGATAAATTAGATGGGTCCATATTATTTAACTTGATGCAAAAATTAAGTGTTTAAAACAAAATGGTTTTCCTATGTTTGAATATTATCATAACTCATAAGTTGAATTATCTGTGGAGAGAGTTCGCTACTTTGGCTAATTTTCCTCGGTATACTTATGCTGCTAGAAGTGACATATGAAAGCATAATCAATTAATGAAGCTGATGCAATTTCTTATGGGCTTAGATGATGTTTATCAACCTACTAGAACTGCTTTGTTAACTCAACCTGAGATGCCTGATGTGAAAGACGCTTGTGTGATTGTTTGTATATAAGAGTTACACAAAGGCCTTGCCTCTTTCTCTATGGTTCAAAAACCTTAAATCTATTCTTTATTGCTAAAACTTTTGAAAACCAAAACAAGAATAATAATAATAATAATAATAATAATAATAATAATAATAATAATAATAATAATAATAATAATAATAATAATAATAATAATAATAATATTTTAGCAATAATAGAGATTAGTTAAATGTGCTTACTTGCAAAATTTGTGGTCTTAAAGGTGATTCTATTGAAAGATGCTTTAAAATTGTTGGTTATCTACCTTGTGTTAAAAAGAATCCTATCTAAAACCTTTTGTTGGTAATAACAACAAAAATAAGGCTAGCTATAGTAATCATGTTAATGTTAATGTTGGTGGTCATGTTGATGTTCAAAAACTAGTCATGCAATGCCTTTTACTAATGATCAAGCTTTGAAGCTTATGAGTCTTATTGGTGAAATAGTTAGTTCAGATGTAAATGTCAATATGACAAGTATAAGTTTCTTATTTTTTTTAATGCAATTGTGTTCTTTAAAATGATTTTTATAGATGTTTTATTGTTAACACTACTATAATAATGAGACTTATCATTTAGGGTGGATTTGATTCTGGTGCTAATCAAAATATTACTTGTAGTTCTAAAAGTTTGACTAACTTTATTGATATTTCTAATTAAAATATTGCTATTAGTCACCCTAATGGTAGTCTGCCTAAAATTCAACAAGTAGGTAACTTGAGACTTACTAATGATGTTGTTCTATTTGATGTTTTGGTTATTTCTAAGTACTGTGTTAGTTTGTTATATGTTAAAAGTTGATTAAAGATATTAAGATGCATTGGGGTTTAATGAATATGATTGTGTCATTCAGGATTTGAAAAGGGAGAATGTTATGGGGACTAGTAGTGAATATGATAGTTTGTATTTGTTTGATGTTGAGTGTAAGTTACCTGGTATTAGTCGTAATAATAGTCTGTTGTCATGTTTTCAAGGGTGTGTGGCACAATAGATTGGGCATCATTCTAATCAAGTTTTATTCGTGTTAAAAGACAATTGAAAAATCAATAAACTTAGTCATGTCATACCTTGTGAAATCTGTCATTTTGCTAAACAAACAAGGGACCTGTTTCCCTCAAGTAATCAAAAAACAAAGGATTTAGATGATATTATTCACATAGATTTGTGGGGTCATAATAAAGTTATTACTAGAGATGGTTTCAAGTATTTAACTACTATTGATGAATTTTCAAGAGTTGTTTAGGTTTACCTTATTAAATCTAAAGAAGAAATGTATGCACATTTCATAAGTTTTGTGAGTCTTATTGCTACATACTTTAAAGAAAAAGGTTAAAATTATAATGTCTGACAATGGAAGTGAGTTTGTAAATAATAAAATGAGTCAGCTTTGTAAGTTAAGTGGTATAATTCATGGACCTACTTATGCCTACCCACCTTAGTAAAATGGTGTTGTTGAGAGGAAGCATAAACATTTGCTGAATGTTGCAAGAGGTCTTATGTTTGAGGAGGATTCCTCAAAGTTTTTGGTCTGAGTGTGTTTTAACAACAACTTACTTAATTAACAGGTTTTCCTCTATTTTAAATGGTAAGTCTCATTTTTTTTGTTGTATGTTAGAGAACCATTCCTTTCTCATATTAGGAGTTTGGTTGTTTATGTTTTGCTACACATTTAAATAATACTGGCAAGCCTTCTTATAGATTTAAAAAAATGTGTTTTGATTGTTTTTTCAAGTGATTAAAAAGCTTACAAGTTACTCAGTCTTGGTAATAGAAGTGCTTTGTATTCAAGAGATGTAAAATTTTATGAAAACATTTTTCATGTAAAATGAACACTGAAAATATGAAATCTGCAATTGATAATGTTTTAAGGAATGAAAACATTGTTGTGTCCAAGGTTTTTAAAATCGTTAGGCGCTAGTCCGGCGGCCGGTATCGCCTAGCGATCAATCGGTTAGGTGGAGATTAATCGGATTGGACTTTTTATATATAAAATTATAAATTTTGAAATTATACGTATAAAAGAAACAAAATGCTTAAAAATACTTTAAGGTTCAAAGTTCAAATGGTTCATTTTCATAAACCAAGTTCCGAATTCACTAATTTTATGAAAAACGCTCAAAGTGAAATAAAAAAAATAAAATAAGCACACCTTCACATTTTGTCTTAAATAACTGCTCAAAGTGCATTTAAATGGTTGTGTTCACTAATTTTATGAAAAACGCGAGGTATAATGAAAAAAACCTCAATTTAAGTTTTTGGGAAATGTTGACCAATGTTGGCTGATTTGAAAAATTTATGCCCGATTTGGATGATTTTTATCCGATTAATCGATATGTTGACCGATTATTTACCAATCCGATTAATAAGGCCGACTAGGCAAAATTTGTCAGGTTAATCCCAGCCTAGAGCCAAGGTGCTGATTAATCGGCCGCCTAGGCGTATTTTTACAACACTGGTTGAGTCTGATGATATTATTAATCATTTTTTTTAATAATTTGTGTAAATCTGATAGCCAAAATTCCTCAAGTCCGAATGATGATGGGGAGGGTACATCTTGTGATGAAGGGCATGCAAATGTGAATTCCGATTAGATGATAATGTAGAGGAGCATGCATCTAATTAGGGTCACACTTCACACCATATAGGTGAAGAAAGCTACTATGAGGGCCACTTTCGAAATGGTTCAAATCAGAATGTTCCTATTCATACTGAAAGTGCTAATACAAAGGAGTTAAGATATGTTAAGAGGTCTACCATAGTGTCAAAACTACCTGAGGGTGATAAAGTGAAGTATGGTCTCAGAAGGTATGCTAATCATACCAGGTTATCTGCTATAAATAAGTTTTATGGGATCAATACTTATATGAGGATGTTAAAGATAAAAACTAGGTTCAAGCTATGAATAATGAAATGTTGGCCTTGTATGAAAATGATACTTGAGTTTTGCTAATTTACCTCTTGGTAGAAAACCTAATGGTTGTAAATGGATTTTTAAAATTAAGTATAATTAATTGGTGAAATTGATAGATGTTAAGCTAGGCTTGTTGCTAAGGTTATATCAAAGAGAAAGTATTGAGTATTTACTAATAAGAAACCTTTAGTTCAGTTGTTAAAATGGGAACGGATGTATAATTAGTTTGGCAGCTCGGAATGATTGGAAGTTATACCAAGTGGATGTTAATAATGCTTTCTTGTATAATGATCTTACTAAGGATGTGTACAGGGTTCCTCCTCATGGTTTCCTTTAATAGTGGTTCAAAATGGTACACAAGTAAGTGTGTCATTTTCACAAAATGTTACACTTGAGCATGTGTGATGTTTTCACAAAATGTTACACTTGGAGCATGTGTGATGTTTTCTCAGAATGTGACACAAGAGCTTCTCAAAATTTTACATTTGAGTGTGTATTACATTTTCTCAAAATGTCACACTTGATTATGTGATGTTTTTCAAAATGTTACACGCACTTTTCAATTTGTCACACTAGTTCACGCACGTTTCTATGAATGATATACTTTTTCTTCCAAAAATAATACACTTGTATGTGTGTTATTTCTAAAAAACGTTACATTTGGTCACAAAATGTGTGCGAGTCAAACACTTTACCCAAAAAATGTGTGCGAGTCAAACACTTTACCCAAAAAAATGTGTACAAGTCGCCAAACCTCTCCAAACTCGTGCACATTTTGTAAAAATAATCCAAATTTTATCAACTTTATAAACCTTGCGCACTTTCTTCAAACTTTTTTCACATTCTTTTATCTTTTTGCGCACCAAACTCAAATTTTTACAACCAATATTTTCTTCAACAAAGTAACTAAAAATTCAATTTTCGGTTTTTAAGTAATTAATAAGATAAATTGTGATGTAAAACACTAAATCTTACTGGATTTAATAAAAAAAAAAGAAGTAAATTTTAAGCTATTTTTAAACTTTTAAGGTGCGTTTGGTATACTATCATGAATCACAATCAATATTGGTTTAGGCATAAGGTGGGTCCCTCACCTATGAAAGTTTCATACCTTGCCTTTTGAAGTGGTTTGGAGTATGGAATATATCTGTCTATCATTATCATATTTGATATCAATATTTATCAAACTAACACATTATTGGAATGAAACTCATTCCATGATAGCCATACCCCCATACCAAACATACCCTTAGTCTTCTTCACCGAAACCAACCAAAATCACCTACAATAACCAATCAGGTCACCTAAAAACTACTTCAAAACACTCATAATACATTTACCCATCAATTTTAACCATGAAAACTCAATCTGACTCCATTGTTTTAAAAAACTTCATGTATTGAGGAGGTATAGATGATGAATATATGTAAATTGTGTATTTTTAGAATGAGTGAATCAATCAAGAACACGTTCAGCTCTGATATCACATGTAGGATCACATAAGAAGAGCTAAAGTGTTGGATTGAATTATGTGTATGTGATATGCGTGATGTGTGTGTTTAGAGGTAGAGAGAATTAGCACTATTAAGCTTTCTGAATTATGAATAATGTTAAGTTACAAAGAGATATTCAAGCCTTTTATACTTATGAGACTAACTTAGGCATAATGACAAAATTAGTTCCTAGAGTTATTACAAAAATAAACTACTTCCATTTCCAACCGAATCTTTGTATGGGCTTAAGCTGGCTCCTAAACAATGGAATCATAAGCTATCTAAAGCTATTAATGAAGTTGGATTTGTTCTAAGTATGCATGATCATTCTTTATATACTAAAAACAAAGATGTATTGTTTTTAGCATTTATTGGTCTATGTAGATAATATTGTTGAAACTGGTAACAATATTGCTGAAATGGAAAGGTTCAAAAACTTTTTAAATGAAAAAAATTAAAATCAAAGATTTAGGCAAGTTAAATTTTCTCTTGGTATTGAAGTTTTATAACCAGAAATGGTTTGTGTTTGTCTCAGAGAAAGTATTGTTTAGAGCTTTTGCATCAGTTTGGTCTTTTGGCATGTAAACCTATTTTAACTTCTTTGCCAGAAAATGTAATTTTGGCTCATAAAGAGTCTATAAATGACAAGTTTTTAAAAAATATTATCCAATATCAAAAATTAGTTGAAAAGTTGATATATTTGTGTATCACAACATATGATATATAATATTTTGTACATTGTGTTGAGTCAACACATGCATGCCCTACTTCAGTCACTCTTTGTTGCAGTATTGAGAGTGTTGAGGTACTTGACATTGGCTCTAGGTACAAGTATTGAGTATACAAAGGCTACGTGTTTATAGTGTCTGCTTATGTAGACTCAGACTGGGCTAAATGTAAAATGACCAAAAGGTATTTGTCTCGTTAACGTGTTTATTTTTGTGGGCATTTGGTGTTCTGAAAGAGTAAAATATAGTCAAACTATTCAAATAGCAACTAATCCTTTTATGCTTGAGAAAACAAAACATTTTGATATTGATGTTTATTTTAAGAGAAAAAGTTGCTTTTGTATTAAAAAAAATGTTAAATTTGAGTATGCAAATCAAATTGTAGATTTTTTGACAAAGGCACTTGGAAGTAGGGGGTGTAAACGAGCCAAGCTTTTATCAAGCAACTCGAGCTCGAGTTCAAGCTCGACTCGATCGAGCCGAGCTTTTATCGAGCTCAAGCCCAGTAAAATGGCTCAAAACATATAATGAGTCGAGCTCGAGCTTTTGATAGCTCGCTCGAGCGAACATCGAGCTTATTGAGCCTTAGTATAGATATATATATTCATATTATTTTTATGTACGTAAATAAGGGTTGATTTGAACATTAACATAATTATAATGACTAACTCCATAAAGGATAAAATATTTTCTAGCCTTGGTTATGAAAATTTTATTGTTGATTTTATTAGTCTTAAAAATATCTAATTTGGTTTTCAAACGGTTAAGTATTTCTCTTCCAGTTTGTGATTCAAGATCATATACAAGTTCTGTGTGAAGACTATTTTTTTGTAACAATTGCAATTTGCAATTTGTTTTGACACGGAATGGTGTATCTGCTATTTTGCTGCTTAGTTCAGCTGCAAATACCAGTTGGCATAGATTTGAGCTTTTTATATAAATAATTGTGAGCTTTCAAGCTAAGCTCGAACTTTGCTCGAATCCTGCTCGAGCCGAGCTCAAAATTGGATGGTTAAAGCTTGACGAGCAATTGAGCCAAGCTCAAGCCAACCTTTTATCTTTCGAGTAGAACTCGAGCGTTGTTGAGCTCTGGCTTGGCTCGGCTCGATTACACCCTTACTTGGAAGTGCTGACCATGTTGGTTTGTGTTCCAAATTAACTTTATTTAATATGTATACATTATAAATTTGAGGAAGTACAAGTTTATAATGTTTATAGTAAGTACATGGACTGGTTATGTTATTTTCTAATAGTTCACAAGTTTTGTTCTCTTTTTTCAAGTTTATTTCTAGTGAGGTTGAAGTGAAAGGTTTTGCTATATAACAAAAAGCCAGATCTAGGGTTTCATTCTGTGTGTGTGTGTGTTACAAATTGGTTTAGTGTTATTGGCGTAATTGTTCAGTAACGCAAAGGTGTCAGTAAGTGTAAGTACTATATTATTTAGATCTCAACTGTGTTGGGGAAGATGTTCATTTCTTTTATATGTATTAGATCACACTCGTTTGATGACGATTCGTTTTAAGTTTATAATACTAGTAAAAGGGTGATTGGTTGTATTAATATTGATTTGGTGCTGTGATTATTACTTTTAAAGTATGATTAGTTGGTTAATTCTTTGCCTTTTTAAATTTTTTGAGTGTATATTAGTATTAAGTTTACATTTAGTTATTGAAATTTAGAGCGGTTAGAATCAACCTATAATGATTGTGTTTGATCAATGCATGTAGTTAATCCTCTACTATTTAAAATTGAGAAATGATACACTTATAAAAATATATTCATAAAATCATACACAAAAGTAGGTGTTAATCCATGTTTATTGTATTTTTATATGGGTTCTTTCTCTTCTTTCGGCTAAACCAATCAGACAGTGACACCTCATTTTTTGGATGGTTTTTTAAAGTTGTTTTTATAAGTGTATCATTGCTTTTTAAAATTTGGTATATCAACATGACAATTGTAACTATTTTAGACTTACCTATTATTATACCCACAAGCCAACTGAATACAAGATCATATCCATGTTTCCCATATTCCGTTTTAGTATACACATTCTGCTAAAAGAATTTTTTAGAATAGGCACTGTTATTCAGTGCATATACACACATGACACATCAAGCCCATTTAGCCAGGAGTGACATAAGGCCAGTACCAAGAAAAAGAGAAACGTTGGAACTAAGTAGAAGGATCTTGTTATTTTGCATTCTAGGATTCTTAAAATCGGGTGAAAGGAGATCGACGAGTGCCATATAAATCAATATTCCAGCTGATGCAGCATTAAGTACACCCTCCACTACTAGAGCTTTAGAACTTTTTTCATCATATGTATTGCTTATCAATATTCCGATAACAATCCCACTTGGAGTCGTTAGGGCAAAAGAAGTTCCCATCATTATAGTAGTTAGTGATTTGATCTTTGCCTGCACATTATTGCACCATATTATTAAGGTTTCATTCATGTATAACATTATTGCACCATATTATTAAGGTTTCAGTCATGTAGTAACATTATTGCACCATATTATTAAGGTTTCATTCATGTATGTGTCGCTTTTGCCACTTGGCTTATGTTTTGTATTATAGTTGCAAGAGGAATAAGAATAATCAACTGATATCGATTACTTTAATATGTTTTCGTGTTCTTTTTTTTATATTAGCAAATATCATAATCCATGATTTAGAACAAACTATAACTAGGCTGACTATATTACTAATATGTTTATGTTGGAAAACTTAAATCCATACCTGAAAGATGCTTCCACCGAGACCTAAACCTTCGAAGAATTGGTGGAATGATAACGCAGCAATAAGAGGTCTTATAGTTTTCGGGCTCTTAGAAGCGCCCAAAGATAATCCTATAATCACTGAGTGAACAATAATTCCCAGTTCCAACACCTAAAAGTAAAAACATGTGAAAAATTCATATCATCTTCCTCCTTAACATAAATTTGTGATATATTTTAGTTGCATTACAACAAATACAAACTTAATTTATTGCTTGCATAGATATAACATTTGAGAGTCAAAATATAATTTATGTAAAAAAGGGTTACGATTAGCCTTTGAGTGCTAACATTTTAAGAAAGCGAGTCAATAAATTGGAGTATTGGACTATATCTAGCTGGACCTTAAGTAGCTCATAAACTGGACTCACAAATAAGGTTGTCATTGTTATGATATGACGTTACGTTTGTTTGGATAAAGTTTATCGTTATTATAATGCGTCTTTCTTTTTCCCATTTTCATTCTTTGATTGATAGAATTCGCATGATTTGGATGTAACGTGACATATATTTGGATTGGTGAAATTACACTATCAACAATGAACATAAGCACTCAAGCAAAAACCGAATACCTTTTCATATGGTATCAAAATGTACTTTTGTTTTGTTACTAATAATTCTGTTGTTTTTGTCATTAAATCTAAGGTGGTGGGTCAGGTCATGTCTTGTGAGTCGTGACTTTCGTATGTCCATTACTCCAGGGTCGTCTGTACGTGTGAGAGAAAACTTTCAACGAAGGGTTGGGAGTAGCTAATTTGTTCTTTAACGAATTATATTTTTCTGAATAAAATACACCGTTGGTCCCTAAACTTGGCAGGGTGCATCGCGATGGGACGAAACTCGGTCTTTTCATCGTGGTGAGTCCAAACCTGGCGCTTTAAATGTCAATCGGTCCTTTTGACCAATTCTCCGTTAGTCAAGTCTCATTAAGGTTAGGGTGTCTTTGCTGCATGAGGTAAAATCGTCATTTCATTGTTTTGGTTTATCACCCTTCATCTTCATCTTCCTCATGTTTAAACCAAGATTCCGGCGACCTTAAACCCAGAATCCGGCGACCAAGAATATCAAATGGGAAGAACTTTTTAAACAAGTAGCAAAGAAACTTTTTAAACTTCTATATAATAATGTATACTAAGAACCAACTTATGGTCGATTGTCTTTGAAGCCATCAAATCTGGTCATCTTTAGTCTTGCAAATGCAAACTGTTTTATTTGTGACATTGCAAAATTAGAAATTAACATACCCGAAGTCATATGTTATTTTGGCAAATACCTTTAACAAACTGCATTTGCCTGCAAATATTTTAATTACTATTGTTGGTCAACCAACACCGGATAGATGCTTCTAGCATTTCAACTCTTGGCCATGAGCTGTAGGGATTATTCAGTTGTAGTGAGGAGTCTACCTTAATAGCATATATATATAATGGTTTTGAATACAATAGTAACAACTTTCTGTATGAAGTAAAAATAACAGCAGATGTGATATAAAAACTAACGATACTTTATTTATGATTGTTGTATTGTATTGTTACAGACTCGAGACATATTTATACATGCTGAACCGTTGCCTTTTGGCAGTTATACCGATTCAATAATACTAAACGACACAACCTAAAATAACCGTTATATCCATAATAACCCAAACGACCCATATTGACCCAGCCCATAACCCATTTGTTTTACAGGCTTTACATAAAACTTAATACATAATATACACTAACTATCCTTATCTTTGCTTCTATAACATTAATGGTCCAACAATATATACGAGTTAAGGGTCGGGTCCAGAAAGCTACCTTATCCTAGCTATGACCACTATGTATTGAACAGCACCATTTCAAAGCATTTGGGGACTGATTGTTGTTAGCAGGTCTATGTAACTAGTGGTCCTTAAGCCTGCCTTCCGACTTCCATAAAACACCAATTGAATAAGCTATCGGGTTATGTTTAAACTAGGCATATCTAACTCATAATAAACTCAATTTTCCAACTAACAATTGGTAACCGGGAGTATATTCTTACAAATAGATATTTTTTACATGCCAATGCAAAATGTACCTAATGCAAGCAAGTTCACAGCAGTGTCGTCTCACTCTAGTAGCTTGTGGATTACGAGTGATGTGCAGCAGGCTTAATACCCACTTCACACATATGTAACATTTGGTTAAAGATCCTTGGTTCCACCACTCATTGGTTCCACCACTCATTTGGTTAAAGATCCTTACTCTATTAAGTCCTAATTTAGTAACCATAAACGACAATAAAAAAATAGTACGGCGGTAATGACAGATGATCATATATGATAGATATTTAATAAAGTTAACCTTAAAATGTTAAAAGGAGTACAATGATAGGTTTGCATAATTCTGTATGATTAAAGAGAGCATAGGTTTGCATCATTCTGTATGATAAAAGAGACCATTCACATCCTACCCTACAGTGCATTTAGGTACTCAGAATGAATTTAGATCAGATCCCTCTACGATTAAAAGGGTTCCGTCACATTGGTCGCCGGATTCTGGGTTTAAGGTCGCCGGAATCTGGGTTTAAACATGAGGAAGATGAAGATGAAGGGTAATAAACCAAAACAATGAAATGATGATTTTACCCTCATGTGCAAGGCACACCCTAACCTTAACAGACTTTGACTAACAGAGAATTGATCAAAGGGACTGATTTGGCATTTAAAGGCCAAGGTTTGGACTCACCACGATGAAAAGGCCGAGTTTCGTCCCATCGCGATGCACTCTGCCAAGTTTAGGGACCAACGGTGTATTTTAGTCTATTTTTTTGGTATATCATTTTTTCTTTTTTCTGCGATTTATAAAAGACTTTTTAAACACAGTGAGATGATCGTCATTAAAAAAACATATCTCACAAAAATTCTTTTTTAATTAATTAATATACACTTTTTTGACATCACATGGGAGTTAACCGAGTATCATAATCGGTGTTGAGTGCAACCTTTTTGGCTTTCAACCTCCTCCGACCCAAATGCCCACAACAAGGAAAACCCCATGCAACCTCTTTCAATCCAATCGGTTGAAGGCTTATTGCGGGTAACCTTATTTTTCAAAGTTTTGTGCAACTATTATTCGTTTTATGTATAACTGTAGTTTTGTATTCTCAATATTGTGTATAACTATAGTTTTGTAACCATTTTATTATTCCGTTTATCAACGCTCTTATATATAATGAAAGGATAAGATTAGTCTCAAAATACACATAATAAACAACATGAGTAAATTGCAAAAATCGTCTTTGTGGTTCATTAAGTGCAAAGATGGTACGTTGACTGCACTGTTACGTGCATTTTTTGTCCTTTGACTTAACTGCCATTAAATGGACTCCGTTAGTAGTTACACTTTAGCCCTTTTGGCTAACCACCGTTGCATCACTCATCCTTAAACCACAAGGACGATTTTTGCAAAAAAAAAAAAAAAAAAAAAAAAAAAAAAATCAAATTAAAATAAATAAATAAATCCTCCGCTTTTTTTTCTAATTTTTTTTGAATATTTTTTTTCGAAAATGTTTTTTATATAAAAATGTTTTATATAAAAACGTTTTATGTAAAAAAATATTTTTATATAAAAATGTTTTATAAAAAAAATTTTATATAAAAATATTTTTTATCTAAAAATATTTTTTTACATAAAACGTTTTTATATAAAAAGTTTTTATATAAAGCTTTTCTGTATAAAACAAAAATTTATATAAAAAATTTAAAAAACTTTTTTATATAAAAACGTTTCATATAAAACAACATTTTTATATAAAAACTTTTCTATAAAACTTTTTTATATAAAAAACATTTTCAAAAAAAAAGTTACTTGACGAAAACAATTATTCAAAAAAAAATTCGAACAAAAACAGATAAAAACGGACAAAAACGTAAATGTTTCCCCGTTTTATCCATTTTTGTTTGTTTTCTTACGTTTTTTATCCGTTTTTCTTACGTTTTTGTTTGTTTTTATCCGTTTTTATTTGTTTTGTCAGTTTTTGTTCGTTTTTATTACGGCCGTTTATTTATATAAAAATGTTTTATATAAAAACATTTTATAAAAAAGTTTTATATAAAAATGTTGTTTTATATGAAACATTTTTATATAAATTGTTTTATATATAGAAATGTTTTATATAAAAACGTTTTATAAAAAAGTTTTTATATAAAACTGTTGTTTTATATGAAATGTTTTTATATAAAAAAGTTATATACAAAAAAATTTTATAAAACTTTTTTATATAAAATACTATTTTAATTTTTTTATATAAAAATATTTTTATATAAAAAGCTTTATATAAAAACTTTTTATGTAAAAATGTTTTATATAAAAAAATATTTTTATATAAAAAACATTTTTATATAAAAACTTTTTTATAAAACGTTTTTATATAAACATTTTTATATAAAAAACATTTTCGAAAAAAAAATCAAGAAAAATCTGAAAAAAATAACGGATGAATATATATATTTTTTTAAATTCAAAAAAAAATTGCAAAAATCGTCCTTGTGGTTTAAGGATGGGTGCTGCAACGGTGGTTAGCCAAAAGGGCTAAAGTGTAACTACTAACGGAGTCCATTTAACGGCAGTTAAGTCAAAGTTCAAAAGTGCACGTAACAGCGCAGTCAACGTACAATCTTTGCACTTAATGAACCACAAGGACAAAATGTGCAATTTAGCCATACCACAAAGACAATTTTTGCTATTTACTCTAAACAACATTAAAAAGTATGATTGTTTTTTAAAAAAAAAGCTACACAAAACTCCAAAAAGGTATAAGTTAACCACATTCTTAAGTAATTATTCCTAAATAAATTAAGTGTCAGAACAAGAGGTTAAAGTGACCGGTTGCGCAATATCGATGAATTACAAATTAAATGGTCCCTTCATCTCAAAATTATTGTCCCTTTTGACTCTTACGGTTTTTATTTTTCAACTTTGACCTTAACCTTAAATGTTTTTGTTTATATTACATAATATTTGATACAAAATATATGAACGGATTAAATTTTAAATGTACTTTTATTGGTATAATTTTTTTCAAAAATTGTTTAACACAAACAAAAATATTTTTAGTTAAAGTTGAAAAAGAAAGACCGAAAAAATTAAAAAGGAAAATAATTTTAAGACGAAGAGAGTATAAATTAAAAAGAGTATGATTTATGATAACCCGCGAATATATAATTAAATTATTGAGTTAGTTTTTTACTTATTAAGGAACTAACCAAACAACGAAAATACACCTTTCTTTAAAAATGTGTATTCCAAAAAGTTAGGGGTCGTTTAGTTGGAAAGAAATACTCCATTTTTCTAGAAAAATTTTCATATGAAAAGGGAAAAACTGAAAACCCGTTTAGTCGCGATTTTTTCCAATAATTTTCAAAAAATATGAATTTCTCATTTTCTATTTCTTAATAGAAAAAACGAAAATACCATTACACATTTCTCACTTTTTTCATTTCTAAAATAATAACCCGATTTCCTCTCACCCCACTCTTATCACGCCAACCTCCGTCCACCTTCCATCGCTTTCACCTTCCATCGCCGCCCACCTCTCCGTCCACTGTCTCCGTTTTAAAAAAAGGAAAAATATACTCCAACTAAACGGATTTTCAAACTTCTCAACTTTTCTCTAGAGAAGAAAAACCATTCCTTTCTTAGGAATTTAGAAACGGAAAAACAGGAAAAAATTTCACCAACTAAACGGCCCTAAGATTGTTTACGGAAACTAACATTAAATATCAAAATTTCATCTGTGTTCCGTGACTGTCTAAAATCCCCTTGTTCCACTGTGAAGAAAAGGATGCATGTAACACTGTTATATACTTTTACTTTAAAATCATATTCATCCATGTTCTGAATTCGGGATATATTCTGATTTATGTCCATTTAAACATAAATATTCTTGTTTTTTAGACTAGACAAAAACTGAGCTTAAAAGTGTTTCGATCAAAAAATTATTCAAAGTGACTCATGTTCACCCTTTAGCTAGTTGTTGATGATGCATCTCATCAAAACCTTTCCTATGATTTTATTCTTATGCCACAAATGAATTAAATTAAACTACAAAAGAAAATCAAAACATATTACTGTACGAAACTACCTTTTTGATAGCCATTTGTTGCATGTGGTCAACTCTTTGGTTCTCAATATTTCATATTCCAATTGTACCGCCGATACGCGTTTGATAAAGTAATGGAGGACATGAAGTATTCTGATGACGATTAAGATGTTTTTTGATCCTTAAGTGGCTTAAGATATATTTTGTAGTTTTGCTCGATCGATTCGTATTGGTGTTTCTTAAGTGTAAGGTAGTAATCTTGGTGTAGTTTCAAGACGTACGTTGTTCCTACTTAGACTTTAAGGACACAATTTGGTCATATATATACGGTATTCTTTGTGTATTGTAATATCTAACTTCTCGATCACTTGTTTACTATTGAAAAGGCAAAGAAGATTTACCTGAGAAACAATCCGATAACGACGAACTTCATCTTGACCATCAGCTATTTTCAACATGGATCCATGAACATGACCATGGCTTGCATGCACAAGCCCATCATCCACACTATTCATCTCTTCATCCTTACTATCTCCAACAACCCTGGCAGCAGCCCTAACTTGGTATGCTTCAGACGAAGTCTCAAATAACAATGTCATAATGGTAGCAACCATCGCCACAAAGCCCGTGAATGGAAAATCAGCCCATGGATGATCTTTCAAACAAGGCGACGTTAAGCTCTCAAACGCTTGAGGAAGAATATGAATAAAAGCCGTAGCTAAGATCACACCAGCCGCAAATGCTTTTACTACAAAGTAACCATCTTTTTCTGGGCGTAGGGCTGGGAAAACCTTGCCAGCAAATGGTATAGAAACGCCGATGCTGCCGGATATGAGAATGGAAGCAAGTGCGATTAGTTTGAATTTGAGAGCTTTGTTTTTGTCTCCCGTAGGTTGTTCGGGTTCACAAGTGCAGTTGGCAAATACTTTAGTGGTTATTAGCGTTGATAACAAGAATGCAACAAATATCAGTTTTTGAAGTTTCATTTTGTTTATGGAATCAATTTGGTTTAGTAGTGTTCTTATTTTATAGGAGTAAAAATACCTTTTCGTACTATAATTGGTAAGGCTAGTCCATCATGAACTTAGGACGACCAGAACAACCCGCGCCACGCCGCCTTTTTTCTCTCCAAATGACCTTGACAACCCGGATGCCCAATGACGACCCAAGGAATTTTATTATTATTATTATTATTTATTTTATTTTTTTTAATTCAAACATTTTTAACATTAAATTTAAATTTCATTCAAATTAAAAAAAACATTACATTACGAAATTAAAAAAAATAAAAAAACATTACACTACGAATTTAAAAGAAAAAAAAATTACAATACGAAATTCAAATAAACACTAGAATACTTAAACTAATAATCTAAATTGTAACGTTCTTTGATTGCTGCCTTAACTTTCTCCAACTCTTCTAGTTGGCGGCCGGTCAAATTTGGGTCGATTGGGGTGTTGTAGAAGATGATGTCGGACTCCCGTTTTGATGTCCTCATGAGCTCAAGTTTTGCCTGTTTTATCTCGAGCTCTTTTTCCCTCAACCGTAACCAATTATCTTCTAAACCCTGCTTATTCTCTTTTGACGGCTTCTTGGTCCTTAAGAAATTTTTGGCCAACGATTGCATAAATGAGTCTGATGGAACATCATCATCACGAGAGGAGGAGGATGCTTTCTTCCTTCCTTTGTCACGACCAGACGGTCGTGATTCTCTAGTCGCTTCCTCAGCAGAATCATCAACGTCATAGACATCGAAAGGATCACGAGCTTGGGTTGAACCAGAGGTAGTGGTAGAACCCTTTGTTTTCTTCCGACTATTTGTTGATATAGCCGGCAACTCAACCTCCTTCCAAGCAGGATGACCCTTTAAAACCTCGTAGCACTCCTCCAAAGTGAAATCATGACCGTACGTCATACGGTATTCTTTAAGAGCTTTTGAGGTGTCGTCGATATCATTCTCACCGCTTCCATGGGTGTTCTTGATATTCTCCATGATAGCACAATAATTTCCAACCACATTACGAATCTCGCTCTTCCATTTGGTATTGATGGAGTCATAGGTTCGGTCTTTGCCAGTTTCTTTCTTAAAGTAGGCGATCACTTGCTCCCAAAACTTGAAGCGGTTCTGGGCGTTTCCTCTCGTCGCGTTTTCCGACACATAGACCCAAGCTTTACAAAGCACCACCTCTTCCTCCGTTGTCCATGGCTCTGCTGGCTTCTTGGCTTTCCCCTTGCTTGTTTCCGGCTTCTTGCCTTTGTCTTTGGCCTTTGAAGCACGTCTAGATGGTCGCTTTGGTTTGATGGGGACATCTCTTCGTGAGCGGTTTTCTCATCATCGAATCATCAACGGAATGGAACCATGGAACGAACCGTGGTGCGAACCGTGACGAACCTTGTCCCATCAAGCATCTTGACTTGGGTAGTTTTGACTTGGGTAGTTTTGTGTCGGATACTCCGGCATCCAATCTTCCAAATTCATGTCTAGATTAGTGTTTCGAATCGGGGAATAAGGTTGATACGGTTGAGAAGGATAAATGAAGTTCATGTTTGGATGGTAACCAGACCCACTAGGTTCTTGCCGGTAATCTTGGTAAGAACGTTGCGGTGGGACAAAAGGACGGTTAAGATAAAACGCGTTTTGGTTTTGATTTGGTTGGGGTAGTTGTGATTGATAATCAAAACTTTGCGGACGAAAGCGAATAGGAGGCCGGTTTTGTTGTGGTGATATGCCGGTTAACTCGAAGTTGTTTTCCGGCGAGAAATTTAGATCCGGGGCATTTTGGGGTAGTCGTGATCGTCGGGTTTTTGATTGTGGAGTATTTTTCTTTGACATTTTCAAGTTGGATAAGAATTAGATTGAGTTGAATATAGATGAAAATGGTAAGTTGTGAATTGTGTTTGAGGTAATGTGTGTATTTATAGAGTGGTAAATTAGGTTTGAAAATTTTTTTTTTGTACGACCAAACGGTCGAAATTTAACTTTTGTATTAATTCAATGCGTTGGGAAGGATAAATACATGCTCCAATATCGAGCGTGAACCCAACCGATGTCCACAAAATCTTGTGCTGCCCGATCTCCCAACCGATGTGCCACATTCATACCCAACCGATGTTAGATCGGTCGAGGGTGTGTATTTTGGTTGCCCAACCGATGTCGACCCCTCCCACTGCGACAAGCCTAATGGAATAAAGATTTTATATTAGGGTATGCATATTACGGGTATTTTGCTATTTATATACAGTATTGCGGGCCACACTTTGTTTTCTTAGAGCATGGAGTATCACAACGAGGGTTGCTCGCCACTCCCATGTGACACCCTCGCCGGAACTCGCCGCCGTACGCCACCATACCATTACCTCTCGCCACTCACCCTTTAGCCACTCCAACGACGAGCAAGAAGACAAAAAAACTTTTGCAGCAAAGGGTGTATTTGTTTGATAAAGGAAATAAAATGGGTATGGTGAGGCCCAAGTGAAGAGTTTTGGGTTTAGTTGTGATTGGGGGGTATTTTTAAGTGAGTGTGTTGGAGTGATGTGGAGGTGATGTGGCACAAGTGTGGCCCAAATGAAGAGGTATGAGTGTGCCATGACACCCATGCTCTTATATATGCATGAGCATGAGTGAACAAAACAATTTACTAAGAGTTTTGGGTGTGGGCTCGCTATTGACTCGCCAAAGTGACATTGCAACTTAGCCTCGCGAGGATATCACATGAATTTTTTATTTATTTATTTTTTAAATTTATTTATTATTTTATAATGGTTTGTGTGTGTGAATAAATGTGTATGTAGAACTCAAATGAGTAAGTTGAGGTTAATTGTGATAATGAGGGGTTGTAGAAAAGAGTTTGTTAAAGTGATGTGGCACCCCGTAAGCCCCAAATAAAGAGGTGAAGTTCTTCACCTCACCTAAAGCTCTAATGTTCAGATGTTCACGTTTTGGCCAATTTTGCATGTTGGGTCTTTTTCTACAGCTGTGGAATTTTATTAGGGCCTCTAACAAGAAATTGAGAGAAAAGTATTACAAAGTTTTCATCGAATTTGGAATCCAAAGTCATTTTCAGTTTAAGAAATTCTAAACCTATGAAACCGGTTTTGCCAAAGGATCGCTAAAGCAGAGATGTAATTGAGGGTGTGCAATTTGTGCAGCCGTGCAAGACGTCAAACATACCGAAGCATCAAAATATATGCCCTAGACTAAAATACACCGTTGGTCCCTAAACTTGTAGTGGAGGATCGCGATGGGACTAAACCGCATAATCATCGCCACGGGTCCAAACAAGATCGATTAAATGCCGATTGGTCCTCGACCAATCCTCGCCGTTGTCAACGTTATTTTGCCGAGGGCAAACCGCCTTTCACAGTAGCGCATTAAATAAAACCGTTCTATGTTGAATGTAGCTAGTATATGTGTAACAAGGTTTGATCTACATTTATGACCCATCCCTAAACTATCCTTCAAAACCCGTCCTCTTCAAAAAGATAATTGTTTCAAGATGGTACGTTGTCGGTGTGGTAAGCAAGCTATTATTCAGATTGTGGACCTCTCGCCAACCTGTATGCCGATTCTTTGGTTGTCCTGCTCAAGTAAGTGCGCCTTAATATTTCTTGTGTAAGTTTGTAACAATGGTGGTTGTTTAATGACTTGTCATAACCAACAATAGGGTCTTCTTGTCGGTGGATAAGATGGTATGATCCCAAATCGTGCTCGCTCAAGAATGATCATACCAGACTTTTGGGGAGAAATGAGCTTGAGGCAAGATTAGTAGTCGTCAAGGTGATGTGTGGAAGTGGAAGATTTACATGGTGCTAAGTTGGATGTTGTTCTTCATTGTTTATGCATTGGGATAACGTTTTAACCTTTTATGTAATGAGGCTAGTTGGTTAATGTTGTGTATCTTGAATTGTAGTAACCTTGTTATGAAGTATTCGCTTTTGTTTGTTTCGATTTTCTATGCCTCATGGCTATGCAGATGGTTTGCAATGTGTTTGGGGTTGACTTTTAAATGTCAACATTCTTATGATGTTCTATTTTAGCTTTGGTTACTTTTGACGCAAACAATTCACACATCAAGCTTAGTCAATTTCAAAAATACACAATAATGACATGGTTCCATAGTTAATGCAAATGGATATAATTCCACCGCATAAAATTGCATACTTTTCAAAGCATGAGCGCTAGCTACACACCCCACACACGATATGTTTTTAGATTACATAACTTGTCCATAGAAAATAAATAGTAAACTAGATGAAACATTGTCTAGATAATTAGCATAACAGATTTGACCTATGGTGAGGCCATCATTCTTTCCAAAGGTACCGCTTCCTAGTCATTCTTCGTAGCAGTCGGGTTGAAGCGTAAACCGCTTGAACATCACTTGACCGAATCAAAATCGATCGATTGCTCATGCATGATGGGATCGGCAAATGCTTCACTTGAAGTTGTTGGGATTGTGACAGGATGCATCATGTATGATGGGATCTTCGCCTCGGCTCTTGATTTGTAGATTGAACACCACTTCCTTGAACCGCACTAACTTGGCTTTCTAGAACAACACCCGCACCTTCGCCTTCTTTATCCGCCGCTACCTTTTACATTTAGGATGTCTTTTTTCCCGCAGCCTTTAGTAGGCACCTTTTGACATTTACCTTATTGGCATTTCCACTATGTTGAGCTCCACCATACCCTAGGCATGTTACCCGGTTGTGTCCAAAGAATGCCACAAATACTACACCGACACTCTTCCAAGCCCTTGACACTTACCATCCTTCACAATCTCTTCGCCTGTGTGCTATCCTAACTCTTTTTCTACCTTTATGGCAAAGGGTTTGTTTCGGATTTCGTGGAACAATTGTTGTTGGCATAGTTGATTTTTCCCAATGTACACCGCTAGTTATATAGTCGGACATGGTGTTTGTAGGTAGCCTCCCAAGTGAGAAGATAGTAACAAGGATGAGCCCATGTTTCTACAGCCCGACTTGTTGGCCATTTAAAGCCATATTCCAATTGGTAGCAACAAAGATGTTTACATGGTAAACCCGTTATCTCCCACCTTCGCAAGTACAAGTCTTGTGTACAACATTAACTACACATTGGTCACCCCATGGTCCACTAACTCGAAACTTAGATCCCCATTCCATAACACATTATACTTAACAACCTCTTTCTTAATAGCCTCTAGCATGTGTTGTGCAGCTTGGTGTTAATGGCCCATCACTCTTCTCAATCACCATAAGAACATGCATTATCCTCTTCATACAATATTCTCGATGTATTCTAAGGTCGTAATAATAGGTTTGCTTAACCCTCTTTAATTTTCTCATGAAACACTTGACACATGTTATTAAGTAACACATCAAGTAGCTCTCCTAAAGATGACAAGTAATAAACATGTATTAATTGTAATCGCTTATATCGTGCATTTACGATGACAAAGTAAGTGAAACAGATAGATCACTTACATGAAAAATGCGACCTTGACCAATGGATCGGTGGTATCTTACTTAACCAATCATGGGCTGGTTGATTAAGTTTCTTGAGATCACCATAGCTTTTTTAAACCTGACAACAATTGAGGTGTTGCACATTTCCACGATGGTCTTTATAGGCCCTACCTTTCCATTGCAATTTCATTTTCTCATGTATGCTTTTAATACGTAACTGTGTTCGTGACTTTCAAAACTTCACATGACTCTACTTATATCCCGCACAAAATCAAATATCTTTACCGTCTGCTTCAAAACAAGGAGACTTAAATTCATGAACAGAGTAAGAGAGTACCTTATTCATGTCAAGAATAAAAGTGATGCTTGAAATTGGCCCAAGTGCTAAATCATCGGATAAACAATGAAGAAACCAAGTCCATGATCCTATGTTATCCGAATCAACAAAAGCATAAGCGAAAGGGTATATACCATTGTTGCTATCAATTCCCACATTGTCATCATTGACCATTGAAAGGACCACGAATTGAAAAGCAACAACCCCAACAACGATCTCCCACAATCTTTAAATCCTTGCTTCAAAGGCACCTAAACAAACATACACTCTCTTGAATTCTCTCCGTTGGAAGAGACTCATCCGGAGGTCGCTCCACATTCATCTCCACCGTCAGATTAGGGTTTGTCTTCGCAACTCTTGAACATAATCTCTCAACATGGTAAATTGAAGCTTGAATTGACCCCGATGGCTTTTATAGCTAGGTTTTGGCCCTTAATACCTTCCGCAGGACACTTGAAGGTCGATTGGTTGGTAAGTTGATTATGCACCGACCGACAGAAGCTCGGATTTGTTTCAACTTGTGCCGTAATTTTCATGAGATATAGCGAAGGTCAAAAGCTCGACTTCCTTGATTGCAAACAAGTGTGTTGCTCATTATATGTTCTCGACCGACCGACACTGCCTCACCATTCCCGCCGACAAACAATAGCCATGGGCGTAGTATTTCAAGGGTCCTTTTGGCGTAAAGCAATGCTCTTATACCCCTTCGCTTAATGGACTTCTAGATGGGCCAATATTCACCCAGACCTTCACTGGGCCTCAAATCGAACACAACCCCTACACCGACCCTTATTCTTGTTTTGTCATTCTTCAAAAACAACTCCTCCTAGTTTCTATTGAATGCTCTCTTACTAGCTTTTTACTTCCCCGCAGAGCAAACTCCCGACCAAGATAGAAAAAGTGGTATAAACGCCATTAGCAAAGTGTGCGTGTTGGAAACTAACATGGTCACCGCAAAATACTTCATCAACCATCATGTAAATCATTTACCAACCGCCCGTCATCACTTATATAACATGTTGTTCCTTCTTCACCGAATCAAGAGTCTCGACCTACTTGTAGCATACCAAGTCGTGCATCATTCTCTTGACAAGTGTTATCTTGATTTGGTTCAACTGCATTGCCAAATTCACTAGTGTCACTCGCTTGTAACAGACTAAGATCAACAACAGATCCTCTTCCATGTTATCCTCGAGTCGCTTGAAACAGACTTACATCCACATCAGCTCCTCAAAGTCGTTATTCACATCAAGTAGTGGGTCACCGCTTTGTGTAAATGCTTGTCCCGTGTCAATTGAAACAGATTAACCTCAAAATTTTCGTGCTCCTCAAAGGTGTTATTGACATCAACTAGTGTTGTTCCACCGTTGTCAAAGTCCTTCCCCGAATCACTCTAAACAGATTAACCTCAACATTATCGTGCCCTTTAGAGCATTGTCCTCATCAACAACTACTAAAGCACGCCACCGCTTTGAACAGTTGGCTAGCAAATGAGCGCCTAAGGTGGAAAAGAGTGGCTCAATGTTTGGCAAATTGCTAGCTTCACCAATATCATTGACGCCCACAGCAATTGTGTAAGTTGGATAAACCGATCTAGGGTGTTCATTATCTATATCATCTAACACCAACCGCTCACAACATGATTGAATAGCCGCAGAGCAACTTTTCTCCTATCTTCATCCATCTCCCAAAACACGCCTTAATTGATTGTGGGGACATTTCACAAAATTCTAATCTAGTCTTCCTATTTCAACATACACGCCTATCGCCTTATGTCAGATGACAACATCTTTCAACAAGTCTAGATTAGCGTGTTCACGAAAGAAAACAAACCGTCGCCTAATGTACAACCGTGCTTAAGAAAGTAGAAATAATTGGTTTGTCCGCACTCATAACCGATTTGGGTCATGAGAGCATCCATTTCATCAACAGATACCTCTTTATTTCAACAAGATCAACAAGGCATTTCTTGCCTCCTTGATATATCCCACCGAAAGTATTTGAATGTACCTTCATAATGGAACATCATGCTAAACGATCCAGTTCACCCGTCAGATAAAAAATGTACAAAACTTTGTTAAGCTAAAGTTACCTAAAAGGGAATAACTTAATCACTGTACTAACATATGATTGTAATAGGCTCTAACCAAAAAGACTTACAATATCTCCCGACCGCAGATCTTTCCTCCGCTTCACGATCATCATATAAAGGATATTCCTTACTCGCCACGAGTAAATCCAAGGTGGTTGTTTGTTATTTTCTTACTCGATTATTTGATTTTATGATAGACATTGCCTTAGGGTTTTCTGGTAGGCTTCCAAAACAAGTTTGGGATGAGCAATGAGTACCGGTTTTGTTATATTGTACAATATGGCGGAAATTGGACAAGACAGTTATACAATGTATACCACATAATGACTATTCTACCCCAAAGCAGCACCATGATTACGGGTTTATTTTGGGTATAACGGAACGCTGACAACGCCGTTATTGGTCAAGGGACCAATCGGCATTTAATTGGTACTGCTTTGGACCCGTGGCGATGATTATGCCCGGTTTCGTCCCATCGCGATCCTCCGATACAAGTTTAGGGACCAACGGTGTATTTTAGTCTCTGTGATCATCATAATTCATATAATATGGATTGAACATCATCATCCTTATCAACCTTTTTAATTTCGTTAATCGACATCATCACCATCTATCGTAGCATCATCAAACCTTTCTTTTTAAATGCAAAAGCTTTCAATAATAGCATCTTCGATCAGATTCTAATTGATAACTGCTATATCCAGATTCTTCAAGGTTGACACTTCTAATTTTTACATTAGCATGCATTCTCACAAGAACGGATCCCGTTAGTTTGTTTGTTTTTGTAAAATACTTAGGTTTATGTAAAAGTACTATGTTTTGTTAAATAAATTTAAAAGTACTATGTTTTGTTAAATAAATTTTAAAATTACTATGGTCAAATAAAAAACTCCATTACGTAAATCGGGAATTAGTCTAAAGTTCTTCACCTATTTTCGTAAGGAAAAACCTTAAAAGAAATGAAGTTGTTCTTATGAGGAGTACTAAAGCGACGTAGGTTCTCAATAACATTTAGAACATCACAAATAAAACATAAAACAACAAAAATAAATGGTTCAAATAATATCAGCCTAACCAGACATGTATTAGACGGTTCGGCCAGTTCCGCGATACTTAGGCTAGCCCCAATGAGGTCCAATCCCCATCGATCGAGGGGTTCATGTGATCGATCGCATGTCGATCGTGTCTCTGTGGAGACAATCGATCGCCTCCCATTTTAGCCAATCCAATCGTGATGCCGATCGACTCATGTAACGTTTAAATAATGTGTACGTTGCAATCCAAACCCAAAAAAAAAAAAACATTACCCTATAAATACAACTAAAATCTCATCACAAATCTCACAACATATTTACACACTAAACTCACAAATCTCACAATCCTCTCTATCAAAAATCTCACAATCCTCTTTATCAAAAATGTCTAAGAAAACACCACCAACCAAAGCCCGAAAATCCCGTTTGTCACAAAACGTCACAACCTAGATTTTGAATAAGTGTTGTAATGTTTTAATAAGTTTCGTAATGTTTTAATTTTATTTGAATTATTATGTAACGTTTTAATTATTAATGAAATTTTATTTTGTGTTAAAATGTTTTTTTTTTTTTTTTTTTTTTAAATTGAACTTGGTCGCCTTCTTGAGACCTAATCGCCGTCTGAAGGTCATTTGGAGAAAGAAAGGCGACGCGTGTGATGAAAATAAGAGGATTGGGATTCTTACTGCCAAATTTTATCCAACCCACTCGGCCAATTTGGTTTGTTATTTCCCAAAGCAAGATTAGTGGTCCTGTTGAGATAACGGTCGAACCAGATCATGGACACTTGTAGCTCGATACATAAGAGGTGAGTGAAATCAAACTAAAATTCATTTTCTAATTAAAAGACGCTAAGACAATAGTCAGAATCAAATGACAATAAACTTTAAAATTAGTAGGATGCCAAATAATAATCACTAAGAAATGCATCAATTTTTTATTTATTTATTTTTTTTGAACGGCTTATATTATTAAAACTAGCAAAGAGTTAGACAAATAAAAGTTTACATGATTACAAGATAACGATTTTTAAGCCAATATAACCAATTAAAATTGAATCTACTCATATGTTTACACCATTGAAAGGAACGAGCCACAATGTCACAAAAAAACAACCGCTTTGGAAGGAGTGGTTGATCCAAATACCAACTTATTCCGAAAATTCCATATGGTCCACCAAACAGTCAAAAACCAGCTTGCGATTAAAAGAAATATTTAAACTCGATATTCAAACCTTCCATTCCTCAAAAGAACCAACCTGAGGAGGTATAACATCCCACCAAGAGGCGATATTACTGAGAATATCTCTCGCCATAGAACAAACGAAAAAAATATGGCTAGAAATATCAGTATGGTTCTCACAATTGGGGCATAGAATATGAATATCTAGCCCTCTTCTAGAAAGATTAAACCGAGTGGGCAAATGATCTAATTTAATTTTTCAGGAAAGAATGTTAACTTTGACTGGGACAATCTTTCTCTCAACAAAATTTGGAGGAAACCTCAGGGAGCAGATGGTCATCGACAAAAATACGAATCGAAGAAACCGAAAATAACCCGAGCCCGTTAAGGACCAAACCCATCTATCCTTCATGATGGGAAGCTGGAAACCTACCAGGGAATTCGACATATCATTGAATTGAGCGAGCTCAGCACCACTTCTAGGGATACGACGCAAAACGAAACCCAAATTATCATGAGCCAATTTGGAAGCAACATTAATGTTTTTACAAGTTTTCATCGCATATATTCGAGGATAAAGAGATTTAAAGGTAGTGTCACCCCTCCAAGTATCTTCCCAGAAAGAGGTATCCAAAAACCATTACCAATCTTTTTTTTATAAGGCCAAGTAATTCAATACCTTGAGTCTTAAGATTAGCTACTTCATGAAAAATATCCAACCATTTACAGTAGAAAGGAAAGATGACTTAGTTGATTTACCAAGAAGGCTGTCATTGCCATACATAGCTTTAATGAAGCTAGCCCACAAAAAGGTAGTATCTGATTTAAATCTCCAAACTCATTTGAACATGAGAGCACGATTCATGGCGTAAAAACTCGAAACGCCTAAACCTCCTTTATCTTTAGAAGCCAACATCTTGTTCCAGCCAACCCACGACATTTTCTTTTCATTTGCTTCCATCCTATTAAAAAAAACGGCTTCGGATTAATTCCATCCTTTTAAGAACTTGGGAAGGTACTTTAAACAAAGACATATAGAATATGGGTGATGATATTTACACATAGCAAACTTGATTCATGCACATAAAATTATCTTGTAAGGACTATTTTGCCCTTGGGTAATTTTTACCTTCTTTTATTCTACCCTAATAACGTGACAAGCCTCTTCCTCTTTACCTGCGCCGTTACCAATACACCCACCATGACCCACTAATCCATCACAGGTTTGAATGAATTAACATACTTGCGTATTTATTATTTCTTTCGCATGAATTAATCACTATTTTTTACAACTGTAATCTATCGAATTTATATACATGGAATTACTTTTCATGTTTGCCCTGTATGATAGCAATAAGACCTTTCTAATTGTTTGCATTTATTAATATTGGTTAACTTTTTATGTTTGCCATGCAAATAATACATCTATCATACTGTTGGGTGCAAACAGTGTGTGTCATACTGAACATGCTGATCATACATGAACTATATGTGTCATAAACATGTTGATCATACATGAACTATATGTGTCATACTGAACTTACAAATCATCCATATAAACTAGCTTACCCTTTCAATTCATTATATATTATAGGAAACAAATGAACTCGATGGACTCGCCAAGCTCAATAACTCAAAATGAAGAACATTATCTTACTAGCTCTACTTTCGAATCGTGTGATGAACTACTAAAGAGTGTGCGGGCCTTTTATTACGCTATAGGATATGGCCTATCTATTCGCGATTCAAAAAAAGACGACTATGTCTCTTTGCAGTGTGACCGAAGTGGTGCCTACCGAGAGGGACACTCTGTTGGAGAAAAACGAAAAAGGAGCACAACATCTCGTTTGATCAAATGCCCCTTCCACATAGTAGGTAAACAAAGAGGCAGTGGTTCCTGGGTTTTTAAGATAAACGACTTGACACATAATCATGAACCATCTGCTGATATGTCTGGGCATCCATCGTTTCGTCAATTACCAGAAGATGACGTAGAAACGGTTAAAAATATGACCCTTTCTGGAATACCTCCGAGACAAATTATTTCGTCCTTACGTCAAAAGAACCCAGATCTTCCAGTGAACTCAAGAACCATATACAACTTGAAGGCGAAACTACGTAAGAATGGTTTAGGGAATCGATCATTGGTTAGTGCCTTATTTGAGGAACTTCAAAAAGGTGGGTTTTCTTATGATGTTTTCAACGATCCAAATGGCCGTATAACACGCTTGTTCATTATACACCCATTATCAATTAAACTAGCTAGAATTTTCTCTAATGTTTTTGTGATGGATTGCACATACAAAACCAATAAGTATAAGATGCCTCTTCTTGATATCATTGGAGTTTCATGCTTCAATACATCATTTTACTCTGGTTTTGTTTTTCTTAAAAAAGAAGATACAGAAAGTTATGTTTGGGCTTTAAAGGCGTTTAAGGAGTTTCTTGGCCCTACTAATCAACCAGCCGTTATTATGTCAGATAGGGAATTGGCACTAATGAATAGCATAAATGATGTTTTTCCTTCTGCGACAAGTCTTTTATGTGTTTGGCATATTCAAAAGAACGTGTTTTCAAATTGCAAGAAAGATTTTGAACATGCTGACGAGTTTAATGTATTCATGTCAAGATGGAATATAGTGGCATATTCAACAACAGAATCTCTCTTCGATAAAAATTGGGTTGAATTCGAGTTGGATTATAAAGATAAGTTACATTCAATTAACTACATTAAGAGTACATGGTTACCTTGGAAAGAAAAGTTTGTTAGTGCGTGGACGGAAAAATACTTGCATTTTGGTAACCGTTCATCCTCAAGAGCTGAAGGTGCACATGCCAAACTCAAGAAATACTTACAAGTTTCTACAGGTGATTTGCACGAAGTGAAAAAGAAAATTTCTCTTGCTGTTGAGCATGAATTCAACGAGATTAAAGTGAGACTTGCAAGTGAAAGAATTAAAATTCCTCATGATTGCAACATGCCAGTATTTAGAGAGCTTCTGTCACGTGTATCTTTGTTCGCATTGAAGGAGATCTATAAGCAATATATAAAGAAAAAGGATGGTAATGTTCAAAAGATTTTTGTTTTTCCGAGTTCTAGAATTATAGTTCTAACTCATTTTATAAATTACTTATTTTCTTCTTTAGGTACAGTAACTCCTTGCACGGGTCATTTTATGGCAACTATGGGACTTCCATGTGTTCACAAGATAAGTTCTTGGCAAGGAATGACACTTTCATTGGACCTTGTACATCCGCATTGGAGAATTGACACATTGTCCTTGAATCCCGAAGATCATTCACCAAATGACAAGGATAACAAATTTGCTAATTTGATCAGTGAGTTGCAATGCAAGTACCAAATGTGGCCTCTAAGCAAGAAAGAACTTGCTACTTCAATGATTGCAAACCTTTTGAACCAATCAGATACTCTTTTTGAGCCGGTGATGCAACGACCAAGAGGAAGACCTCCAAAGGCAAAAAAGAAAAGAGGTGTAACTTCTACAGCAAGAGATCCTTCGAGATTTGAGTACGTAGAATCATCACAAACACACAATCCCTGTAGCTCCTCAAAAGAAAATGGCGTAATAGATTTAAATGCATATCCTGATGTTTGAATTACGTTATGTCGTCGGAGTAGTATATTCAAAGTTTTTGTTTTAAGGATGTTTCTTCAGATGTTTGCTTCTTTGTAGTCGAAGATTGAACTGTTGCATCTTTCTTTTGTGTTAAGAATTCCTTATGCGTAATAGATCGAACTGTTGCAAGTGTTATTTTATTTATATGATTATGTCAATGTCTGATCATTAGTTATCTATATGTCAGGTAGTTTGATCATTGGTTATCTTTGATGCATGTTTACAGGCATTAGGTACTGACCTATAATTAGTAGATTCCTTGGAAGTTGGAACTTTGTGAATTTTGTTATCACTTTATTGGTTTTTTAAAACATTATAGTTGTGTTTCATGTTAGTAGAAATTTAGCTTTGTGATTTGAATCAGGTTTGGATAGAACTAATGTATTGAAAAAGGATTGGTGTAAATTGTGTCCTTATACAAATCTTCCACCGAATGATGTCGACAGTGAAATCAAGAAAAAAGTGACAGGTAAAAGGAAAACGGAGGGCTTACTGAAAGTTTAGAGAATAAAAGTCAAATAATACACAATAAATATAGGGAGGGCATGATTCTCAACTCACAAAAAAAATTATGTGCAATGATCAATTTGCTATGTGTAAATATCAATTCCCATAGAATATGGGAGTAGATCCTAAAACAGATTTGAGGAGAGTAAAACGACCACCTATGAAAAGAGTTTTCATATTCCATTTAGATAAACGCGCGATTAACTTATTCTTAAATGTATTCTACTGTATTTTATAGTTCAAAATTAAATGTACATAACTAAATATACATATATTTAGGGCTAAGCGTGGTTTGAAAACCAGACCGGACCGGCCGAAAACCGATATGGCCCAAAACACCGGACTGAGGACCGGACCGAAATGTTCGGTCCAGGTCTGGTCCGGTCCAACAAAGCATAGTAATCAATTTTGCGTAAGACCGAACTGAAATGGATCGTATTGAGGACCGAATATGAAAAAAAAAATGTGGACTAAGGACTGGACCGAAATACATTCAGTTTGGTCCGGTCGGTCCAATTCGGTCTGGTTTCTCGTTCGGTCTGATCCGCGGTTTATTATGCTCAGCGCTATATATATTAGATGCATTTTATCAAGCTAGGCGAATTTTATGTATTTTGCGTCAATTGCATGTCACATATGTTGCTAGTGCTACTTTGCATCTTTTCAACTACAAAATAACTTTCAAAATTAAATGAGATGTGTCTAAATGAATAAAAATGTATCTAATTCAACCCAATTCATCTCAAATGTGTGATTATAGTTATTTCTTATTGTTTTTATTTGAAGAATTATTCTCATTCGATCCTTACACTGTGATAATAAACTACGGCGATCACAACTAGGGGTGAAAACGAGCCGAGCCGAGCCCGAGCCTGCCAGAGCTCAAGCTCGGCTCGTTTATATATAAAAAGCTCGAGCTCGAGCTCGAGCTCGTTTCGAGCCTCACATTTTGAGCTCGAGCTCGGCTCGTGAACTTTTTCACAAGCTCGAGCTCGGCTCGTTAACACAAGGCTCGAGATCATTAACCTGATTATACGTATTGAAAATATATATACATGTATATTTCTAGGGCTCGTTTAGGCTCGCGAGCCTAAACGAGCTTTTTGTATAGAGCTCGGGCTCGAGCTCGATTATTAAATGAGCCCAAACTTAGGCTCGAGCTCGTTTAGGCTCGAGCTCGTTCGAGCTTTTTACCGATCCGATCCCGAGTTTTTCACGAGCGTCTCGGCTCGTTTCCACCCCTAATCACAACTAGAGTAAAAGTAGAAGTATCACACCATTATGTGAAACAAGAAATAACAATAAGGTGCCCTCACAATTTAGAAATTATGCATCATATGAAATGCTAGCATGATACTCATGTTATGCTACGGTAGTAGTAAAGATGCGATGTTACATAATGGCTGTTAGTAAGAATGAGTTCACGCGTGGTAGTTTTGAAATTTGATAAAAGAAAATGAATTGCCCAATTTAGGGTGTTGAAACATAATTTGGTAAAAAATAAGCAAGCTACATTTTTTGCAACTTTATGATAGTACATTAGTGCATCATAATTACTTTTATTAATCAAACACTACTACACAAAGTATTATTTGAGACGGTATTTAGATACGGTTTAATAAAAACCGTAGCAAAAAACGTCTTTTGGTACGGTTTTAATTAAAACCGTGGCAACTAATGTTCATTTGGCACGGTTCAGTAGTTTGCTCTGTAATCTGATACGGTTTATTTGTAAACCGTGGCAAATAACTATTTTCGCTACGGTTTTTAGTAACCGTGGTAATTTATTTCTTTTCGCTACGGTTTTTAGTAACCGTGGTAATTTATTTTTTTTACCTACGGTTTCTTAGCAACCGTAGTAATTGATTTCTTTAGAGTTTATAAACTTTTGTTATTTGTAACGTTATTTATATTTTACTATTAGTTCTAAATACTTGTATATACTTATATTTTTACCATAGCACATCAAATCATGTATCAAATACTAATGAAAACAATGATTCTTGCATTAATGATGAACATGAAAATTTAAAAGAGATGTTGCATGATTTAGAGGCTAATGATGGTGATATTGATCAAGAAGATTTACAACAATTATTTGAAGATGCAGAGAAACCAGCGTACGAAGGTTGCAAGAATTTTTCCGTACTTTCAGTTGTTTTGGAGTTGTTAAAGTTGAAAGCAAATAGTAGTTGGAGTGATAGTAGCTTCACAAAGTTATTAGAGTTTTTACACAGACTGATTCCCGTTAATAATGAGTTACCCATTTCTACATACCAAGCTAAAAAAATAACGTGTCCAATGGGACTAGAAATTGAAAGAATACACGCATGTCCGAATGATTGTATGTTGCAAGATCTAGCATAAGAATTAATTACCATTTTATGAAGCTTATGTTGCAAGATTTAGTATATAAGTGTTTGGTCAAGACTTTGATATATCTCTATTTTTTTTTACAGCTTTGGGATGACACGCATTCTAAAACCATTGGAGATCGACTCAGTGGCCAATATGACGTTGAAGGAGTTTTATAGGGTTGTAGTTCATCTCTTAAATACAACGGCTCCTCAATAGTTAATGTTTTATATTTTCGTGATGATGACGTTTAAGCAATTGTAATGGATAACACTTTTGTCTAACTCGGATGTTGCGTTGGTTGATGTTTATATAGGATGTTAAATTTGTTGAATATTGTTTGTATACGCTTGAGTACTATTCGGGTCTTGTGGTAGTGTTTGGTTTGCAGGTTCTGGAAAACAAAATTTAATTATTTTTTTTATTAAAGAAACAGATTTGGTACGGTTTAATAAAAAACCGTAGCAAACAAGAAAAGTATGGTTGGTTGGTAGTTGAAGAAATTCGCTACGGTTTGATATAAAACCGTAGCAAATAATCATTATTCGCCACGGTTTTAAACCGTACCAAAAAACGATTTTGTTTTTTGGTACGCTCGTATCTGCCACGGTTTTAAAACCGTGGTAAATGGCCTTAAAAACCGTACTAAATGAGATTTTTGTGTAGTAGTGAAAGTAAAGGACTAAAAGCAATATTTAAAATTATTAATCAGTTTCATACCATTAATTCTTTTATTTCAAATTTGATGAGTTACAAATGTAATCATGTTCGGCTTATAAGTGTTGTACAATCAACATATATAGTGGTATGACTATCTTTATTCATGGTGGCTTAGGGAGCGATTTTGTTTGGGTTTGTTTGGAATCGAAATAGGAATTTTTTGACGCTAACGGCATTATTTAACTCTTGATAAGAGTTACAGTTGAAACAATGAGATGCGTATTTTATATATAGATGTAATAAAAGGCGGCGCCTAGGTCAAACGGGGTGGCATAGAGGCGATGACTCAAGGTGGCCTGCTTGGTTTAAGAATCAGAACCGCCCTAACATCATGTAGAATGATGAAACCTCACAGGTTTAACCTAATTAATAACCCATATTTATAAATTACAAATATTGTATGAGTTTAAACTCTTATAAACCTAAGTCCACGTATCGGGCTTGGGTCAGTGACACCATCATCTAATAATGCTTATCCATTAAACCTAATTAACATCTATTCCTTTAGGTTTAAAGTTTAATAATGCAATACTTCTTTGGAAGAGAGTCGTTAATTATGTATATCTCATGCGGGGACGAAAACATGGGTTTTTTTTTATGTACTGTAAAAAAAAAAAAAAAAAAAAACATTTATTTTTTTCTAAATGCATCTTAAATGCAGGTCAATTTAACTCTATTATCACGGTTCAAAAAAATTCGCACACCATGTCATATTTGGTCCGGTCGGATCTCATAAATTACTAAAACTTGACCACAACACATTTTTTTTTTCTTTGTATAAATGAAAGACTCATCTTTAGAGGATCATGTATTGAAGAATGTTGATTGTTGATGGTTGTGATTAGATAGGTCCCCAAAAGATGACATTAGAATGGAATCTCCATCTATATATGCATGGGTCGAACCTTTTTCTCCCCTTTCTCTTTTTCTTTTCTTTCTTTTTTCTAACTTCGATAATATGATTTCCTTATCATCGTTGCTTTCCATCGACCTTTGCGTTCTTTATGTTTTTGGACATTTTACCCATGTGTCTTTGATCGAACTGAATAAATACAGATGTTTTAAGCGTACCTAAACCAGCTTAATTATATGAAACAAGCTCGTTCAAAATACTAATCACACAATGTAAGTTTTCATTTCTTCCATCCGTCAGTAACGTACTATATATGCTATATGTTACCATCTTGGTGCACAGTCTCTAGTCTAAAGACGACTGTGCCTATGATTTTGTGTGATATACGACTCTTTAATTATATGCATCTATGGATATAGATATAGTAACAAGACTAACATTAAGTACTTCATTTCATTCATACACAAAATGACATAACGATAGCTAACGCATAATTCAGAAGAAACATTATACCGCATAATACCTACATTAATTCCAAACTCTGGAAATAAGTATAAAAGTAGTTGATATCACATTATACGGTTTAAGACATAAAAATGGAACTAGCATGCATCTTGGCGACTGTTGTACAATAGCAAAAACACGACAACTTAACACCACACGTTAACAGTGTCGTTAAAGATTCGTGTAGGAGTCTCCAAAAGAAAAATAATAAAGGAAAATATGAAACAAGAAAGAAGACGATATAAATCCAACCCGCCTATGACAAGATCTTGTGATATCATGACATCCTGCATCCGACCTTACCAACAAACATCAATAAATATAAACCAAGTAAAAAAAAATGTGGATAATATGAAATGCAAGATCTAGTTTCGGCTCTGATGCGTGTGTTAAGTGCCTGTATTGGCGTTACGTCCTTATAACACAAGTCTACGTTCGAAACATAAGAGGGTGTTCGAGATCGCTTATTATTCTTCTTATTATACTTCTTTTTTTTATCGGATGTCCCTGAAGGGACTTCTTATTATGCTTATGCTAATAGTTAAACACGATTTTTTTTGGATATCACTCCTGCACACCCCGTCTAATAAACAAAGAAACAAAAACAACGACTTGCAAAAACTAAAGACCACATGATATTACGTGGTATCCACGACCAGAGTAGTCGTGGAGTCCACGGGTCAAACCAGAAAGATATTATTATTGATTGTAATGAGAGGGGTATTTATAAGTGTGGAAACCCTAATCTTAACTTGTTCTCCAAGATTGCACCTTCAACCCCGGACTAACTAAATATGGGTCAAGCCCATGTTCCAGAAGTTTCTGCCCAGAGATAAAAGAGCCTCTGACCGCTTGTCATAGCCTATATTCGAAACCTAGTTTCAAAACCTCTATCTCGGAGCCTTCGTCAATCTTCTTGTGCTCTACTTATGAGTAGGATCCCAAGGAGTTTTTCCGTAAGTAGAGTCCTACCTTTGTTACACTACATATGATTAACATCAGACCCTCTGTAGGCTTTTGCTCGGAGCCTAGATTAGTCTCCACAACTCACCACTTTTTTTTATTAGAAAATAAGGATTTAACATTTTGTTCCAAAAAAACAAGGATTAAACATTTAAACATACTTATAAGGGCGTGTTTGGTTGGAGCAATTTCATGGAATTTGAAATTAAAATTCTCCCTATTCATGTGTTTGGTTCATTAGAAAGGAGGAATTTTAAATAGCAACACAAATTAAAATTACTTAAAATAGAGAATTCAGAATACCTCCAAAAAGAAAGAAATTTAAATTTATTTAAAAATATATATATACATTTTTTTTTCTTATTGTTTTTTTATAAACTTTTAAATATAATATTTATGAATTTTTTTAATAAACTTTATTTATAAATTTTTTATAAACTTTTTTTATAAATTTATTATAAACTTTTTTTATAAATTTTTTATAAACTTTTTTATAAATTTTATATAAACTTTTTTTTTTTTTTAATTTTTTATAAACTTTTTATAAACCTTTTTTATAAATTTTATAAAATTTTTATAAAATTTTCTTATAAATTTTTTATAAACTTTTAAATATAATATTTATGAAATTTATATTAAAAAAATAAAAATAAAAATTATAAATTTCTGTCAACCAAACATACGAAAGTATTTTAAATTCCGAAATTTTAAATTCTCAATAATTTAAATTTCTTAGAATCTAAAATTCCGGAATTTCAAACTCCTCAACCAAACGCCCCCTAAGTTTCTTTAAATTGCTAGTAAAAATGCAAAATACTTGGAAAAACTATAATATGCTAAAAAATTTATCCTTTTTTTTTCACGTGTCTTTTCGTGGACTTACTGTTTGAGTGGAAGCAATTTTGTGTTATCCCCCAGTTTGCTTCTGCATATTTTGTTTTTTTAAAGGCAAACCGACTAAAATAAACTCTTTAGCAAAGGCTAGAAGAGAAATTACAAAGGGTTTATAAGTTAGGAGTTCTAACAATTAAATTTACGGCCTTTACATTTAAGTGAAGAAAAAAAATACGAATTGAATCGAAAAAATCATTTTTCCATATCGAATGAGAGGAAAAAGTAACACTGTTACGATAGCGCCAAACACATCATAATGACGCCACGGTTATGACGTACACCCGAATCTTTATCACCTTTAGAAACTCTTCGATCATCGAACTATTGAAACCAACTAGTCGGATACCCGCGCACAGCGGCGGCTATAAGTATAGTTATATGTATTTGCTTACCCGTTTAGTGAATTCGTTTCACAACACTTCGAATGTATATGTGTTAGTTGTAAGTGTTTGTTTGGGTTACCGTAACTTTCCGTAGCTTTCATGACATCATTATTCCCGTATAGAAATACCTCGCAATCTCTTACGCGTCAAACACTCCCCAAAAGTATATGATTTTGACGAATCAAGATTATATTGATTGAAATAAATGAAATAAAGGTTAAAGTTGTAAAATTTGAATTAAAATAAAATAAACCCACTAAAAATACTAGTTAGATACCCAGTATGCGGTGATAAATATAGTTATATAATAAATATAGTAAATGAATTGCTAACCCAACTCTCTCGCATGATTCTACCCGCTTAATGAATTCATTTCACAACACTCAAATGTATATGTGTTAGTTGTATGTGTTTGTTTGGGTTTTAGTATCTTTCCGTGACATCATTATTCCGTATAAAAAGACCTTCACAATCTCTTTCCGTCAAACACTTTACCAAAAGTAAATGATTTTGATAAATAAAGTTTGTATTGATTGAAATAAAGGTTAAAGTTATAAAATTTTGAATCAAAATAAAATAAACCTACTAAAAATGCAAAAACTAAAAATTCATAAAAATATATCAAAATGAATGTTGAATTAAAGAGCACAAAATTTTAAAAATATGGTGAAATTAGATTATAAAAATTAAACGAATTAAAAGATATTTAAATTTAAAATAAAGGTGATTAATTAGTTAAGAAGACGTGTGTCACCCTATTATTAGCTCTTTATTTTAGTTTATTAAAGCCCTCCTTTTGTTATTTTTTAGTTAGAAGTGACACATGTCACTCAATGACGGACTCCTTATCTTAATTTTTATGGGCCACAACTTAAATCTTTATATAGTAGTATAGATAAAAACTAAAAACTCATAAAAATATATCAATATGTATGTTGAATTAAAAAACATAAAATTTTAGAAAATATGGTGAAATTAGATTATAAAAAAAAATAAGTAGATAAAAAGATATTTTAATTTGAAAATAAAGATGAATTTTTAGTTGAGAAGTGACACATGTCATTTTATAATTGGAGCTACTTATCTTAATCTTTAGTGGTTAGGAGTTAGGCTTGGAGTTTGTTATAAGTTAGGCTTTGAGTTTGTTAAGAAGTGACACGTGTCATCTCATGATTGGAGCTCCTTATCTTAAATTTTGGTTAGGAGTTAGGCTTGGAATTCTTTCCATAATAAGCAAGTAAAAAAGTCTTAATTTTTAAGCCTTCTAATTTTAGAAGGCCTAAATCTATACTACTATATAAAGCGTTTAAGTTGTGGCCCACAAAAATTAAGATAAGGAGCTTGATCGTTGAATGACGTGTCCACCTAACTAAAAATAACAAAAGGAAGGAGTTTTAACAAACTAAAATAAAGAGATCCGATAATGAATGTACGTGTCGACTTAACTAATTAATCATCTTTATTTTTAAATTTAAATATCTTTAATTCGTTTAATTTTTTAAGATCTAATTTCACCATATTTTTAAAATTTTGTGCTCTTTAAATCAACATCCATTTTGATATATTTTATGAGTTTTAGTTTTACATTTTTAGTAGGTTTATTTTATTTTGATTCAAATTTTTATAACTTTAACATTTATTTCAATCAATACAAACTTTATTTATTAAAATCATTTACTTTTGGGAAAGTGTTTGACGGGAAAGAGATTGTGAAGGTTTTTTCATATGCGGGCAGGAATAATGATGTCACGGGAAAGATACGGAAAACACAAACAAACACATACAACTAACACATATACATTTGGAGTGTTGTGAAATGAATTCACTAAGCGGGTAGGGAATTGCGAGGAGAGTTGGGTTAGCAATTCATTTACTATATTTATTATATAACTATATTTATCGCCGCCGCTGTGCGCGAGTATCCAACTAGTGCATTATAAAGTAGTATAGATATAGATTGCACCAACAAGAAAAAGAAAGCATATTTATATTGGTCCATACACGAATAAGACGCCAAATGTTAAAAGCCAAATTACAACCAAAGAAAACATGATCAACGGATTCCACGCCACTGTTACACATAGGGCAAATAATGGACGGAATCTCAAGGCTCCACAATGATAAATTAAGCTGATAAGGTTTTAAAAGGTACCTTTTTGAGGGGTCGTTTAAGCCCTTATTTGATCACTTTTGTATCCGTTATTGCTTAATATCGTTCATTTTCACTTTTTAGGTCTCTTGAAGGCAAAATGCTGGAATGACACTTATTTGGACGAAAAGGCGCGATTATACGAAGATAATGGCCAAAGTCGAATCAAGACACTCAAAGTCTTGAAAACATAAGGTGACGGCGTCGGTGTTAATGCGGCGCCGTCGAAAGATCTTTGTGACGGACGAAGCCAAAACTCCTATTTTCAAGTGACGACGTCAAGTTATAAAGAGTAGGCCGTCGCAACTCGCACGGCCTAGATGTAATCCGACGGCGTCGGAAAAAAGAAGAGACGTCGCATGCATAAGGTGGCCGCCGCAAGTCTAACGTGGCCAAGACGAAACCCCTAACGACGGCGACACGACGGCGTCACAAAACATAAGGTGACGCCGTCGCATATGTAATATTATATATAGAATCCGAATTTTTCAATATTGGTAGTGTAGTCTTTTGGAGTAAAAACCTAAACCGAACCAAGGTTGTCTTGTACAAGATTTTAGGGTTCCAAACCCTATCTTACACCAAGATAAGTGTTTTACTTCATTAATACAATTATGTCTTTGATTATTTGTGTGTATGCTTGCATGTTCTCCATGTCCGGCTAATTTATTTGTGTGTTTGCTTAGGGAATATGAAACTTAATTATTGAATATTGATTTGTTGTCTCTTATCTTAGTTGATTAATGATCTAATAATGCGATAGGTCATTCGTTGTGTACTTAATGCTTGATAGAATCTTTGTGAACCTTAGAATATGACTCCTTGAGTAGTTGTAAGCTAAACCATCCAAAGAGTGCCTTAGAGTAAGAGTTTATTATCCCTAGTGGGTTTTGTAGACGAGACCCTTTGGTAAGTTCAAAGAGTTAGGGAACATATGCATACCCTACGACCTTAGACACACAACGCAACTTGGAATGAGGACGTGACAATTCAACCACCAATAGGAGATAATTAAGGAGTAGTAAAACCTAAGTAAACACATCTTTAAACTATCATACGAGCACACAATAATTAGACATAGACTACATACACCTTAGATTAGATAATTAGATAAATAGAGTAATCGGTAGCAATACCAAACCCCCAAATTCAAACCCGAGATTCGTACCTTTCCTTTTCTTAAAAATATAAAAAGATAAAAACAATCTTCCTCAACCCCAACCTTAGCGTAGTAACTTCTCACTAGCATTCCTATTCCCAGAGAGCGATATCAATACCGTGGCTTACCCTAATACTATACTACAACGATTAGGTTCACGCCTAGGGTGTTGAAAACTTGCTCGACGAAAGGAAGTTCCTTTGACCCCGAACGACGCGTGTAGCGTTATCAAGTTTTTGGCGCCGCTGCCGGGGAATAGAATAGCTAGTTAGTAGTCCACCTCGTTTAGGTTTCTTTACTTGATTCATATCAAGTAAACTTTTTTTTTTCTCATTTTTAGCTTTCTCTTAGTCTATCCCCCTTCTTCGTGACCTTTGTTCGTAACCCCATCACTTTTCATCATGGAAGGTGATAACCACCCACCATTCATCAATCCACCACCAATTGACCCGCCAAGAGCCCGTACTCTTGGTGAGTATTCGAGACCAAGCCACTTAGGCTATAGGAACACCATTGAGCTTCCCGACCAAGCCCAAACTACGGCCCTGCGATCCGACACCATCCGGTTGGTGCAAAACGGATGTGCATTTCATGGACTTCGTTCCGAAGATCCTAATCGACATCGAGGATTTCCTCAAAATTGTCGATTCCATTGACCTTGATGCTACTACTCGGGAGACCACGCGTCTGCGCCTCTTCCAATTTTCTTTACGGGACCAAGCTAGTAATTGGCTTGAGCGACTTCCGCCGGCTCCATCTCAAGTTGGGATGATCTTACCTCTCGCTTCCTTGCTCAATTTTTCCTCCGGGAGAACCACTAAGCTTAGAAATGACATCTTGATGTTCCAACAACGTCAGGTGAATCTCTCTGAAGCATGGACTCGATTCAAGGACTTACTTCATAAAGTCCCTCATCACGGCATTGATCTTTGGCTCCAAGTCCAACTTTTCTATGATCATGTCAACTTCCCCACCAAGCGATCCATTGACCAAGCGGTAGATGGAAAACTTAGTGATCTCACCGCGGAAGAATCATGGGGTATAATAGAGGACCTTGCCTCTATGACAACGAAAGTTGGGATGACCCCGTGAAACGCCCAAAACCGTTAAGGCAATCTCCTTGCCTCCCATCGACTCACAACCTTCCGACCGTGGGATGATTGAACTTGAAGATCAAGTAAAATTCCTAATGAGCTCCTACGAAAATCCTAAGTCTTCACACCATGTGAACAAAGTTTCTTCCTCGTGTGAGCCATTTTGTGATCCTCATATCACGCCAGACTAGCACTCGATCCCCGAACATGCTTCCGTTGACTACGCATCCTCGCGTATTAATGGAGCGGAGGAAGATTCCTACAATACCGGACCTAGGAATTTCAATGAAACCGAGAGGCATGGAAAGGCAAGCCCGACTTCTACGGGACAAACCAAGGAATTCACTTCCAATGATTTTTCATGGCCCCCACCTAACGGTCCTAACCAACAAAACATCGAAGGGATGTTGCAAAACCTTGTTGCATCCCAAGAATCCCAAATAGCTAAGCTCTCGGACCGCTTTAACCAACAACAAGCCGAAATGGATAGGAAGATAGACAACCTTTTGAAAGCCATAACTAATAGTGATAGGACGGTTAATGCTATCTCAACTCCCGAACCTTCCGGTATAGAGATTAAGGACCCAAGTAAGCTAGCTAAGCACGTTCAATTCGTCAATACCATCGCCTTAGTTAAACCTAATGGAACAAATGACGAAGAGGACCATACACTTGAGAATAATGAAACAACCGAGGAAGTAGATGAAGTAGACAATGACTATTTCAATAAGTTTCCTACGGAAGAAGAACTATCTCGCCACCCTCACTTAGTGCGTGACCTCCGTCACATGTATGTTAGGAAAAGCCCTCGAATCAAGTTTGGGAACCCTTGGAATCTTAACATACCATGTTTCATAGGACACCTTTTTGTGGCAAAGGCCTACATTGATCGCAAGTCCCCAATCAACATAATGACTAGCACCTACTACAATTGGGTAATGAAGAAGCCTATTCCAACTAGGCAAGACCCCAATGATCTTAATGTTAGTTGCAGTTTTCTTGGTAGAGTTAAGGGATTGCCCGTTTATGTAGGTAGTTTCACGTTTCCTACGGACTTCATAATTGTGGATGATATTAGCACGGCAATAGACCCTAGCTTGTCCCATGTTATTCTAGGAAAACCTTTCATAGAAAGCACCGGGATGACCTATGATCCCTCGTTAGGAGTAGTGCGATTCAAGGATGAGACCGATGACATAGTTTACCAAATGCCGTTTAAGATTGAGAAGTTTTCATCACTCTCTAATGATGAAAAGGAACTTAAACTGTCGGTCTATTATAGGAATGATGAGGATAGGGAAAAAAGAGTAGATTATGTTATGGCTAAGATTTTCGGATTCTATAAGAATTGCTTGAACCTAGGACCGGAATATAGGACCAATTGGGGAGAAGATGAACTCTTAGAGAAGTGCATCATAGGGCATTTCTACAACATGGAATCTCCCAATAGAGACCGTCAGAAGGAAGAAGGTAGCGGTAATGAAGTAACGTAGGAGCACGACTACGAGTCTAGCTACAAGACTCTTAAATAAAGAAAAAGCGCTACGTGGGAGGCAACCCATGCTTAATTGTTTGCTTGTTAGTGTCATATATCTCTTATTGATTGTTTATTCTCATGTTTAAATTTGTAAAAATGCTTTATTTTGTTTTTAACCTCGTCTTAATTGCATATAAAGGTATTTTGCATAAGGGATAAGTGTAGGGAGGATTACACACGTTTTCAAGGAAACGTAAACATGAGAATAACAATTCATTAAAAGATATATTTATGTGTTTGTTCGAGTCAAATGCTTGTATCGAGTCATAATGGATGTTTTGCGAAATCTTTCCAGATTCTAAAGATGTAAATTTTCCGAATTTTTTCGGAAAATCGAGACCGGTTTTTGTCGGGATAACTTTGGCGTCGAGATCGCAACTCGACGACGTCGAGAAGGAATAAAACAACAGTTACTTTTTCTCGTTTTCGAGCTACTTAAAAAAATTTGGAATTTTCGTGTCTTAATTTTCGAAATTTTGTAAACATCCATTCCACAAGCATTATATCCCAGTTTAAATCGAGTCTTATGTATATTATTACCGGCGATTTTACGCGAAGGTTTCGTTTGTTTTTCTTCAAGTGTGCAGGTTTAATTTACCAAGAAGAAGTTACATAATATTGGAAGGAGCTTTTCACGCATAAATTCTTCTTGGAAAGGATTTAACCACTACTTCACACACGGATCCTACCGAGCTAATCAGGGGAGTACTAGTTTTTTCGCTTTTAATTACCTTCCATTATCATAACTTTGATACTTTTGGGGAACATTGGGGACAATGTTCGGTTTAAGTGTAGGGAGGAAAATAAAGCGGAACTTTGAAACTATGCTTATCCTTGATTATTTGCTTTGTCCAATTATATTTGTGTAATAAACCATGAGAAAATGTCGGTTAGGGTAATTTTGGCACCAAATTTAAAAATTTTCATGACATATAGGAGTGGGCCATTAGTCTTAACAAAAGCGTCTCACGGATAGGAAGTTGCATGACTAGCACAAAACCCTTTACCACCTAAATTCCACCCAAATGTGAGGATCGCCTTAGATTAGTAGGAATTAAAAGCATTCATCTTTAATGCTTAGAGTGTGAACTGGTAGTATATTAGATTCTAGAACTTGTTTTGTGATGCATTCCGAGATCGCTAGTAAGACTTCACTTGTGTAGTTAGGAATAACTAAATGATAAGAGGCATTAGGATAACCCTTGTTTGATACCGTAATATTATTACTTCTTCCACATCGGTTGAGTAATTCCCCACACCACTGCGTTGTACTCATCTTTAGTACACGATACCCTAGTTAACCCTCGAGCCTATCCTTTTCGCGGTTCTCGTGATGTTTCGGTTTTTCCGAATATCAATGAAAACATTGTTTACACCCCACCCCCAAATGTACACCCAAATCGCCTTAGCTCACCCTGTATGCACTCACTTTAGTGCATTATTGTTATCACCCTAAACCCTTAGTTCAATTATCCGGTTGTTTGCATGAGTTGCTAAGTCGAGTCATATCCTTTGTATCTGATTTTGGGATGATTGGGATTCATGGGAAAAGTTAAAGTTTATGAAATGACGGAAGGAACGTTAAATTCAAATTCCCTTTGTTTGCATAATAATGTACCCCAGTGTTTTGATCTTTTCAATTCGGGTCAAATTAGTGTTAGAATAATAAAAACTCAAGTGTAGGGATGTGCCTATAAATCCCTACCATTTTGATGTTACCGTAGAGGATGGTAGAGTAAAAGTGTATGATTAAAAAAAATAGAAAAAAAAATAGAAAAAGAGAAAAGAAAAAAAATAGAGTGATTAAAAAAAAAAAAAAAAACGGGCTACCATCCTACATCTATCCTTTAAATTTTATGATTGTTTATTTCAGTTAGCTAGAGTTTAGAGTGTCGAGTCTTGGCTTAGCAACGCCATTCTTCGTATGCTTGTAACATAAGAGATTTTTGACTTGCCACCACTATATAGCCTATCCCACCAAACCTTTTGTTTCCCTACCGTAAGCCTAACGTTACAACCCTTTAAAGACCTATTTGATAGTCTTTCCTAGGTGCTTACGCCAAAGCGATGGAGGTTTGATCTATTCTCAAGCCTATGGTAATCTATGTACTAGGACCGGTTAATGAGTGCTTATCTTCCATTTCTGATTTGTTATATTTCATATACACCCGAGAGAGATGTGAGTATCCAAACACCCCATGTGAGATGCTAGTATGTAATTTCCGTGCTTGTTATGACTTTTATGGGCTTATATGTGTTGTGGACCGTTTTGAACCATTGCTTCATGACCCTAACTTATAAATTAATTGGCTAAAGCACATTTGCTTGAGGACAAGCAAATACCAAGTGTAGAGATATTTGATAAGGTTTTAAAGGTACCTTTTGAGGGTCGTTTAAGCCCTTATTTGATCACTTTTGTATCCGTTATTGCTTAATATCGTTCCTTTTCACTTTTAGGTCTCTTGAAGGCAAAATTTGGAATGGCACTTATTTGGACGAAAAGCGCGATTATACCAAGATAATGGCCAAAGTCGAATCGAGACACTCAAAGTTCTTTGAAAACATAAGGTGACGCGTCGGTGTTAATGCGGCGCCGTCGAAAGATCTTTGTGACGGGACGTAAGCCAAAACTCCTATTTTCAAGTGACGATGTCAAATTATAAAAGAGTAGGTCGTCGCAACTCGGGCGGCCTAGATGTAATCCAGACGGCGTCGAAGTCAAGAGGACGGCGTCACATGCATAAGGTGACGCCGTCGCGAGTCTAACGTGGCCAAGACGAAACCCTAATGACGGCGACACGACGGCGTCACAAAACATAAGGTGACGCCGTCGCATATGTAATATTATATATAGAATCCGAATTTTTTAGTATTGGTAGTGTAGTATTTCGGAGTAAAAACCTAAACCGAACCAAGGCTGTCTTGTACAGTATTTTAGGGTTCCAAACCCTATCTTACACCAAGATAAGTGTTTTACTTCATTAATACAATTATGTCTTTGATTATTTGTGTGTATGCTTGCATGTTCTCCATGTCCGGCTAATTTATTTGTGTGTTTGCTTAGGGAATATGAAACTTAATTATTGAATATTGATTGGTTGTCTCTTATCTTAGTTGATTAATGATCTAGTAATGCGATAGGTCATTCGTTGTGTACTTAATGCTTGATAGAATCTTTGTGAACCTTAGAATATGACTCCTTGAGTAGTTGTAAGCTAAACCATCCAAAGAGTGCCTTAGAGTAAGGGTGTGTTTGTTTTTTTAAAAAATGTCTTACTAGCCCTCTTACTCCCTCTTACTCTTACCAAAGAAGAGGAGGCGACGCTTTGCTTATTTGTTTTTTCTTTTGAGTAAGACCCAGTTAGACATATAACATCTTACTCAAGAAGAGGTGGGGACTTGTCTTCGCCTCTTACTCGCTTTTGTAAACTTTATATAATATATTTGATTGTTTATTGACTATGTTATATTTATGATAAAAGTCTTGTTTCATATTTACATAAGTTACTTATTATTGCATTGCGTTGGTTTAGTAAACAAATTGCAAAAACGAGCACTTAAAACCATTCGGACAATTATACAAAAACAAACAACATTATTTCGTTCAGATTTAGACTTTCTAGTCACCTCTTACTAGTAAGATGTGGTAGTTAGATTCAGACCTAAAACATCTTAATGAAACAAACACACCCTAAGAGTTTATTATCCCTAGTGGGTTTTGTAGACGAGACCATTTGGTAAGTTCAAAGAGTTAGGGAACATATGCATACCATACGACCTTAGACACACAACGCAACTAGGAATGAGGACGTGACAATTCAACCACCAATAGAAGATAATTAAGGAGTAGTAAAACCTAAGTAAACACATCTTTAAACTATCATACTAGCACACAATAATTAGACATCGACTACATACACCTTAGATTAGATAATTAGATAAATAGAGTAATCGGTAGCAATACCAAACCCCCCAAATTCAAACCCCGAGATTCGTACATTTCCTTTTCTTAAAAATATAAAAAAGATAAAAAACAATCTTCCTCAACCCCAACCTTAGCGTAGTAACTTCTCACTAGCATTCCTATTCCCCTAGAGAACGATATCAATACCCGTGGCTTACCCTAATACTACACTACAACGATTAGGTTCACTGCCTAGGGTGTTGAAAAACTTGCTCGACGAAAAGGAAGTTCCTTTGACCCCGAACGACGCGTGTAGCGTTATCATAAGCTGAGTTGGAAGTCTATCCAGAGTAAGACGTCGAACAAACCTTTCTAAGTAGAATACTAGAATCTTCCACCATAGTGCGTGGGCTTCTGCATATTTTGTTACTTTAAGTAAATAAGCATATTAGCCTGTAATGAGTATTTTATTCCAAAATGTTTGAGATAGGAGTAAAAACTATACCAACATATTCAATCTAAAACTTTTCTTTAAATGAATATAATTAAAAAGTTTCAACAATTTTTTTTTTCACCTTTTTGAACGAAGAATTTTATTTTGAAACTAGCAAAGAGCTAGAAAATATTAAAAATTAAAGAAATTTGGATTTTGCATCCACATAGCCTATTTGAGCTTAGATTTACAACGACTAGAACACCACATAAATGACATTTGAACTCTGTCATCGAAAAGAAGCTCTCTTCTAGGCTGGCGAGAGCCGAATAAGCATTGATTTCTAAAATGTCAAATAAGCCACCACATCACATAGCAAATGCCTTCAGAAATCTCTCCTTTAGACGTGTAGGTAAGCCAATATTGATAAGCCAACAAAGCCACTCATCATAAGAATTAAAAGCGGGAACTTCGAGCTTCCACCATCGGGAAACTTTACTCAAAACTTGCCAAGCTAAAGAGCAAGAGAAGAAGATATGGAAAGCAGATTCCACAGCCACGCGACATAAAGGACAAAGAATCAAAGGGATTTCCAAGCCTTGAATGGAATGATTCAACTAGGTTGGTAGTTTATCCAATCAAACCCTGCAAACAAAAACATTAAGCTTGATGGGAATCAACTTAATCCACTTAGTAGGAACATCATCCTTTGGTAAAAGCATCATAGTAGAGAAAAAAAGTAATCTCGAACACCTCTTGACGTTGGTTTGAACAGACGTGGTTTTAAAATATATGATATCCGTCGTTGTAACGCGCAGATACCCTACATGTGTAATGTCTGAGAACATTTTGATGAGTTCATTAAACAAAATATGTATCTACAACTAAAGTGGTTTTAACCAATTAGTATTATCAACTACGTACTAATTTGATGCTTATTACTTGATGAAATAACTAAAATCTTGTAACCCCATGTGATATTACAACTTGAACCAAAGGTGCATTAAAATAACATCTCATACAATCAAGGTTGTAAAAATCGCTAGGCGCTAGTGAGGCGGTCAGGTAGGGCCTAGCGATTAATCGGTCAGGCGGGGATTAATCGGGGATTAGTCGGATTGGAATTTTATGCAAAAAATTGTAATTTTAGATATTATATTATATTATATGTATGAGATAAGTATAATGCATCAAAGTTCAAATAATTTAAGTGCTCAAATATAAACATAATACATAATTCTTCAAATTTCAAAGTTAAACATAGATATTACTCGGTTTATTGACCATTTTTAAGGGATCTTTGACCGATTTTGTCCCGATTTTTAAGCAATTTTGTTGACCGATTTTTAAACATTTGTCCGATTAATCTAATTAGACCGATTTTGTCCGATTAATCGGTTTTTTGACCGATTTTTGACCAAACCAATTAAATAGGCCGATTATGATAAATCAAGGCGCTTAATGAGCGATCGGCGATTATGCGAGGATTAATCGGCCTCCTTGGCCGATTTTTACAACAGAGCATACAATATACTTTGTTTTATTTGGTTATCCTTAATTCTCAAGTAAATAGTGACATTCATAAAGCGCATCTTCGTAGGGGTGAGCGAAAAAACCGGAAAGATCAAATAAATCGAAAACCGAAACCGAATCGAAAATAACTGAACCGAACTAATAACCGAACCGTTAAAAACGAATCGAACCAAACTACTAATTCGGTTCTCGAGTTGGATATGGGTTTGACAGTTTGAACCGAAAACCGAATTCATATAAATATATATATTTTTATATATTTATATATAGGAAGGGTTATTTTCGAACAAAAAATGCGAATCATACGAACCAAAGATCAACCAATCGATTTTTTCTTATATTAATTTTATTATTTAATTCAAAAGGGTATAATGGTAAAATACTTTTTTTATATTTGTTTTTTTTTCCAAAAACGTTTTTCAAGTTTCAGTAATTCTAGGAACTTTTTTTTTTTTTTTTTTTTAAAAAAACATTGTGTGCACATGTGTTTTGCATTATGTGATAATTGTATTTTTCGTTTTTGCATATGTGTTTTGTATTTGCACATGTATCTATAAAAAATATTACGGAGTACATAAGTATGTATAGAAACAACAAAACTTTATTAATACATTTATGCAATTTTATACAAACAACAAAACTTTATTACACAAATATGTTTTGTTACAAATATATGAAGCGTGCACATGTGCATAATACAATGTCGTTAATAGATGGTTCATCTTTTTGGCATGTGCATGTATTCTTCTTCTTGTTCAAACACCCATGAAATCTACACATGTGTTTTTAATCCTTGTGCACATGTGTTTTTCCTCATTTGCAACTCTTGATCTCTTTGTATGCGTATGTGCATTTGAGTTCCTCCATATGCCCTTATATATATGTATGTGCATTCTTTATATTGCTCATTATACTCGAACCTGTAATCACAAACAAATAATAGATGAATTATTTAATCATAACACTAACAAAACATATATGCACCATCCTTTCATAACAGCTGAAAAACACATGTGCATAGAAGGTTTCAAATTCACAATCAGAAAACACATATGCACACTCAAAAACACATGTGCACACTGAGACGATAAGAACAATAGAAAGTAAAATTTGAACCGTTGCCTATTCCACCATTCGCAAACCAAAAAAACTCACGATACCAAACCAAAAAACGTTTGCTAGAGAACCAATAAATCTAAATAATTGGAGCAGTGCCTCACAAAAAAATAACACTCACTACAAAACCAACTATACTAATTGGTACAATAACCGCAAAGGAAAGTAATTACCACAAAATATGTTTAAAAAAAAAGTAATTACCACAAAAATCATTTATATCTACTGTGAGATATACAAATGAAGACCAAAATGAGGTCCCATTGAACAGATCTAGTACAATTATAAAAAACCGTATAAGAATTTAAATATTACTTTGGTAATCATTTGCATTCACTAGCAATTTTTTGTTATATTAGATATCAAATTTTTTTTACAAAAGTGAATAAAAACAAACCATTATTAGATATCGATATCGAAACCCATATATCGTTTCCGAATCGAAACCCAGATATCATATTTCATATGTTTTGGATACAAAACAAATTACAAAACTACAAAAAGAAAAAAGAAATAATAAAAAAAAATAAAGAAGATTGAGTCCCTACGTATAATTACGTAATTACTCAAATTGAAACAATTCTCATACCTTCTTGAAATTGGTTTCTACGTCATCTTGATGTTCGACTTTAATAATATCGCACAAGATCAATCAAATCAATCAACCCCACCTATGCTTGTGACTTATTTTCTACACAAACAATAAAACAATTAATTAATCAAAAACATAAACAAGTAATTAATTAATTTAAAGGTATATCAGAGATTGAGAGATGGATAGATCTTCAATTAGAGATAGAGAGAGACGAATAGGAGAAGAAAGAAAATAGACGGCGGTTTTTTGAGAGAATGATAAGGTTTTTTTTTTTTTACCTAACTTTGTGGAGATCAGTTATTAAAAAGTTGAATGCCAAATTTCATTACTGCCCTTATATCATTTATGAAAAGTTACATGATTTTTTATTTAATTACAATTATGCCATCAAAATTTGTAACCATTGATCAAAAAATGAAAGGCCAGACGGTTCTCATGATTCTCGCAATTTCTTTTTACCTCGATAATATATATATATATATATATATATATATATATATATATATATATATATATATATATATATATATTTATATATTTTTATTTATATTTATACATAAATAAATACTATTAAAAGGTTATCATAATATAATAAAACACTTTTTATGCTTGAAATATATTTTATTGCTAAATATTTATGTAATTATTATTTTTTTTTTTTTAAATTGTGAAATTCAGGTTATTCGGGTCAACCCAAAAACCGAACCAAACCGTAAACCGAATTTGCGGTTCGGTTCGGTTTTTGGTTAACCTAAAACTTTTTTTTAACCGAACTAACCGAATAACTCGATAACCGAACCGATCAACACCACTGCATCTACGCCTGCAAAATTTGCAAACCATACCGTCGCTTTTTAACATACTTTTCGTCCGTCACTGTGCATATTTTCATCATCGAATTCACTTTCTTATGTTGGACCATGTGTAAGATCAATAATTCACATCATGTTGGACACTTGTTGAGAATGTAGACACCGGGTTCTTTGTATGATTCCCGAATCATGATAGGAGGCCTAATTCAGCTCATGTTGCTTAAAAGCAGAGGCGACAATTTTTGACATGACATAATAAATGACACGAAGTTAAACAGGTCTGAATTAATGATAAGTTTAGGTAAAAAAACATGTTAACTCGTCTGACACGAAGTTAAACAGGTCTGACACGAAGTTAAAAAAAACCTGTTTAATTAAGTATATAAGCATCTAAAACAAAAATATATAACTTGGGCTTTATGTTGAATTTGGATGAGTGAATAGCATTATAACTCCGATACATTGAAATGGTTGTATAGCTATTGGTATTTATTTTGCTCATTTTTTAGATCGTTATGTCAACTTTGCATTTAAATTAATTAAATCGACAAATCATCAATTTTATTCATTGTTGGACCTATTAACTAAACAGATTAAACGAGGTTACGAACGGGTTGCACGTGTCGTTAGGGTTGAGTTTCTTGACACGATTAACAAATGGGTTATGTTTGAGTTGAGGTTATACTAACCCGCCAACCCGAATAAATCAACTCATACATGACTCGATTGCCGACCACTGTGTATAGTCAATCCTAGACACGTATCACTGCTAATGGCTAGACATGCAAAATGACGAAAAATCAGGTTTATTTGGAAGAAAACAAATCAAATGAGCAAATGAAGCTGCTCCTAATTTTTACATATTCCGTTTTCTTAGCAAGTTTTTGAGTATATTACAATTGAAATAAGAAAAATTATTTTTATGCCTAAAATCTAAACTTAAAATTAGACTCAAAGATGTGACCGGTGTATTTATAAAATTAATTGATATGAAATGATGAAAGAGAAAAATATATGACACTTGTCACCAAATGAATGAAGTAAGTCTATTAGTATGTCTCATTGTTATCTCTATGGAGGAGGATTTTCTCAAGTTATTTTTATAACTTGAGTCAAGTTAAGGAGATGTGAGTCATTAGATATAATTTAATGGCTCAAATCAAAAGAACCATTAAATTAACGGAAAATGATTGGAAGGCCTAAAATATGTGACTAATTGTATGTCTAATAGATGTGTCAATTAATTATTGGTTTGTGAAAAAAGTGAGCCCCCTGTTGTCCCCAATAAGATGCTGACACATATGTTTAGGCATGTTATTAAACATACGATTTAGTCATCCCAATCAATACTCTAAATTAAATCTAATGGCTCACACATATCCAACTTAACTAAAGTTGTTCCTTCTCCACTAGGTCAATATATCACAACTCTTGAAATAATACATAACAACATATAACGAAAGAAATTCATTCTTATTAAATGGCACTAAGAGCACAAGGTATCGTGGATACCAATAACACGTTATTAGTATGTCACCTCAACGCCACATTATACACCTCCCAATAACTCACCAATAACTAAAACACCCTCCCTCATAACACACCACTAACATGTTATTGGGTCCCACAAAATAACTCACTAAAAATATCCATTCACTCACAATTAGGGGTGTAAACGAGCCGAGCCGCTTGTGAAAAGCTCGGGATCAGATCGGTAAAAAGCTCGAACGAACCGAGCTTAAACGAGCTCGAGCCGAGCTCGAGCCCTAATTTTGGGCTCATTTAATAATCGAGCTCGAGCCCGAGCTCTGACAAAGCTCGAGTAGGCTCATGAGCCCAAACGAGCCCTAGAATTATATCGTGTATATATCGTCTATACGATAAACGAGCTTAAAAGTAGTAAACGAGCTCGAGCTTTATGTAATTTGAGCCGAGCTCAAAACATCATAAAATTAGTCGAGCCCAGCCGAGCTCGAGCTGTGAAAATTTTCACGAGCCGAGCTCGGCTCAAAATATAAGGCTCAGAACGAGCTCGAGCCCGAGCTCGAGCTTTATATATATAAACGAGCCGAGCTCGAGCCTTAACGAGCTCGAGCTCGACTCTACTGCTTCCACCCCTACCACAATACACAAAAACAAAACAACAAAACCACCAAACATCACAATGGCTTGAGCCATTGGAATGGCTCAAATACCTTTGGCTCACCAATGGCACCAAGTAGTGGTATGGTTTGGCTCATCAATGGCATGAAAAATAAACCTTTGGCATGTTAAAAGCTCCCCATACCTTGTGCTCTAAGAGCGCTAGGTATCGTTTGGTGCCGTGTGTGGTGCCATGAAAAAAATTATGCCACATCAGTAATTTTTTCCCATGACACCAGTTTTAGCTATGGCATCAAAACCCCCTCCCTAGCAAAAAAATAACGCCGTAGAGTAAAGTGTTGTCATAGCATACAAAAAGACAAAAACAAAAGGAAAGGAAATATGCTTGGCATGAGCTGGTGGTCACGGCACGAAAGCCTACTAGCCCACCCACGGTATGGTGTCTCGTGCCAATGGTTGGTGCCAAAGCCTATGACTCAAGCCATGGCACACTGTACCCGGACCTAGAATAATAAAGAAATTCATTCTTAGTGAAAACAGTTTTAGTAATCAACGACCCAAACCAGTGGACACAAGATGTCTCATGTTCAAAACTCACTCACATATATCTTGGCAGTGACGGGAGAAAGCGTTGGAAACAGTCACATGTATACCCATATTAAACCACGTACATTTAAGTTCGACAAAATTGACCGGTCTTAGACCAATGTATACCCAAAATCAAGGGGACAGATTGACCGGTTTTAGGCCAATATCCTGCTTGCCTAACTAGGCAGTTTTAGACCATTGTCCAACTTGCCCAAGTCACTTGTTCACCGACGCAAGATAAATTCTTTGTTCAAATCATATACATTAATGGAGCGACGACAGACCGATTAGGTAGAAGCCTTATAGTTGATGTTCATATATCACCATACCATGCCTAAAAGAATTTCCTTTAATATATCACTATACTGCGACTAAAAAATGGTTAAAGACGAGGTTCACCAATAATTATTCACTAGTGAACGTTTCTGTAGGGTACTTCTAAAAGAATATCCCTTAAAAGTAACGAGTGGGTGATCCCGAGCGTTGCTGCGGAAGTGTTGTGGCCCCATTATTTTTTTATGTAACGGTCCATTAAAGTTTGAAGGACCTAGTTTGCAAAGCGATTAAACCCAGTGACTATTTTCGTTAAATGGTTATACATAATAATTAATCTTCTGAAGCGACTTGGTTGCGAGACAACTAAACCTGTAGAACTATTTTGTCAAATCTTATAGATAATAATTAATGCTACATCACATTTACCGTAGCAACCTCCCCGATCTTTAGTATATATAGTAATAGTAATAGTAATAATAATAACCTTGATAGATTAAAACATGAAACAATACTTAAATATTTGATAATTGATCAAATTCAACACTTAAAAAAAGTATGTACAGAACAAACAACTATACAGGACACACAGGAATAACGAGCATGTGAGAAGTTTATTTAGAGTCAAATGAAGATAAAAGAATGTTGTAAGCGATTACTGAAAGGACCCAAATGTGTTCTCGCCACTGTACGTGACATAGAGAAATCCGTCATCATCCTTCTTCTCATCATATATTGTAGACATTATCGCTCCTGCAAATGTCAACATCCAAAATCAAATTAGTAACACAAGAAACATGAACCCAAACTTGCCTTTTCATAATTTTCGTTAACTTGCATGTTTAGAAGACAAGACCCCAAATCAAGTAAAATGTAAAAGCGCGTTTCTAACATGATGTTTCATTGTCGCAATGTAAAAACCACTAATTTTTCACCAAGGTGTTTGTATTTGTAAACAGCAACTACCTATATAGCTAAACTTAAATAAAAATTTACTCTATATTGTACCTGTGATTATCTTTTATCATATAGAGGTCAAAAGATCAGTTTCAAATCATCCACGACAAACTACAACTATGAATTTACTCTATTTAGGCTTAAACTTAAAGACTTGTACTCTTCTTTTACAGAAGATGAGCAATTGATAAAAAAAATTAATCATCTATAAGTATCACAACTTCATACAGCAAACGCCCATTTAAACTATCTTCTAAACTTGTATTATTATTATCTGATTCTGATTATCCAATATCAGATTATCGCTTTTAATAAGCACATAGAATGATCGAAACGCCTCCTAAGTAGTTTTCCCAGAACCTTGAAAAGTGTGGTACCCGTATTGCTGGTTTATAGGCTAGTGTGACTAGCATGATAGGGACTTATAAAAAATATATTGCTATCAATTTCGATCAAATAAACAGCCTTTTATTTGAATGCATATTGTTGTTATAGAAATACCTGTAGGTGGAAGGACGTTCTCCACGAAAATGAATATAGCTTTCTCTGCACTCAGCTTAATTCGTTTACGAATCACATACACAAATTGCCCTACAGTGAGATCGGCAGGGACCAGGTACCTATAAAAATCAAAGAAGAGTTTCTTAAATGGATTGTTCTAATGATCATATACGATTAATAACTATGACTAACACACAAGAAAAGGAAACTTACTTCTTCTTATCGATGTTAGGAATGTCAGTTTTGTTGGCCTTTTCAACAATCACCTACAAGTTAAACAAAACAGATATAAAGACATGGGCAAAATTTTAAGCTGAAAAAAACCCTGTTGTTCCATTACTATTAGACGACCAAAATTGAGATGTGACTGGATTCGGATGAATTACTTATTGGGTTGTGTTTTAACTCTAAAATGTAATGGGTGAGATTAGATACATAAGAGAGAAAGGAAAAGGTTAAATCAATATATACAGAAAAAGAGTACATTATCATTCTAAAAAGTGTTTGAAAGTCAATCCGGCCAGAACTGTTTCGACCCACAAAAGGTTGTCTGTTTCGACCGATGAATAACAGGCATGACGGCAGTGATGATGAGTTATACATTTTACAAAACCACGTGCGGATTCAGATTTCAATGTTAGGTGCAAATTGTAAAGGATTTTATATAAGCAAACTGCAACTGACTTGTGTTGAATCATTTATAGCAACTCCAATGTACTAAGGAATATTATCTACTAGAAGTCAGCAAACCTTAATGAAGTTTGTAACATTAATACCTACTTATTTCCATGATCTATAGTTACCAATTTTTGAGTCTCATTTGTTCCAACCAAAACAATTGTATAAAACCATAAATGTAAATCACATCGTTAAAGTCAACTGCTGCAATCATACTCGGTCAAACAGATATTTTATTAGTCTAGTTTTATGACATTAAACATTCATTGGTTCCATTATATAAGATAATATATAAAAAATTTGCAAGCCCATTACATAAGATAGAATAAAACAATTACGTGGTCATACGTTGTACCAACTCATATATATCAAAAAACAAAAGGAAAATTGGATAAGAAAGATTAAACAGCTCATACCGGAATTCTATCGGGATATTTCTCCCTAATCCTTGAAGCCTCGGCATGCCTCTTTGCTGTAATAAACACGAGAATCACATGTAACAATCAGACAGTTAACATTTTGAACGACTATGGTTTGGGTAATGTTTTGCCTATGATATTTTGATAATGGGAATGGGTCGAAAGTGATCTAAAATGTGTTTAAATGCTTAAAACCTCTTAAAACAGCTTTATGAAGAAACACAAAAACACTCGACATTACCACTGTGATAATATAGTTTTCATAATCATATAACACCATTACCTTCTTTTTTTAAAAGGAGTAAGGAATGTTTGCAGGTTGGCCAACCCACTTTGTCCTGTAGCAAATATTACCAACTATATTCCCATCCCTAGACTCGCGAGTTAATTTGATTGATGATGGGTTCAAATATTATCTTGTCTACATGAATAATAACTCAAAGGAGCCTGGACATATGAATAACTTACAGAATTCATGTTCTTGCTTGAAAGAGCCTTTAGCCATTTTTGTTTCAAGAACTGAAAAATAATAAAGTAGATCAGCCTTCGTACAACAAACATCACAATTTATAGATAAAAAACAGCATATGAACACTTAAAATCAGGAAACGAGTATACAATCATCTCTGTTCTTATGGTTTGAAACACATTTTATGTAACCCGGTGCATTTGTTTTGCAAAATACATGCCCGTTAAAAAAGGGAAATTGGTCAAAGTAGTCCAATTAGCAACAAATTTTGAGAATCTAGCTGGTTTATGACACATTATCGGGATTGATAGTACTTTATAAAAGTTGGTAATGTCAAAAAAGAGACAACTCACAGACTGTTGCAGATTCAATAAACATACAAAACATGAATAGAATCCAAAAAAACATATAAGAACTAACACAATATTGCCCTTTTTTACGAGTACTAAAATTCTATAAACCCCCCTCCTTATCTCGCCTAATGTGACAACTCCGTGCACGCACGAAATAGACCATGTTATATCTATTTAACCATAACTTATTGATGTCTTAAAAGATTTCTTTAAGATATGTGACACCAGGTGCAGAGATTGAAACTAAACAATCTTGATAGAAAGGAACCTAAGCAAATAACTTATGGACGCAGAAATTTGTCAGGGGTATGCACTCTTAGTATTAAACTAAACTCTAACAATATGTAAAGAAAACTTTCGTTTGTACACTAATGATGGCGCTCTTAGGAGATGCGCGTGCATACCCTCTGCCTCAAGTACGTCGGCAATTCAATGACCCTTTTATCATGTTAAAGTGTTTGGAACAATAGTCTATTATGTTTTTCTACAAGTAAATCAATTTACAGGCAAACTACTAGTCTTTGACCCAACATGATCAAGAATCATTTATAAAAAAACAGCATCAATACAAAATTTAAACAATCAAACAATTAAAAAAAAAACCCTAATAAACTATGATCACAACTCAAAATTAAGCTTACTTAGATAATAACAAGAATTAACATAAACCCACTTGAAAATCAAAAGAATTAGACAATAAAAGATGAAGAATACATACAGTTAATTGATGAAAGAATGAAGAGAGAATGAGTTGCGTGTTTGGATAATGAATATGGATGTGTGACTCAATGAATGATTGATTTGATTAATTTATAAGGGAGTATTTATATTTATATGGGTTGGTTTTGGGTAACCTACAAGTAATTCTAAAATATAAGAAAAAATTCAAGGAGGAAGGATAAAGATAGACGTCATTATTGGATATTCGTGATCATATCCGACATTGTTGGGTATTGGTTATTATCACGTTATTCGTTTGGTCTACGTTTATTATTAGCTTCTACTTTTTCTTTTACTACGTACTATTATTTGTTTTTGGTCTTTAAGTATTTTTAAATATTTGATGTATAAATTTTTGATGCATCTATAGTGTGTGTTTATAGGTAATTAGGTAGTGTTGTAAATATCGTTTTTGATGGTCGTTATAACTATAACGGTGATATATCATTTATCGGCGGTCGATTGATACGATTTATCTGTCAAATTTATCGGTTTGGTCAAAATCGGTCAAAATCGGATTTTTTTTCTTTTTTTTTTTTATTATTATTTCTTTTTATAAATTGATAAATAATTATGGACTTGCGGTTTTTAATTTTCAAATATGTTAAACTTTTTAGTTTTTTGTGGTTATTGACTTATTTTGTAATGATATTGCTAATATTTATTTATTTTAAATAAATTCTTTTATAATTTATGGTCTTCGATATATCATTGATATATCACCACCAAATCGATATATAATGACTGACGGAGTCGATCATTGGCGCATTGCCGAAATGATATTTACAATCATAGTTATAGTTATTTCCCGTTCTTCTCATTTTGCTTGCTATTTTATTACTTCATTAATCTATTATGAGTTTGTTTGTGATGATGAAGTGAATATATTTAAAGTCGAGTTATAAAAATCTCTTGTTTGTTTCTCTGATGTCGAATTTAATGGTGTCTACATGATACATTATTTAACCTTTTAGTAAGGAGTTGATGGTTTAAACTTTGCTAAATGCATATTTGGAGGTGGTCAGAAGAATGGTCGTAAATGGCTAACGGATATTTTGATTAAGTTGTGTATATCTAAGTAAAATATTTGTCTATTACGAATGATCTAAAAAAAGTAATCATATGTTTACTATTCTTAAAGTGTCTATCTCTGTGCAAGAGTCTATTTACCCACATATCTTGCGGTAGGGATGGCAAAAAAATTCAAACCCGACGAAGAAACCCGAAACCCGAACTTATTAGGGTGGGGCGGGACATGCTTATCGGGTTTTGAGGCGGGTTTTTAGGGCCTTAACGGGGATTCTTATCGGGTTTGGGGCGGGGACGGGGCACACTATCCCCGTCCCGCCCCGAAACATATACATATATCTATATACCTTAAATGTTGTGCTAGTATTTATGTACTAAATATAATTCTCTAATTTTTGTTAATTTTTATCTTTGTAATATTTCAAAGTGTGATCATAAAATCTTGTTTTGGGGCGGGTTTGGGGAGCATCTCGCCCCAATGGGGCGCCCTGATAAGATCCCTAATGGGGATTGGGGCGGGTTTAGGGATGATTTTTGTAATAGGGTTTGGGGATGAGGATGGCCGCCCCGCCCCATTGCCATTCCTATCTAGTGGTGATCAAACTCCTATCTAGACCGTTTATATTTGAAATAAAAACCTCAAACTCGTATTGATTAGGGATGGCAATAAAGCTCGTACCCGATGGAGACCCGATCCCCAAAACCGAGTTGACCGGGGAATCACCGATTTGGCCGGAGATGAGAATGGGGATGGGGAATCCCTGAATTTTGTAATCGGGTATGGGGCGGAGATGGGGATAGCATCAATCCCCGAACCCGAACCCGACCCTATTTATTTAATTTATAAATATATGAAAATAATATATATCCATATAACATTTACTTTTATATTTATATATTTTTATGAGCATTGATATGTAATGTATGTGCATGTGTGATATATACATGATCAAATAGCTTTAAATGTATAAACAATTAAACATTAATCACTATATATTACTTTGCCAATGTTTTATCTGAATACACACATACAATGCACGTTAGTCTTATATTATATGTGTTGTTTTAGTATCTACGATGCTTTAAAATTTGATTAACAATTTAAGTAATTTAAGTATGAGTGATGTAAATTTCTTAAGACACTTTATGGGTAAAATTCTTTATATTTTAGATGAGTTTGTTTATTTTTATGTTTAATTGACAATGATGGAAAATCTTCGAATCCCCACAGGGATCCCCGATCCCCATTGGAGACGGGGATTGGGATGTAAAACTATTCCACGATGAGGATAGGGTGGGGATGAGGATCAAAGTGGGAAACGGGGATGGGAGGGAAATACGATCCCCGAAATTCCCCGACCTATTGCCATCTCTAGTATTGATGTTATTGATTCGGTACGGTTGTGTAGACACTTGTTTCTAACACTTGAAACTAATTGGCCAAAAACATTAAATCATTTTTAAACATAAAAGTGTGGAAGGAAATCTATATGTGTCATGATAAAGGATTTTTTGGTTGAACACTTGAACTATATAAAGATTATGTCAAAATCCATGCCCCCGGAGACACATACATTGTTTGAATCTTCTGGTGCTTCATCACCGATGAATAAGCGTTATGCAACTCCAGTGTTTGAGCCGTCGGCCATTTTAAAAATAAAGGTTAATATTTCTAGCATATTTTGTTTGAAACTATATATTTACTTTATTAATGTTTATTTTTATAATCTAAAGATTCGAATGGAAAATGAAATGAAGAAAGTCTAAAAGTGGGATGCAAGACTCAAAGTCTAAGTTATATAGGTATCTGAATGAGGATGTCGAAGATGAATCTAATAAGTTTTACATTCTGACTTAGTGAAAGGTAAGCAACTGGAGGTTTCTTATACTATCTTTGCTTGTTAAAGATGTTATGGCCATTCTTATTTCCACTGTGGCTTTTGAATCTGTGTTTAGCAAAAGTGGAACGTTGTTACATGCATTTAGGAGTTCTCTAACTCCTCATGTTGATGAAAGTTTAATCTGCACTTAAGATTGGTTTCGTGAAAACTCTATGATGTTAGACGTCTCATAAAATTGGGATGAGATATAAAACATTGAAGAGGGCAACTTTATCATTATTGTTTAAAATCACTTTATCTTACTTTTTTTATTGATGTAAACTCTTATATTGTTATATAATACACAAGCTATTTTTTTTCATGTAACTATAAAGGCTCATAAAAGAATGAGGCAGTGTTGTTTGAGGTGGACTGAAGATACATGTTCAAGATGGAGCAGCAAGACCTGTCCGAGATAGAGCAATAAGACGATTGATGGTTTTATTTTTAGTTTGTTTCGTTTTCTTGGTATTTTGATTATGGATTATTTCGTGGTTTGATTTGTTCTCATGTCTCAATATGATGTTTTGTTTTGATTGTTGGTTTTAGCCTTGTGGTAATCAGAGGATCAAGTAGCAGAAGCACATAACAAGAACACGACACAGAAAATAGGAACAAAGAATACGATGTTGCTGCCAAGCACGCATATTTATTTATTGAAGAAACTAACTCAAAACTTCAATTCAGTACAAAGGTAATTTCCTACCCTCCACGGTATATATAGACTAACCTATTCTAGTTAGACTATAACTAGGATTACACTTTAAAACTTATCCTAAACCAATAAGGACTACTACATGTTTAGGATAAACTTAGACTAATTGGACTAGCACTCCAATTATCATACTGAAACCTGATCCACGCTAGAAGCCACAATCAGACTTCAATTAGGAATTCATCAACAATCATCCCCTGAATTTCTGAGTCGAAGAGGGAAATTCTTGAACTCCAAGTAACGACCTCATTTCCTTGAACCTTATACGCGCCAAGGCCTTCGTTAACGGATCTGCTCTTTGTTCTTCACCCGATACATGCTCTACTATTACATGCTCGTTATCCACACACTCACGAATGAAGTGATATCGAGTGTGGATGTGTTTGCTTCTACCATGAAAGACCGGGTTTCTTGTTAATGTGATGGCTGATTTGTTATCAACTCTTATTAACACCTTTTGTCTTTCCAACCCCGTCACTTCCGCCAATAACTCCCTTAGCCAAATTGCTTGACACGCAATGCAGATGGTCGCCATGAACTTAGCTTCACACGAAGATAATGCCACGGTAGCTTGCTTTTGTGAGCACCATGTAATAGGTGATGTACCAAGGTAGAATACATGTCCAGTAGTGCTTCTTCCATCATCAATGTCAACATTATGACTACTATCACTATATCCTACCAATTTCATGTCATTACCCCGTTTGTATTCAATTCCAAACGAAGTTGTACCTTTAAGATAGCGTAGGATTTTCTTGATAGCATGAGCATGTGATTCTCTTGGACTTTTCATATATCGACTAACTACTCCAACCGAGTAAGTCAAATCTGGACGAGTGTGCAAGAGGTAACGTAAGCAACCTACTACCTTTCGATATTGAGTAGCTTCTACTTTTGGTTCATCTTCAGCTTTCGACAACTTGAGATCCTTTTCCATTGGATATAAAGTTGCATTGCAATCTTCCATACCAGCTTCTTTAAGATTTTTAGTGCATATCTCTCTTGCTTGATCTTGATACAATCCTTCTCTTGTGATACTTCAATACCCAAGATAAGTTAACTCACCAAGATCCGACATTTCAAACTGAGATGTCATCCTTTTCTTGAACTCATTGATGCAATCTAAGCTTGTCCCAGTCACGAACAAATCATCTACATAAGTCGCAACAATGATAAATTCTCCTTTGGTTACCGCTTTATAAACCGCCTTTTCTTGCATGCATTGTTGAAAACCCATATCTTTTAAAGTGCCATCTAGCTTTATGTTCCATGCCCTTGGAGCTTGCCTTAGGCCATACAAAGATTTAGCTAACTTATACACTTTTCCTTCATATCCTGGTTTTTCAAATCCTTCGGGTTGAGTAACATAAATCTCTTCCTTTAAGTCACCATGAAGAAAAGCTGTTTTGACATCTAAATGATGAATCTTCCATCATTTCCCGACTGCGAGAGCAATCAATAGCCGTATGGTCTCGAGTCGAGCTACTGGCGCGAACACTTCATCAAAGTCAATATCGGGTTGTTGTACATAGCCATGAGCAACCAAACGCGCTTTGAACTTCTTGATTGTACCATCGGCGTTTCTTTTGATCATAAACAGCCATGCGGAAAACTATAAGGGGGGGTTGAATAGTTTTGCCAATTAAAACTTCCTTTTAAACTATTTAGATCGACTTATGTCAATCTATTTAGATGTGTGTGTTGGATGTTGATAGATAAACATATAAAGGTATGTAATGAAAGATAAGAGTAAGAAGCACAAAACCACAACGCGAGTATTTATAGTGGTTTGGCTACAAGGACACTTTCCTTGCCCTACTCCACTCCTCGAGTCACCTACTCGAGAGTTCGTAAACACTACACCAATATCCTTATAGCAGAGAAGCCTTCACAACGTCGCCTACCTTTTGTCCGGTGCTAGGTGGGTTCTTTCACTCCAATGTGAACCACACCTACACAACATCGCCTACCCTTTATAAGGTACTAGGCTAAGTACCTAGTTCTTTCACACCAAGGTGAACCACACCTACATAACGTCGCCTACCCTTTATTAGGTACTAGGCTAAGCACCTAGTTCCATTGCAATGGAGGAACTACTACCCAACGACTAATCCCAAAGGAGATCCACTCCTTTTTACAACATCATCAAGGATATCAATATCCTTGGATCTAGTACTAATCTATCTTGTACATCGAAACACACCATATCAAATGTACATCTAAGGCACCTTTCACTAATGCCTTTAACTAGATCTTCAAGACACCCTTCACTAATGTCTTGTGTCTTGACTTCTAAGCACCCTTCAATAATATTTCTAGTCTTGACTTCTAAGCACCTACCACAAGTGCTAATGATATGGACGATAGATACCCTTCACTAATATCTTCGTCATGACACTTGAGACACCTTTCACAAATGTCTTCAACACTTCTTAGGAAAAGAAAAAACAATCATCAACAAGAAGACTTCAGTAGTCTTAATGACGAGGAAGCATGGCAACTCATGGACTTGAGCTTGCTCGACTTCAAAGGTGGTGATCTCGCCTTTAAGAGGAACCTAGAAGATCACACAAAAACAAACTACAAACATAGATCTCTTGGATCTGAGGTTAGAGACTTTTTAACTCTAGGGGAAAGTATGTTAGAAAAGGGTGAGAAACAATGAAGAAATGGCTCACTATTTATAGAGGAAAAATTCTCGTTCCGGATCCCACGGATCCTTCCACAAGGATCCGTCTAGCGTAAAGCTAGGGATCCGTGGACGCTCCTATTTACCCATGGGTATTTTGGTTATGGGTCATGGGTCATGGATTGATCCATGGGTCTTTAGCTAGATACAATGTATCTCTTGAGTGCAATGCACCTAGTCACATGGGTATGGGTCAAAACCATGGGTTATGGATATTATCCATGTATGATATAAGCATTATGTCATGCAATGGGTTATGGGTCAAGCTCCATGGGTCATGGGCTTTGGGTTGTACCCAATTACATTCAATGTATTTGCCTAATGGGTTATGATACTTAAGTTTCTACCCATTTATATTACCCAATATACTACATACTAGTTATGTGTATATTTTACCCAAATATGTAAACATTAGTTGTTGTACATATGTAATATTAAATCATAAAATCACTTATACTTGTTTTAGTGTTTTATGTGAAAATGTGAATATGTTAGAAACTATTAGTTCAAACTATTTACGTATTTTATTTGTTTCGTTAAATGATTTTACGTTTGTTATCGACAAAACATTAGAAGATCGTAAAATATAAATAAACGTTTTTACGGCTTATTTGTATTAACAATCTCCCCCTTTTTGTTGATGACAAAACATAAAATTATTTTAAGGAAAAGCTAAAATTAGTAAAAGTTTGAATTTGTAGTTTTTACTTTCTTCTCCCCTTTTGTCGAAACAAAAGAGCTTGAAGGAAACTAACACATTGTTTTAGGAAAACATGTGAAAGAAATAAAAAGAAATAAAGAGCAAGTAACGGGAGAGGATCTCGTCTTTACTCCCCCTTGATGAGTCCATCCCTATGTAAGGGCGTCAAGAAGTAATACTAATCTAGTTTGTTTGCAACTAAGTTTGCAAAATATTTCGTCTAAGTGACGAATGTGCTCCCCCTTGATGATTGCAATTTTGCAAAGGGATGTCAAGAATTGTAATCCTAATATTGCAAGTAATTTGCAATGTATTGCTTTGACAAAATCTCCCCCTAGCTTTAGGATGTCAAAGTCTTCATGTGTAAATTGAATAACTACAAAATAAGGATTAGAAAACAAGTATAATGCACAATTTCCTGCATATGTGATCCAAGTTAGTAGAAAAACAGTTTTCTGTATCACGGATCCCACGGTTCCCTCATAGTAGGGATCCGTCTAGGCATATTAAAAGGATCCGTCTGGCTGATGAATAAATTCAGCAAATGATGGTATAACAAATAATGTTATCACCAAAGTGAGATATGTATTATACAACATAATCATATACTCAGAAATGTAACAAATAGCACGTAATTTCATTTAATAAAACTAGAGTTATGATATATATGACTCTAAAAATACATAACTAGGAATTTCTAGACCAACTAACGCTTGATATTAGGACACCACTAAAATCTTCTAGCTCAAGTTTGTTTAGGTTTAATCTCGTCAAAACGTTCGAGGAGGTGATAGAACATGAAACGTTGGTCTTCTCGTACTTCATGTATCAAACTTTCAACATGTTGACAATGATAACAATCTTTGTCATGGCTAGGTAGTGGTGGTGGAAGAAATGAAATGACTTGATGCGAAGGGTCAAGTGAGGCGGCTTGTGGAGCCTCAAACGACGGAGGAATTGGTGGAGGCGCATTTGAGAATGGCTCGACCAAGAATGATGGTGGTGGTAGAGAAGTGTGAACTTCCATATGGTCGGGTGGTTGACTTTGACGATTTCTCATAATCCAAATTGGATTATATGATGGAAACGGCGAAAAGGAAGCCGGAGCTAATGTTGACTCAACACCTTGATTTTGTATCATTATTCCTCCTAATGAGGAGAGTGTTGTCGGTGGAGGAGGATGAGACGGCCTAGGAGGCAAATCCTCTAAATTGTAGAGGTGTGGTGATGATAGTGGAGATGTAAAAGATATAGCTCTAGGAACCAATGGTGATGGTTTAGTGGAAATTATATTGTTTGACCTAGGAGGTATGGTAGTGTTTGGCATAGGTAGTTTTGTGGGTACTATCCTTCTAGGGATTGGTTTGATTGGTTGAGGAGCAATCCTTGCATTTGTTGGCTTGACTGGAGATGATTCGGTTGAAGAAATTTCGTGTACAACACGAGCAATTTTCTTGGGTGGTTCTTTGGTGGATAAGTTACTACTTGGACTTTTCCTCATGATGAGATTGTTTCTAGAAGTTTGTAAAGGTTTCTTAAGTGCTGAAAATTATGATGAGGGTAATGACTATGGAAGTCCTAACAATGTGGTTTATAAAGCAAGAGATTTGGCAAGTGCATTTAAGCCTTAAGCCACTAAAATTCATTGGAATGTGATGATTAACATGCACAAGAGTCAACTTCAGAGTTTGTACTGATCTAGGAACTCATTTAAGATGAGTTGGAGTGTTTGAGTTAGAAAGATGAGTTGAAATGATTGTTTTAGCAAGGTTTGACATAATCATCATCCGGATCCCGGTTCCTCCTCGGAGGGATCCGTCTAGGCTAATCCTAGGGATCCGGCTCTCGGCAGAACTATGAAAGAGTAGAAATGATGTTTCTAAAGTCTAAGATCTATATCATCTTGAGTGTTACAGTCCTCCTAAGTGTCTTAAATGAAGGGGTGCTTAAGTACTTGAAGTTAATGAGTGATGTAGCTTAATGATCGCCTTTTATGGAAGGAATTGGAACTTTCATGAGTACCAATAAATGAACAAGGATGACACTAAGAATGAGAGTGTCAATTGAAGCTAAATGATCCTAGAGATCAGATAGTGATTTAGATTAATCCTTTGGAGAATATCCTAAAGACTTAAGATGGAAAAATTAAAATTTGATCAATTTCGACTAATTTTGACGTAAGGATGATTATGATCAATTTTGCTATAAGAGGTTTCCAACATTTAGATATGAGGGATCATGTGAAAAATGATGTGTGAGTTTGAGAGCGGAAGAGTAATGGATTAAAATAAAATGATAGATCTACAAGTATTTTTGGGTGTGATCTAGGTGAGTTTATGTGTGAGTGGGAAGAGTCTACTTAACTTGATAAGGACTTAATTTGCCTTAAGACACTATGTTTAGCTTAGTGTGAGATGTTCTAAGGATATGTTTGAAATACAATGCTTGCAATTGCATTTTCAGTTAGCCGGATCCTACGGTTCCCTAGATGTAGGGATCCGTCTAGCACAAACTTTGGGATCCGTCCATCTGCTCAGCAGAACCTTTACTAAAGGTATGCAATGATCTTGACAATGCATTATATTCTAAGGCTAGTTTAAAGGGGTTCTAACACTAAGATATCAAATGTAAGGTGTTTTATTTCATGAAGGAAATAGGATTACATTGATAAAGCAAGATTACAAGAGGATTGATCCTATTTGAAATACTACTAGGTTCCTTGAGTGTTTTCGCTAGGAGGATCATCATGTTGTTGATGAGTGTTGGTGGAATCAAGAATGAAGAAAGTCTTCATGAGAGATATGTTTAGCGGTTCTATCATCTTGTTCACAAGTACGTACAACGGACTTTGAAATTGAGGATGAAAGTGCATAACGTTATGATAGAGGCGTGTCAAGAACATTCCATAAGGGATGAGTTTATTCTTGGAGCCTTGAAGATTTACAATTCGCCTTGCGAAGAAGTAGGCGAGATTGTATGGTTGTTGTGTTAGCAAACAATACAATATGTGAGCACAACAAGCGGGAAGGATTTCTCGATTTCCCCTAAGACTCCAAAGATTTTCACGTAGGATGAGTGCAAGGGGATTTTACTCTTCTCGGATGTCCCGTGTGAAGATAATGTTTGGATTGGAGTAATATGGTCGAGGTTTGCATATTATGCGATGTAAATCTTCCAGGGAGGGTATGTGTGAACAATATGGACTATTTTCTTCACGAAAGTTGAAGAGAGAATCAAGTGACCAATCTTCGGTGAAGGCACATTGTCCATGATTTGGAATTCGGAGGATGTGAGCAAAATGCCCAAGGGTTAAAGTAAACTTTTGGTTTTTTGATATAAAACCAAAGAGATAGAGAGTGATCCTCGTTACGAACGAGTTCAACTTGACGGAAGAATTCCATTATGAACCTTGGACATATCTTTCGTTAATTTCAAGAAGACATTCTAGTCCTATGGCTCGGAAGGAGGTATTGATACCTTCTTCGAATTGTAGAGAGGTGTCACAACACGTCCTTCGTGGAAGTGCGGTTTTCGAGGTTGTTGAACCCACGGACATGAATGTCGGTGTGTTGGGTTCAGAGAGATGTTCGAGTGTAGACGCTAGTGAGTGAAAAATCAAACTCATATTCATGCGTCATAGTTGAACCTATAGAAATGAAGAGTTAATAGAAAGTGATGTTTGTGGTCAACCTATGATTATCTAATGTTTTTACTAGATTTTTATTAACAATGGTTTTTAACAACAATGACACTTAACTCACTTATGGTTTTAACATTCTAGTGGAATATTTCTTTTAGAGAGAAAGTGGTTTTTAATTTACATGAAACACTGTTTTCCAGTAGGACGGATCCCACGGTTCCTTTACAAAAGGGATCCGGCTAGTATATCTTCCGGGATCCGTAGATCTGTAGAAATAGAAACAGATTTGATAAAAAAACATAAGTTTAACAGTTTTGTGTCGAGATATGTGTTTTAGCCTACATTTTCTTTTAGCATGCATACATGACTTCTAATGTATCACGAAAGAGTATGAAACATATGAAACAAAATAAATGACAAACACATTATGATAATAATAACCTAGATAAACTAGACTATTAATAATATTGCATTTCAATGCTTAGAATGATACAAAGGATTGGGTATATAACCCCAATGTAGATTAACAACACAAAGTAAATGTCTCTGTATGTGAACTTCATCATAGAGAACACAAGTGCGATGAGTGTTAAGACGATGAGTACGAGGGCGATGTAAACCATGTTGAAGATGATCCTTCTTGGTTTTGGTTGGGATGAAATGGAGAGGAAGATGAAGTTTTGAAAGAGAGGAAATTTTTGAAATTGGAAGATTTGAAAAAGTGAGGATTTGATGGAGTGGAAGACGGTGGGTTTATTTATGGGAAGAAGGAATTTTTGAGATTTGTGTTTTGTTTTATTATTAGAAAGATATGATTTTTGGATTAAGTGAGACAAAACACAAATTTTATAAACCATGATTTTTAGACGAAAGAGTGACACGATGTGAGAAGAAGCTTCTAATGAAGCTACATGTAAAACATGTGTATACACGAAATCTACTCAAGTAAATACCTAAGTAATCACACTTCTTTATTAAACTAATATCATTTAGAGATAAGTGGAAAGTCATACCTCAAATGCACTTAGGAATGTCTTTACAAATGACACAACAAATGTCAGAAGACAATTCCAGCTCCTTTATGCTTAAGATACCTTCTTAGAGAAGGTAATCTTTAATATCAAGCAAATCCTATGGCTTGATAGATGTGAGCTTGACTAATCAACATGACAAAAAGGATTAGTGCAATTAATCAAAGCGTTGAATAAGAAAATGTTGTTATCAAATCAACATCCAAAAATAGTTTTAAAGACATGGTGTTTGTTTTATGAAAAAAAAACAAAAAACAAAAACTTTCTTTGTAGTTTTCAATTAACCATGGATCGTATCAAGTTTTTAAAGTACAATATACTTTAAGAAACTTGGTAACGAAGCTCTGATACCAATTGTGGAAAACTAGAAGGGGGGTTGAATAGTTTTGCCAATTAAAACTTCCTTTTAAACTATTTAGATCGACTTACATCAATATATTTAAATGTGTGTGTTGGATGTTGATAGATAAACATATAAAGGTATGTAATGAAAGATAAGAGTAAGAAGCACAAAACCACAACGCGAGTATTTATAGTGGTTCGGCTACAAGGACACATTCCTTGCCCTACTCCACTCCTCGAGTCACCTACTCGATAGTTCGTAAACACTACACCAATCTCCTTATGGCGGAGAAGCCTTCACAACGTCGCCTACCCTTTTTCTGGTGCTAGGCTAACCACCGGGTTCTTTCACTCCAAGGTGAACCACACCTACACAACATCGCCTACCCTTTATAAGGTACTAGGCTAAGTACCTAGTTCTTTCACACCAAGGTGAACCACACCTATACAACGTCGCCTACCCTTTATTAGGTACTAGGCTAAGCACATAGTTCTATTGCAATGGAGGAACTACTACCCAACACTACACCAACGACTAATCCCAAAGGAGATCCACTCCTTTTTACAACATCATCAAGGATATCAATATCCTTGGATCTAGTACTAATCTATCTTGTACATCGAAACACACCATATCGAATGTACATCTAAGGCACCTTTCACTAATGCCTTTAACTAGATCTTTAAGACACCCTTCACTAATGTCTTGTGTCTTGACTTCTAAGCACCCTTCAATAATGTTTCTAGTCTTGACTTCTAAGCACCTACCACAAGTGCTAATGATATGGACAATAGATACCCTTCACTAATATCTTCGTCTTGACACTTGAGACACCTTTCACAAATGTGTTCAACACTTATTAGGAAAAGAAAAAACAATCATCAACAAGAAGACTTCAGTAGTCTTGATGACGAGTAAGCATGGCAACTCATGAACTTGAGCTTGCTCGACTTCAAAGGTGGTGATCTCGCCTTTAAGAGGAACCTAGAAGATCACACAAAAACAAACTACAAACATAGATCTCTTGGATCTGAGGTTATAGAGTTTTTAACTCTAGGGGAAAGTATGTTAGAAAGGGGTGAGAAACAATGAAGAAATGGCTCACTATTTATAGAGAAAAATTCTATCGTTCCCGGATCCCACGGATCCTTCCTGAGGATCCATCTAGCGTAAAGCTAGGGATCCGTGGACGCTCCTCTTTACCCATGGGTATTTTGGTTATGGGTCATGGGTAATGGATTGATCCATGGGTCTTTAGCTAGATACAATGTATCTCTTGAGTGTAATGCACCTAGTCACATGGGTATGGGTCAATGCCATGGGTTATAGATATTATCCATGTATGATATAAGCATGATGTCATGCAATGGGTTATGGGTCAAGCTCCATGGGTCATGGGCTTTGGGTTGTACCCAACTACATTCAATGTATTTGCCCAATGGGTTATGATACTTAAGTTTCTACCCATTTATATTACCCAATATACTACATACTAGTTATGTGTATATTTTACCCAAATATGTAAACATTAGTTGTTGTACATATTTAATATTAAATCATAAAATCACTTATACTTGTTTTAGTGTTTTATGTGAAAATGTGAATATGTTAGAAACTATTAGTTCAAACTATTTACGTATTTTATTTGTTTCGTTAAAATGATTTTACGTTTGTTATCGACAAAACATTATAAGATCGTAAAATATAAATAAACGTTTTTACGGCTTATTTGTATTAACAAGCCACTTTAACCCGATTGGTTTAACACCTTTAGGAAGAAAAACGAGTTTCCAAGTATTATTCTTTACAATGGAATCAAGCTCGTTTTGCATTGCTTTGACCTATTGCAATTGCGATTTCGCTTCATTAAAATTCCTTGGTTCCTCGTCAATTGTCAACATAAGTTCATTAATGTTAAGTTGATAATCACCTAACCTCGTTGGTAAAACCTTGTTTCGAGTTGACCGACGTGTCGCGATAGGAATTGTACTATTACCGTGTTCACGGCACCACATCGTAGCATGAACGATGCGAGAGGTGTTCTCGGATGAACAGTAGGTGTTGAGTGAACAACAACTGGTATCGTGTTGTTGTCATGACCTGTTGTAGTCTGTTCGTTTTCAGTAGTTTGAGCTTCCTCATTCACCACCTGATCATCATCATTTACATGTATATCGTTCCAAAAAGTAGTTGACATACATGGTTCGTTTCCAGCTTGGTTTGAATCCGCAGATTTCGTTGTCCAATTCCAACCTCTTTTCTCATCACAAACAACATAGGCGCTGATTATAATCTTGTTTTCACGTGGGTTGTAAATTCGAAAACCTCCTGAAGCTAGTTTTTTCCAAGATAAACCAATGGTTTCGACCTATCATCAAGCTTTTTCAGGTGCTTTGAAACAATTCTTTCATGTGCAATACAACCAAATACCTTTAAGTCTTCATGGTTCGGTTTTCCCCATAAAACTTCTCGTATGGTGTAACTCCTACCAATGCTCGCGTAGGTGTTCTATTTATTATATATGTTGCATGTCGAACCGCTTCACCCCAAAATCGATTTGGTACACCTCTTGCCTTCATGAGACACCTTGTCATCTCAAGTAGAGTACGGTTTCATCGTTCCACAATTCCATTTTGTTGAGGTGCATAAGGAGCCGTCAACATACGTGCTATTCCTTCTTGGTCACAAAACCGATTAAAGTCATGTGATGTAAATTCACCACCTCTATCCGTATGGAATGTCACAATCTCTTTACCCGTTCGTTTTTCAATTGACGTCTTGAATCTTTTGATTACTCCAAACGCGTCACTTTTGTGCTTCAAAATAAAATACCACATGCACCTAGAATAATCGTCGATAAGAACTAGGATATAAGAGTTACCTGCTTGAGTGGGAGGATTTATCGGTCCGCATATATCCCCATGAACCATCTCAAGTAATTGTGAAGCTCTATATGTTGCTTTCTTAGAGAATGACTTCTTTGTTTGTTTTCCAACCATGCAAGACTCGCATATTTGATCTTGATGCTTAATTACATGTACCCCTTTAGCTAACTTGTGCATCAAATTCACAGCACCAAAACCGATATGACCAAGTCGCACGTGCCACAACCATGACTCTTCATCAATGTTAGCTTGCAAACAATAAGGTTTCCCAACTTGTAGTTGAGCCTTGTAAAGATGATTTGCACTTCACGGGACTTTAATTAGCAATCACGCATGGTTAGGAAATCACCTCGTATCCTAATATCACAACCGATGTTGAATCTTGTCCAAGACTTATCACATTAATATGAAGAGCGGGAATGTAATAAATATCTTTTAGCAACTTTTGTTTCCCATTTTTCCCTTGAAACAAAATAGAGCCTTTTTCCTTTTATACTTATACACGAACTGTCTCCAAATCTTACACGACCTGTTATATTTTCATTTAACTCAGAAAAGAAAGAGTAATTACATGTCATGTGATTACTTGCTCCATTGTCAAAGTACCATACATCATCTTCCTCGGTGTTGGACTCAATCTTTGGAGGAGTAAACTTTTCTTCATTCATGAAAACCGTTTCTTGAACCAAGTTCATCATAAATAATGTACCTTATTCATGATTTATGTCTCTCTATTTTGTCTCACTGAAGTTTACTTCATAGTCTTGTTTTCGATCTGGGCATTTTGAAACAAAGTGTCCGTACTTATCACAACGGTAGCACTTTATATGTGAGAGGTCACGTTTCTCCTGTTTCTTACCCTTTTGCTTATTATCTTCACGTTTTTTTTCGAGGAGTCACGTTGACCTTGGTTTTGATAGTTGCCCCTACCACGTCCTTGACCAGGACCTCGACCACGACCTCGAGAGTTTGAACCACGTCCTCTTCCTCCACTTGCGTCATTATTCCTATTGGAACTTTCCGTCCTAGCATAAAGCAACTTTTCTTGAGCATCGTTTGCTTTATCATCTTCTTTCACTCTCTCTTCATACGCTTTCAATCTACCAACCACATCCTCAAACCCCGTTGTTTTAAGGTCTAAAACTTGTTCTAGGGCTGCCACGATATGGGCAAAACATCTAGGAAGACCTGTGAGAAACTTCTTTACCAGCTTGTGTTCCGACATGACTTCTCCAAGCGTGGTTGACTTAGAAGCAATACCTGATAGCGTTGAGGCATATGCATCTATAGTACCGTTATCTGACATCTTCAGATTCTCGAACTCCGTAATTAAGGTTTGAAGCCTAGATTCTTTCACACGAGCAGCACCTAAGTTACGGGTTTTTATTGCATCCCACATCTCCTTCCCGGTTTTCAAATTCCCAATTTGCAAAATCAGGTCTTCTGGTATTGATTGAAACAACAAACCTTTAACTATGTTATTCTTCTTTGGATCGTCTAAGCCCGGATCGACCACATCCCAGACACCATGAATTCCAAGAAGTACCTCCATACGCATCCTCCATATGGTGTAGTTAGTTGATGTTAACATTGGGCACTGGAACGTCAAATTGGTATCCAGAGCTTGTGAAAAAGTTCCTGGTGATTAGTATCAACGTTCCTAACCTGTGATCCTGTGGTTAGACGTGAAGAACTGTGACCAGAATATCAACGATTTAGGGTTAGAGAAACCTTAAAAAGAAACGACTTAAACCTGTGAACATGTTGGTTAGTCGTGAATTGCAACCCACTGTGATTGGAGCCCAATTTGATCACAGCCCAATTTTTTTCTCTCCAAATGACCGACATGACCCGGATGCCCCAATCGACGACCCAAGTTTTTTTTTTTTTTTTTTTTTTTTTTTTCAAACATTTTTAACATTAAATTTAAATTTCATTCAAATTAAAAAAAACATTACATTACGAAATTAAAAAAAAAAACATTACACTACGAATTTAAAAAAAAAAAAACATTACAATACGAAATTAAAATAAACACTACAATAGTTAAACTAATAATCTAAATTGTAACGTGCTTTGATTGTTGCCTTAACTTTCTCCAATTCTTCTAGTTGGCGGCCGGTCAATTTTGGGTCGATTGGGGTGTTGTAGAAGATTATGTCGGACTCCTGTTTTGATACCCTCATGAGCTCCAGTTTTTCTTTTTCATCTCGAGCTCTTTTTCCCTCAACCGTAACCAAGTATCTTCTAAACCCTCCTTATTCTTACCTTTATCCCCTTTTGACGGCTTCTTGGTGTTGAAGAAAGTTTTGGCCAACGATTGCATAAATGAGTCGATGGAACATCATCATCACGAGAGAGGAGGATGGTTTCTTCCTTCCTTTGTCACGACCAACCGGTCGTGATTCTCTAGTCCATTCCTCGCCAGAATCATCAACGTCTTGGACATCGAAAGGATCACGAGCTTGGGTTGAACCGGAGGTAGTGGTAGAACCCTTTGTTTTCTTCCGACTATTCGTTTGAAAGCCGGCATCTCAACGTCCTTCCAAGCAAGATGACCCTTTAAAACCTCCCAAAGACTCCTCCAAAGTGAAATCATGACCGTACGTCATACGGTATTCTCTAAGAGCTTTTGAAGTGTCGTCGATATCTTTCTCACCGCTTCCATGGGTATTCTTGATATTCTCCATGATAGCACAATAATTACCAACCCTATTACGAATCCTGCTCTTCCATTTGGTAGTGATGGAGTCATAGGTTCGGTCTTTGCCAATTTCTTTCTTAAAGTAGTCGATCACTGACTCCCAAAACTTGAAGCGGTTATGGGCGTTTCCTCTCGCCGCGTTTTCCGACACATACACCCAAGCTTTACAAAGCACCACCTCTTCCACCTTTGTCCATGGCTCGATGGCTTCTTGGCTTTCCCTTGCTTGTTTCCGCTTCTTGCCTTTGTCCTTGGCCTTTGAAGCACGCCTTGATGGCTTCTTTGGTTTGATGGGGACATCTCTTCATGAGAAGCGCTTTTCTCATCATCGAATCATCAACGTGAATGGAATCATGGAACGAACCGTGACCCGAACCTTGGCCCATCGAAGCATCTTGACTTTGGTAGTTTTGTGTCGGATACTTCGGCAAAAAATCTTCCAAATTCATGTCAAGATTAGTACTTCGAATCGGGGAATAAGGTTGATACGGTTGAGAAGGATAAATGAAGTCCATGTTTGGATGGTACGACGACCCACTAGGTTCTTGCCGGTAATCGTGGTAAGGACGTTGCGGTGGGACAAAAGGACGGTTAACATAAAACGGGTTTTGGTTTTGATTTGGTTGGGCTAGTTGTGATTGATAATCAAAACCTTGTGGACGAAAGCGAATAGGCCGGTTTTGTTGTGGTGATATGTTGGTTAACTCGAAGTTGTTTTCCGTGAGAAATTCATATTCGGGCATTTTGGGGTAGTCGTGATCGTCGGGTTTTGATTGTGGGGTATTTTATTTGACATTTTGAAGTTGGATAAGAATTAGATTGAAATGAATGTAGATGAGAAATGGTGAGTGGTGAATTGTGTTTGAGGTGAAGTTGGAATTTATAGAGTGGTAAAATTGGTTTGAATTTTTTTTTTAGTTCAATGACCAAACGGTCACTTTTTGAATATGTATTCAATTTAATACGTTGGGAACATGGGGAATAGGAAGCGTTTACATCGAGCGAAAAAACAACCGATCTTTCATTTTTTGGGCACTCGACCGATGTGCCAACCGACTCCCCCAGTCGATGTGCCCGATGTTAGCATCGATTGAGGATGGATATTTTTGGTGCCCAACCGATTTGCACCTCTCGAATGTTCATACCAACTACAAGAACAAAACCCTAAACTGAAGAAACCTTCAAATATTATGACAAACTCAAATGAATCAGGTTCAGAACCGGAAACTGAAGAACCCATCACAACCCCGAGAAAAACCCCCAAAAAAGGTTCAAAGAAAATAACAGAATACGAAAAAGAAAGACTCAAAAGAATTGAGGAGAATAAAGAGAGAATGAAAGCAATGGGTTTGCAAAAAATGGCTAATTTAGTAATGGCTTCGATTCCTGTTTCGAAGAATAAGGGGAAAAAGAAAGTGGGTTTGAAAGATGATGAAGAGTATGAACCTAGTGGATCAGATGACGATGATGATGATGATGAATATTGTGTTAAGGTAGTTTGTTTTTAAAAAAGGTGTGAAATATAGTTCGATATTGATGAATGTTTGCATTTAAGATACTAGATGTATATTTGCGCCGGTGTATAGCGGCAAAATTATACTAACGAAATCATGATTCTGGTTCGACCTTTGATGCAATGCGTGTGATAAAGCGTGTGTTTTTTACAATTAATATAGTGTGTGTTTTTGAAAAGTTGCCAAGTTTAAAAATGATCAAGCTTAAGGTGTATTAAGGGATACTTGGTAAGTTTTATGAAAAATGAAATGATTGTAGAAGGTCTTACAAATAGTTTGTCTTTTTGTTAGTAGGTTTTAGGAGCTTGTTCTTTATAGGAACTTTAATCCAGGGGCGGAGCCAGAAAGTTATGGTCGAAGGGGAGAAATTTGATAATTTTAGAAACTACACTACAAATCGGTTCGTTAGGGGTAAAATTTCAAAAATAATATTTTAGAATACAATTTATTTTCGCTAGGGGGGCACGTGCTCACCCTGCCCCCCTCCTGTCTCTGCCAATGCTATAATTCCTTTATCATATATGTGATAGTGTTAGGCTGTGTTTATGTGTCGTTTCGTAGTGAAAGTCATTAGAGAAATAAATTTACAGTTATCTCGATAGTAGTTCCGTCATTTACTTGTTAGAGCTTGGATAATTAGTAATTCAGAATTGTAATAAGCCTTTGCCAATCACTCTAAAGTAGTTTTTATTTTTAAAATAAAGGTGTAAAATTTGGTTCGCACTAATAAATGTTTGTATCAGTGAACACAAGTATGTTGGATAGTACTAGTATATTTTTATTGCATTTAATAAAAAACTAAGATTCTATGTGAAAAACGAAAATGATGTCAAGTGTCTTACAAATAGGCTGTTTTTATGTTAGTAGTCATAATTAGCTTGCAGTTTATGGTATCTTTATGATATATATGGTAGTGTTAGGGTGTGTTTATGCTGTGTTTCTGTGGTGATTATTATTACTTGAAAAACCAAAGTCAGATAATTAGGCGATGAAAGGCACTAGAGTTAATTCTACGTTTCTCTGGATAATAAGTTTCCGAGATCTGCTTCTTAGAGTTCAGTAGTGATAAACTTAAATTCGTAATCAGTTTTTGCCAAACACTCAAACAAGTCATGAACGATTCAATTGACAATAACCACTTTATAAGCACATACAAACAGGTCTATAAAGACTTTGCAATATTACTTACAGTTTTATTGTATGTAGATTCTTTTGATGTTGTAGCAAACGGTAAGAGTGGAAACGTAAATCAGAGGGAAATGGGAGGGGTCAGGGGAGTTTAGCTAAAGATTTCCTAGAGGTGACCTTATGTGTTAAAGTCTGTGTTTTAGAACTACAAAAGTTTCAATATACTGTTTTTTTGTCTCTCAAATCTGAAAGTTCTTGTTATAACGAGTTTTTAGTATCCAGGACATTATGCTGGACTTTTTTTTTTTGCAAACAAACCGTCTTTTTCTTCTTAATTTCCTTTTAGAGCATCGTAAAGGGTCAAATTTGTATTTAAAGTTCATCTTTTGCTGTTTTTTAAGAGCTATTCAAGTATGTGCGGCATGCGCTTTTTTAGAGCATCTTAAAAGGTCACTGGTAACATGGGACTGATCGATGCTATATCACACACCACATGTCTAAAAAATAAGATGAAACCGTAACTAGGCTTGTTGCTAAAATTTATGAAGTTGGCATCTTGATTGCTATTTTGCACTTACAAAAAAGTGCAAAGCTGGTAGCTATTGTGTGCAGTTTGCATTCGTTTAATAAGTTTATCACTCTTACTGTAATTATCACTTATATGAATCTTTTCCCAGCCAAAGCCAAAAAAGTCAACACCTAGTAAGAAAAATTCAAAGCTTTCAGATAGCACGGGTTATATTGACGACGATGAAGCTTTAATGAAGGTAAGTTCCAGTCAATCGCATGACTATCTAGTTCTTGAATTCCATAAAGATTTTCAGCTGAATAGTCAACCCTATCGATGCAGGCCATTGCTCTTTCTTTACAAGATTCGCCTGGCTTTTTGGATGCAGCTAACAACACGCCTCCACAAAACACAAATGCATCGATTGCTGAAAAGACTGAAAGAAATCCGACTGTGCGAAAGGATGATTCTGGGAAACGGAAGAGGAAAAACATGGTACTTTATTTGTTCTAGTTCCATGCTCATTTTCTTTGTGGTTACTTGTAGGTCCCATGAAACATGCAACATTAGACTTGGTATATAATTTAAGTAAACAGTTGCTTTTTGTGTAATATTACAGAATCGATCTAATTTTTTGTATGAATAAAATGAATTAAGAGGTTTAATAAGCTGAATACACTTTGGCCGACTTCGACCCATTTCAACCTTATCAGTGTTCCAAAAATTTACCTTTTCAATCAATAACTCACATTAATGGATCGAATTTGCCACTTCTATTTGTTGCACATTTGAAATTCTTTTGAAAGAAATACTAGCACAGAGGAATTCAATTGCTTGAAGTCAGTGTTGTTCTTCAACCTGAAAAAAAGTGTTGAGCATTTGCATATGAAAAAAATGTCAACCTAAAATCTTATCAGAATAGGGAAAATGTTGCAGTAGTTACGGGGAAGTGAGGGTCTGAGGGATATATTATTTAATACTATTTATATCTTAATCTGCATTTTGTTAGATATCTGTATATTGATTATGGAAAGCAGGTCACAAGTCGAGTGCAAATGTCCGAGGATGAGTTGATATTGCACTTCTTTCAGTTCGATGGTAATTTCACAAGCCAATTTTTTATAGTTTCAGTTGTTTTGCTTTGGTGCAAAGATGTACATCTTTTGCTAAGGATTGTTTCAATTCTGCATTCTGTAGTATTCATGCATAGAAGAGTATAGTTTCTTTTAGAGTTACAATAGTAGTAGGTCAGTCACTCTTTCCAACTTCACAAAACAAATGGCCTCAGTCTTTTGGCATATCACAAGGGAAGAACATGTACAATGAGCCTGGTGCACCAGGGTTCCTAATGAGTCTTTTTGATATCAAAGTTATGTCCGCCTTTAGAGGTGTCAAAGTCAGGTGGGTTGAGTATAAATCATCAAAGCAGGTTTGGGTCAAAGTGGGTTGCATCTGTAGGTTGGCTAAACAAAAAGTATAATAGACAATTAGTGTCAAATACTCATATGAATATTGAGGTTTTATTATTTCAGTAATAATGTATTTTTTAAAATAGTATTGAGTCAGAAGGTAGTATGCATAATAAATACTCTAGGCACATAAATATTACACTTGGGACTACTTTAGGCCCGTTTGACCCTTTTTCTTTTTATCTTTTTGTTGTTGTGTGGTGGTTATATGCATTTGAGAACCTGGGGCATATTGCCCGAATCATTGGTCCGGTTCTAGATGTAGCTTTTCCGCCAGATAAAATGCTTAATATCGGAGTATAACTCTTTTGTAGTTAAGGGCCGAGATATTAATTGTGAACCAATTAAATGGGTTGAATTGTCACCTCTATTCACCCATATATATTCCCTTTTAGCTAAACTGGATTCACCAAAAGGATACTTGTTTTTTCAGAAACAGGCAAAGGGGGAATTAATCTACGGGACTTGCGGAGAGTAGCAGCTTCACATGATTTTACATGGAAGGATGAAGAGATGGAACATATGATTCAGTTATTTGATAGTAATGAAGATGGGAAGGTTAGCAACTAGTCTGACATTTGTGTGAATCACCATATGTTTATCGAATTCTTGTAAACTAAAATCCTTTCAATTTTAGAAACCTTCTGGCTTTAGCGTTGCTCTTTGGTTAATAGCTTTTGTATATGTATGCCTGGCAGCTAAGCCTTGAGGATTTCACTAAGATTGTCGAGCTGTGCAACATGAGGCAAGGGCCTGAAAATACAGAACCGGCTTCAGTAGCATGATGAGCGAATTTGAGGTAACATGATATTTGTAGTTTTCATTTGGCGAGTTGAACCAAAAATCTAGAGATGGCACATTTGGCCCATTTATGTAGAAATGGACTGAATTTGGTTATGTTTTATCTCTAACGGCTCAAATAATTAAGCTAAAAGATTTTCAAACAGAAATGGGTCAAATGGGTCAAGCGGGTTGAAAGTCGTTATAAGTAAATAATAGTGCAGAAAAGCGTTTATATCATTTTATCAAAAACATACTATTACATTATTATTGTAATAATGCGGTTTTTTCTATTCAAGTCCTTAGTTATCTACAAATATTAAATGATACGTAAAACACAGTGTTGCAGGTACTATAACTCTGTGTCTGATCTGAATCTGTTTTGACCCGTCACTCCAACCTTCTCGATTGTGCAAAAAAAATAAAAGTTTATGTGATATTTACAGATACTTGTGCTAACTATCAAGCCTCTGGTCATCGTGACACAAGAAGTGAAGATATATCGAGATAACCCATAAAGATGCAGATAAAGGCAAAAAATTACGCGTGGCACGAATCGCCAAGGTTTGCTAACTCTAATGGTTAAAACTTGGAGAGATTAAGATTTTTGTATATAATGAATGACGTGAACAGATGACAGATTTCCATGTTATGTATGTTTCTGTAAGTCCTTTGCGAAATAACAAACTTCAAACTCTGTACAACTTAAAAATGAGACTTCAGTTTCTTATTGAGAATGAAGTAAATTGTTCCTTAATAATATAACCATTGTTTGTATAGGTATACAGCTACTATAGTAAAATCGATTTTGCTATTATTTTGTTTTTCGTGTGGGGGTGTTGATCATATCCGACATTGTTGGGCATTGGTTATTATCACGTTATTATCGGGTTGCTCTACGTTTAGGATTCTTTCTGACTTTTTCCGTTTTGTTCTCTTTTTGGTAGAGGTTGCAATTTGTGACCAAAATCAAAAAAATGGGCTAAATTGGCAAACTTTTAAAAGATTTGGGCACGCCCCTCTTTTTTTTGAAATGGGCATGTATTGCCCATTTAAAAGTTAAATGGGCATAATGGGCACATGTTTTTCTCGAACATTAGATTGTTTTTAAATAAAAACTTATATTTAATTTTTTAAATATAAATGAGGTGTTACGTTCGATGAATTTATTTCGTCGTTTTGGGTCTTTTAAAAGCGATTCAGATAACACGTGGTGCTTGGCCGAAATTTAATAAAAGCCGTTTGGCCCATAGCTTGTTTGACCGTGAATGCCGTCTGCTTGCCCACTCCTTTGCCACCTCTACTTTTTGGTTATTGTGTCCAGAAAAAAAATATTTTACTTGTTTTATGACTTCAACAACGTGTTGTGAATTTGTTTGTAACGGGTATATTATGTAGGGCTGAGCAAATGACTAGAACGGACCGGATAGATCGAGACCGGACTAGACCGGGCTGGACCGACCACATTCGGTCCGGTCTTCTTTGCTCTTGATTTCTTTATCTTCTCGCGATTTTTGTTCTTCTAGACTCTGGATTTCTGGTTCTATAGTTTCTTGATGAGTTGTGTTCTTTATTGTTTGGCTGCTTGAAGAATGCTCTTCTTCTTTGCTCTTGATTTCTTTATCTTCTCGCGATTTTTGTTCTTCTAGACTCTGGATTTCTGGTTCCATAGTTTCTTGATGAGTTGTGTTCTTTATTGTTTGGCTGCTTGAAGAATGCTCTTCTTCTTTGCTCTTGATTTCTTTATCTTCTCGCGATTTTTGTTCTTCTAGACTCTGGATTTCTGGTTCCATAGTTTCTTGATGAGTTGTGTTCTTTATTGTTTGGCTGCTTGAAGAATGTTCTTTTTCTTTGCTCTTGTTGTTCTTCTAGACTCTGATTTCTGGTTCCATAGTTTCTTGATGAGTTGTGTTCTTTATTGTTTGGCTGCTTAAAGAATGTTCTTCTTCTTTGCTCTTGATTTCTTTATCTTCTCGAGATTTTTGTTCTTCTAGACTCTGGATTTCTGGTTCCATAGTTTCTTGATGAGTTGTGTTCTTTATTGTTTGGCTGCTTGAAGAATGCTCTTCTTCTTTGCTCTTGATTTCTTTATCTTTTCGCGATTATTTCTGGTTCCAAAGTTTCTTGATGAGTTGTGTTCTTAATTATAAAAGGTAAAACCAATTGGATTCTATGTTATTCACACCAACATGACACCCCTAGTTTCAATATGTTACTTAATATGGATCTTAATTTTAACATGTGCAGAAATATGTATGTTGCTTATTTTATGCATGAAATGCATAGTGTTATGAGTTGTTGGTTAGTATTTAATTTTCCTCATTGTTACATTTAAATTTTCTCGATATGCGAGTTTTGGTTGATATGTTGGTTTATTTGTATCATGTTTATATGTTAATGTTTGCGTGTGGCACATTCAAATGATTATGGATACTTGTTATTATTAGCTATCTTCAGTGTTGTCACTTCCCTGATTGTTAACAATTTTTTTATATTTCTCTTTCGAAAAAATACATAGAATGTTTATTGTGAATGTCTAACAAAATAAGCACAAGATACAGCTAAAAACGACTCGTATTAGCATCATTCTGGACTTCTTTAATCAGCACTTGAGCTTTCAAGTATTCTTTAATCAGCAAACCAATACTCTTACCACAAAAGAAGATGAAGATGAGGTATCTTAAGAATAAGTTACATGACAAAGACATATGATTTAACCTCGACGGGGACTTCAAATGGCACATAAAAAAATGAAGAGTCGAGAATTCTCAAAAGTAATTACAAGCACACGCGTTTTAGTTGTACAAGAACCATTATTTTATTTAAGTTTTCAATTTGGATATCCGAAATTTTGGATAACAGTTTTATATATCACAATTTTCAAATATCTATAATTTGCGGAAACTTTTATATGATTTCCAAAATTGACATTTCATAAAAGCCAACTTTTTAATAAATTGTGATCAAATTTTCGGATATCCGAATACAAATATTTTTTGAACACCCACAATCTAAATCATGAAATTCAGTTGAATATTTTGTCCAATACTTCCCCCGTACCAAAACATAAGTCTTATTTGACTTTTTGAATTGAACTTTGACCTTAAATATTTTTATTTGTATTATATAATGATTGATGCAAAATATATAAATATATATATATATATATATATATATATATATATATATATATATATATATATATACTAGTGGCAAAACCCGTCCGATGGACGGGTATGACTTGTGGTTTTTATTTTTAGGATTTAGTAGAACAAATATATACTAAAAGGTAATTGCAAGTTAAATGAAACGGTTAATATCTATAATTGATGTTATCATAATATAATCCATAAAACGGCTAAAAGCATGTAAGCATTTTGATTTTTGGTTTTTATTTTTAGGATTTAGTAGAACAATTATATACTAAAAAGTAATTAAAAGTTAAATGAAACGGTTAAGAACTATAATTGATGTTACCATAATCCATAAAACAGCTAAAAGCATGTAAGTATTCAAATGGCACATAAAAAAATGAAGAGTCGAGAATTCTCAAAAGTAATTACAAGCACACGCGTTTTAGTTGTACAAGAACCATTATTTTATTTAAGTTTTCAATTTGGATATCCGAAATTTTGGATAACAGTTTTATATATCACAATTTTCAAATATCTATAATTTATGGAAACTTTTATATGATTTCCAAAATTGACATTTCATAAAGCCAACTTTTAATAAATTGTGATCAAATTTTCGGATATCCGAATACAAATATTTTTGAACACCCACAATCTAAATCATGAAATTCGATTGAATATTTTGTCCAATACTTCCCCGTACCAAAACATAAGTCTTATTTGACTTTTTGAATTGAACTTTGACCTTAAATATTTTTATTTGTATTATATAATGATTGATGCAAAATATATATATATATATATATATATATATATATATATATATATATATATATATATATATATATATACTAGTGGCAAAACCGTCCGATGGACGGTATGACTGTGGTTTTTATTTTTAGGATTTAGTAGAACAAATATATACTAAAAGGTAATTGCAAGTTAAATGAAACGGTTAATATCTATAATTGATGTTATCATAATATAATCCATAAAACGGCTAAAAGCATGTAAGCATTTTGATTTTTGGTTTTTATTTTTAGGATTTAGTAGAACAATTATATACTAAAAAGTAATTAAAAGTTAAATGAAACGGTTAAGAACTATAATTGATGTTACCATAATCCATAAAACAGCTAAAAGCATGTAAGTACTTTTATTTTGTGGTTTTTTTAGGATTTAGTAGAACAAATATATACTAAAAAGTTATTAAAAGTTAAATTAAACGGTTAAGAAGTATTATTGATTTTACCATAATCCATTAAACGGCTAAAAGGAGGTAAGTACTTTATAACATTTTGTTCTAAACAATATTAATCATGAACATCTTTTACATTTGATAATATTATTAACATTTATTATTATTATTTTGTTTTTGTTAATTATGTTTATTTACTTATTGTATATAGGTGCTTCCAGCTGATTTTTTTTACCAAATTTAGATGATGTTGATGAATTTGAAATATCAGTACATGGATTTATGGTTTGGTTTGATGTTCGTTGTGATGAGAATATGTATGTATTGTCGGGTTACAAGTGGAGTTTTGTTGTTGATACCCTTTGTTTTTTAAGTGGTGATATTTGTTTGTTTACCAGGAATAGGAGGAAAATGTTGTGGTTATATGCTTTTGATAATGATAGTAGAATACTTACAGAGGTGGTTTTCAAAGGGGCGACTTCTTTAAGGAGGCACCAACTACCATTTACTGAGTTAGAGAGTTTTAGTGTTTTTGTTCAGACTTCTTAAATTTTATTGTATAAAATTGTATTTCATTAATTTCTTAGTTTACATTATAATTATATTCTGGTTTGTTACGTGTTTTAAATTTTTTTTGATGACGTTGTTAGTAGTTATATAAGGTTTTATTTTCAATAAGTTTTTAAACAAAATTTTATAAACAGAGATACACGATTAAGATAGCTTGAGTATGGGTTTTTAGAATTCTCGTAAACTTACGATGTTTTATTTTAAAAAAATTTAAATCGTAGTTGTGGTGAGTTAATAAAGCAAAACCCTTAATAGGGATTCTGGTTAAACACGCAACCTTTAGCAGGGAACTATGTATTTCAAACAAACTAAAACTTTCTTAAAGTTCGAACTAATATGTTAATTTATAGGATAAGGACCATTTATTATTTTAACACAATACAAATAAATCAACAACTTAATATTGAAGAAACAAAACCACTCAATTCAGAAAAAGATTCAAACTATCAGTGCATAACAACATATTACAAAAATCTCCATCCAAGAATGCATCAATTCATTATAAATTCTATAAACTATATTTGCATTTTTCATAATTCCTTTATATAGACCACTATGCCCAAGACAATATAATGATGATCTAAAAACAACATGTGCATTAGTACTTAGGCTAAATTGACATTTTCGGTGCAACAGCAGCCTTGGTTCGAGAGCGAGTTTAAATCTCAGACCCAGTAGCTTCATTCTAACCACTTCATACACCGTCTAAACAATCAACCTATTCCTAAGTCAAACCGGTTGTAGTTCACATATAACACATAAGTACTAAAATGTATACCACATAGTTAGGATTGTGATAATCATCTTTGTGTAGCGTATGCAATGTGCTGAAATCTGGAATATCATAACATCCCATGTATACATCAAGACCTCCAACAAACGAAATTATCCTTCTTTTGATACCTACATCAGCATCGATTGTAACAAACTAATTGAAAATGTATGCTATGATGAGTATGTTCTATGCTTCAATGCTTCATCAAATGAAAATGTATGTTATGATCTATGTTTAAATGCTTCATCTAATGGTTGCAACCTCCCAAAATCTATAAGTTACTGGAGAACCTGGTCATGACTCTTATGTGGGGTATTCTTGAACCGCATATAAAGTAAGGTTTACCCTATAAAGTACTCCCTCCGTCCCACATTAATTGTCATATTTTGACTTTTGCGGTCTTTCTTTGTCAACTTTGACCTTAAATATTTTTGTTTTGTATTATATAATACTTGATGAAAATTATACCAACGAAAAATACATTTAAAACTTAATCCATTCGTATATTTTGCATCAAGTATTATATAATACAAAAAAATGTAGTTAAGGTAAAAGTTATAAAAGAAAGACTTTGAAAAGTCAAATAGGACAATTAAAATGGGACGGAGGGAGTAATAACTTTGACCCATTCATAAGATACTGTTCCAAAATTGCAATCTCTAACTCACATCAAAACAAAAACTTAACCATGCAACATTGTATAAAGGAAAGGAAACTCACATTGAGGAGTTCATGTTCCAACAATACCTCATCATCGGTGTCTGCTCACAACAAACTGCATTTGAAACATTGTTAAAATAGTAATCAGATGTAAATTCTAAACCAAGGATGCAAAATTAGTACATGCTTAGTCATAAACCAGGTAATATTAAACCACCAAGAATGTTTTTTTTATCACTGCTTGTGAGGTGTTTGGGTAAGCTCTTACCCAAAAGTTGATTTATTTCATATAGTCGCAAAATATAGAGTTAACCTTACTGACTTATTTCTCCACAAAAAAGCCACAAAACTTTAGAAATAAGCTTGACCAAACACCCTTAAAGTGATAAATTATCTTTTCCAAATACAATAACCATTTAAGCAACTAAATCATACTTAGCCAAACACCCCAATGTGCTTAGCAAAATTCATAAGAAACATAGCATTTTTTTTTAACTATTTCAGATTCTACTACCAAAAAGCTTATACGTTAATTGCCGCGACATAGTGCGGCCACTTATATACTCGTTTATTAACATTTATGTTACAATAAAAGAGGTTTTTTTTCTCAAAATTTATATTTTTTTCTAGAAACCTAGGCTATTGGTTCATGAGCTAATAATTGAATCTGTTGTAGGTGCAAACTTAGGTTCATATTTGAACTGAATATTGGCTAAGCGGAATATTGAGAATAAATGTGTGTATCCATGTCTAAATGTGGACATATAACTAACAATAATACACCTAACCTCATATCGTGTTCCTGATAACACATCACAACTTTTATCAGGGGTATTTTGCCATAATGTTTTTAATGTTAGCTTTTTGACCAAAATGTGTATAAAATGAAAACAAAACCAACCATCTGTTGCATAGTTGTCAGGATCCCGATCCTGATATTAGGATCTTACGATTTTACGATACTGCAAAGCAAAAACGATCCGGATCCTACATAGGATTTTTGCAGGCTTAAGATCTTATAGGATCCCGATCTTTACCATACGATCTTACGATCTAATCCGATCCGATCTTACTTTTCTCAGATTACAAACTAAAAGCGCAAATTTATGGGTTGTTTGTTTGTAGAATTCAAAAACAACATGATAATCTTTTTAAACATTTTATAATTATAATTTAGGACAACATTTATATGAAACATTCATAGTATTTTATTGTTATAATGTATTAGAATTTGTAAATTTCTATAAATTTACATAAACTATTAAGAATTAACATTCGAGTAGGATCTTACGATCCCGATCCGATCTTACGATCACGATCTTGCAAAGACGAAAACGATCTTGGGTAAGATCCCGATCTTGACAACCTTGATCTGTTGCTTGTTTATCGAGCTTCAAGTAGTATACAGTATGAGGTTCTAACTGAACATACATAATTCAAACAACAAAGAATAAGTTATATGATGTTTCTAGCAAATTGCAACACATGTTGAAGTTAAAAACAGTGAATAATCATAGTAAATGTATGATTATTGGATTCTTGTGTTGAGGAAAACCTTAATTTCATCAGGTATCATTCAATTCGATTGTTCAATAACCTTTTTGTAATAATACATAGAAAGATGGACATTAGTAGGCATAGATATAATAGCCATAGATCGATAACCTTTTGTGATAACACCTGAAACTACCGATTCATGTTCAAAAGTACCAGCACCAACTGCAGAAATAATCAATGAACAATCTAGTGCTTAAACAACAGAATATTCAGATACTCTAAAGTAAATTGAGGTGGTAATTCAACCGATTTACTTATGAAGTTATGGTTAGGTCGATCGAGTAATATTCTATCTTAAGGGGTCAAAAAAGAAAACTCTTTAGATTCAACTCACACGGAAATGGGTCAAATGATTATAACAGGTCAAACGGATCAAAAGTCATTGAAAGTGTACTTATAATGCATAGAACCTCATAATTTCTATTCAAATTACTATCTTCTTGTAAAAATAATCTTATGCTTATAACCAAAATTGAGATGCTAACCTTTATTGAAAGAATATGTGTTTTCGGGTCGAGCTATTTCCACCAGCACTAAAATTATCCCTTTTGACCCGTTACCCAACATGTCTGACCATCTTGTAACCTCTAGTAAATAACCAAGATAGCAAGATGTTTACCTAGACACAAAGTGCCAAGTGGTTTAGTAACTACATGATGTTGACCTGGAGCAAGAGTGAACCTACTTTCTGTTGATACATATTGCAAAGGAAGATCCCATAACCTGGTAGTACCATCTGCCAAAGAGAAGGATCATGTATGTTTTCACATAAAAGATTCTTGATGTCCTAAATTGTAGCCACTATGTGAAACTAACACATAACACTTGATAGCCCGAACAAACACAAATTGTTTATTGTAGAAACAAAATTCGCAAAGGAATTAAATTTATTGTTTCTGAAACTATACAACCAAATATTGAGAATCACCTGCAATTTTCCATGAATGTTCCAAATATAGAGACTGTGATCTCTATAAACTATACAACCAAATATTGAGAATCACCTGCAATTTTCCATGAATGTTCCAAACATAGAGACTGTGATCTCTATAAACTACCACTGCAAGATCAATGGCTTATAAAAAATTTGATATCATACTTGTGGAATCAGAAAAAATAAGCATAGACAATATTTTTCTCTTAAACTTGTGCGAATAAGAAATCATACAAACATAATTTAGAAATGAGATGCAAAAGCAGCTAAACCAATAAGGATCAAACCTTGCACTTCATGTTCCGTCATCATCATCGAGCAAAGTAATTTTTAAATCCTTAGAAACAAAATAGAGAGGGCCAGCCGTATAGAGACTCTTTTTTCCATCATAAGCGGAAGAAGTTTCCCAATATGAGATTCCTTGTACAGTTTCACCATTGTGCCATCATCAGGTCATCCACTCCACGTTAGGCCACTTCGGTGTGATGGTAACTGCACAAATTACAAAATAACATCGCCTCAAGTCAAGCAATAGATAATTTACTAATATAGAGCACGGAGCCCATCTTCCTCCTCCTTGCGTTGTTATCCGCCTGTCTACCTTGATTGCCACCTGTGGTCCTTTGTTGGGATTGCTATTGTCTTGGGTGGCGTTCTTTGTGCATTGCATTGTTGTTGAGGTTGTCACTGTGTGGGCGGACGTTGGGCACCAGCAGCACCCTGAGGTTCAGAGCTCTCTTTTGCACTGGGAAGTTTGGTTCTCCTCTTCCTTACCATAATGACAACTAAAAGAATCACTGAATAAAGACGCCTTTCATATCAATTAACTATGTGTTTGGCAATGGCTGTATAAACCCTCACCTAAAATATTTATAAACAAATGCCCTTATCAAATTAGCAATCACCTGGCCGTTTTGAAGATTGGAATCAAGGTGCCATTGATGCTCAAAAGTGGATCCCTGCAACAACATAAGAGGAATATAACACCACTTGAAGCGTGTGCTCTATTATGTGCCTGAATAACACCAGAAGTTCCATTAAACCTTGGTCTCGTAGCAGTTCGCACACACTGTGTGGGAATTGAAACATTTATACTGCTAGCAGGTCATTTTCCAATCAACACGGATGTCTGAGTCCCCCTAATATCTTTTTAAAAAGATTGTGTTAAAGGCACATCAACCATCTCATATGACCTTGCATAATACACCTTGACGAGTTTCCTTTTTCTTGAACAGTTACTGATGACTTGCCACCTACAAAAGCTCCGGGGAAATAATATGTACTTGTTTCTCCTTCGTATTCCTCAAGCGTATCATCTTGTGATTCAAAGGTCACATGGTTAGAGTTTTCACTAAATAGTAACTAAGCCTTTTTCTAAAATTGAATGCAAAATATAGAATGATCTGAAATGACCAATTTTATAAGCTTCTACTTTTGTAGCAATATACCTAAAATGTTTCAAAAGTACGAACCTTATTATGTCTTGAGGTATGTTTAACTTTGGCCTTCTTGTGAATTATCTCATAATTTGCAACATTCCCTGCATCAATTCCAAATTATTTATTGAATGCATCGCCTCTCGCGTGCTTGTATCTATATATGACATAAACCCGACGCTTAAATAACATGTTTTCCGAAACATTACATAATTTCTGCATTTGAAAAAAAAAACATGTGTAAAAAAAATCATTATTAAAGCACAATTCCAAACACCCTTTTAACCAAAGATTAACCGTTATGTAGATGCATTCTGATTGGTGGCACGAGAGTGACTACAAAACGGCAATCAAGTAAAAACTTAGTTTTCTAATGAGTAACATTTTGCAAATCCGCAATAGTAGCCTACATACATAAAAAAACCCAAAACCAAATCAAATCCCAAAAAGACTTATTAAAGTTGACAAATTATATTAGATAAGTTAGAATGTAGAACTCAATACCGTTTACAATCAATACCTTTTGTAAGCTTCCTGTTCACAGAAGCAAAGTCCATCGGATGCCTGATCACATCATAATAATCAAGAAACTGATATAAATTGAATAAAATAAATGGAACGCATATGTTATGAAACCCATGTAGATGAATCTGGAAAAGTAAAGCTAAAACCCAACATATTATCCCAAAAAAATCAAACGAAAAAATATATAATCCATACTAACAACGAAACACTAACCTGTTTTTGATCTATTAAGAAGCGTAGAGGAAGAAGAGGTTCCAAAAACACAAACCAAATCAGAACTTTTGTATATCTCATCCTACTAAAAAAAGGCACACACCTGAAGTTTTTTTTCTTGGTATGAAGAAGGGTAAGATCGGGTTTCATCAAATAGCTTATGAAACTTTTAATATCCAAACTTTATATTTGTATATAGTAAATTATACCTGGTGCATTGCATTGCATATTATTGTTGTAGATCAGTAGCACATGATCCTTTGGCAAGCCTCCTGTTCACATAAGCAAAGTCCTCCGGATGCCTGATCAATCAAGAAACTGATATTAATTGTATAAAATAAATGGAATGGATATGTTAAATATGTTTCAGATACGTGCTCCTTTAATAAATTACTTCCAAATGTTGCGCGAACCCGTGTACTGTAGACTGTTGAGCAACTAAATTGCTACCAAGTAAATCCCCAGTCTTTGCATTGCTATGTTAAATTTACTATGATGGATGACGTTGTAGATGTGATATGAAACAAACAGAAAGAACTTAATCTCATAAGGTTGGAGACCATCTCGTAAGAAATTCCAAATGAAGTCATCCATTCATTTCCGGAGAATTGGAAATCTTTGCAGTTCATTTGCCATACAGCGATGACTCAACAGAGAAATAAAACTAAAATCAATATCTAAGGTCAGTACAACATAAGAACTTTGTCAACTAATCATAAATAAATCTTGCACACTGGACGCTAGGATCTAACAGACGAGTAATTTGTCTTATGATAAGAACTTCAAATGAAACCTGCAATTGCATGTTGAAAACAAATCGAACTTTGAAATTTGAATCATTGAAAAGTCATTAATGATTGAAAAACTGGGTTTCAAAGTAAGACCTACTTCTGGAAAAATAATGCAGATCTAGGGCCAGTTACATTTTGTATGGCAGTTCGAATGTCTTCATGAGTTAAGTCCTCATATGGATCAACCTCCTGTTTTCTCTTTCATGACTTTGTCCCTATCTGTTACTTCTGAGTTTTTATAGATAACAGCGTTAAAGAAAGTTTTCAATAATCATTAACAATGTATGAAAGAGAAAACCTGGAAACATGTTGCATACGAAACGTCATAACCTGCAGTATAACACAAAGATATCGTATTCGCATTAGTAAAAAAATAAATAAAATGATAGGTCATAAACATCACATAACCATATTCATAAGCCATATAAAGATAACCTATTTAGATTACCTCGCTTCAAAAGATGTGGATGGATGCTGCATGATAGCAAATAATTTTCAACATTAATCAGCTAATGAAAAGTATTGCAAAGCAGCTAGCTAAGTTAAACATGCGTGCATAGTGGACCAAAGAGTACTCTTCTGCATTGAGTATGGTTACATCTCTACAAAAGCATAAATTGCAAGATAACAATGCCCTCCCAACAGCCCATGGGATGACTGTTCCAGGTGTCGTTTTGCACATGCTTTTCTGAATTTCCACTTGGGTAAGTCTTTAAGATAAAATGGTAAAGCGGTTGTGGACATGCAGACTTTACCTATGCATTAGTGTCAAAACTGCAACAGCACTTCTTTATAATTTTATCATGTGAAACAAAGCTTTTGACGGGGAAACGACCCATTTCTGAGCAAGAGGTAAATTGTAGATGTCACACACAGTCATCAGAATACCCATGATTTTATCCAGCTCATTCTGCTGAGAAACGTGTATATAAAAGAAACTTACCACATAAGAATTCATAAGCAAAGGAAAACTTATTTTAATTATATATCAGGGAGTCCCAACTCATATATGCGAGGCCATCAAATGCTTGTGGGCAACTCAAATTCTGTGTCTGCAAGATGAACAAATTTTAAAGTGAGCAGAAAAGCAAGGAAATACAAATAGTATCTTCAAAGTGTAAGGGAAAATATGGAAACCTTCAAGGCACTGTGAAATTTTTGAACCTCATGAGTATAACTCACATACTTTGACATCTTCCTACTCAGCATATCTTTTGTCCAACCAATATCATAACAAAAAACATCTTCAGGTCCATCTGATTTGAATAATTCCATGGAATTTTAGCAGATTTTTCAGCTTCTAGTAGACCGTAAGAACCTGTTTGACACAACTAAATAAATAAGTACTGCGTGACAAGAGGTTTAATATTTTGATACGCAGTTTAAAAGTAATATTGAACGAAATAGGACCGCATAATATGTACCACCACTTTCGACACCCTTTTCGAACACATGAGTGCAATACGAAAGAGTCTTAAAACTGTTAATGTTTTCTTCTTTTCTTTTTCCTTAATAGTTAGAAATCCATACACAAGAACTTAAAGAATGGCGAGAATGCAACAACAACGAAAAAACAGAGAATATACTAAGATAATTCATTAAACGGTCAGGTTCATGCAACCAAGAGTATAGTCAATGAAGATGTTAGAATATCAAACCCAAAGTTCTAGTGTTATTTCAATAGGTGATGCAATGTTCAGGACTTCAAATCATTTACGTCTTCATTATTATAGGACACACATAATGAAACTATTAAGTCATCTAAGTAACTTGAATATAGTATATCATGATTAACGAAAAAGAGCAACGGGTCAAGGCGCCAAGCCTGAATAAAAGGCTACTGATACTCTTAGGGAATATATCTTCAGTCCTTCACACCGAATGGATTACACTAATTTCGGATTTATCCATTATCATTGAACATAATAATGGATCAGACAATCTACCCCTACACATAATCAAATATAAGCCAATTCATGAGAACTATGTTGGGATATATTTCCATAATAACAACGCCAAAAGTTCTAAAATATGCAGCCTCGTGTCTAAATATAGACAGATCTAAGTAGGCGAATAACAAATAATTGTGGGTTTTATGGGATTACTGTGAATCTGCGGCTGGTATTTTCCTGACAAGAAGAGTCCCCCTTCAACTGCTATAGTTGTAGCCATCTCCTCACCCTAGCTTGTTCCAATGAAAAAATGTCAATTTACCTTGGGAAAAGGTCTTCCAAACATTGTCCCCTACTTCTGTATTGGTGATTTTACCATGTTGGTAGCTCTTCAACAAAAAATACCACTGAATAATTACCGAGAACTACAACCAACTATTAATGAAGTTAGAGCAACTTCCATTCAAGAAAAAGTACATCAATCTTATCATTATAACAAAACTCACCATTTATGTTAATGAGGTTACATGAATGTGTCTTTTTCTGTGTGTTAGTGTCAACCTATAACATAGACAAAAGAAACAAAACAAAACAAAGTAGGCATCAAACCTGCAAAAGATTATGAGTTCAAGAAGAAAACAAATATTAGGGTTTGAGAAAAAGGAGGCGTACCTTTTTCTTTTCCCGGATTTTTTTTAAATCTTTATAGTTAACCAAAGCCATATTTAAGGAATAGATATATTTAAAGAATAGATATTATTGTTGAAATAATAGTTTATGTGGCTTTATTAATTTTGATTTGAAAATAGAATATCAAAAGTTCCATTGTTCCAGTGGTTGAGATATTTGTTATTGTTAGTAGAGATCTCATGTTCGAACCTTGTTAGTTACATTTTTTTAAAGAATATTTAATAATCCGAAAATTAGTAATTTAATCAAATTAAAAAATGCCACATGTATTTAATGATCACATGGAAATATGACATGGCATTATGGGATGCCAAGTGGCATTTTATGTGGCATGCCTCCTCTTATATATAATGTATATATATATATATATATATATATATATATATATATATATATATATATATATATATATATATATATATATATATATATATATATATATATATATATATATATATATATATATATATATATCGATTGGGATTAACCCAATAGTTTGTGCATCATAGATTCATTGGTATATTTCAATAAATAAATTAAAAGAAATGAAAGAAAGAAATAAGTTGGAAATAATAATCAAATGTGCTACTCCAAAAAAAAAATCTCTTTCTTTCTTTAAATTCGTCTTCTTCACCAATTAAAGTCACCCTAACAACCATTCACAACATCATCTTCAACACATATAAGAGATTCACAACATAAAAAAGATACTCCCCATTGCCACTCTTACAGAACTAGCTTCCCACTCGCAGATGGCAAGCACCTATGTTTCATATGATATTACCAGCTATGTGGCAAATTTAAATTCCAACAATGCCAATGCCTATGTAAGTTATACGTCCTTACTTCTTATTAAATTTCATGCAAATTAGAGCACATGTTAGCTTGTACAATAAGATTTGTGCACTTCTTGTTTAGATGTACTCATGCAGATTGTTAAAAAAAAACTACGGATACTTCACTCATTTACTTAAATATCTAATACTTTTGTTTCATTTCTGTTGGGTACAGACGGCCACCAAACGGAATGTAATCACCGTCATTATCGTGGTTCTTTTATCCTTGTTGTTATTCTACCTATTTATAATCACCGTTCTTGTGGCTAAATGTGATCTGCCTGCAAAACAACTTGACATGGGTCATATGTATGTCGAGTTTGAAACAAATGAGGATTTAGTTCTACTCGATGCAAACGTAACCATGCGGGTTACTTTAAAATAAAAGGGTATTCTTAAGTTGTCCCCAAAGTTGCCTACTTTTAACTTAAGTTCAAATGTTGTTAACCATCACCTCATCAGTGCCGTGTGTAGTGTGTACTAGCACCTTCAAGATTACTGAAGATGAGCAACTGATGGTACTCAGGTTTAAGCATCAAACACATTTAACCAAAGAGCAAATGCGGGTTTTCCAAAAGAAGTTACACGAGGGAAGTTTATGGATAAAACTAAGTGGGGATTTCAAGTGGCATGTGAAGGACGCAAGGTCACTACTTGTTTTTGAAAATAGTTACAGGCATACAAACTTTGGTTGTGATATAATGTATGCAGATTTGCTGAAAAATGCCATACACTTGGCTGTGTGTGATCGTAACTTGGATGCGTGTGATCATAACTTGGATGGATGCGTGTGATCGTAACTTGGATGCGTGTGATCGTTATAATTTAGCATGTTTAATATATCACTAAACCAGCAACTTATTATTCTACGATTTGAGCCACATCCAATACTCTTACCACAAAAGAAAATGAGATATCTTAAGAATACGTTACATGACAAAGACATATGGTTTACCTCGACGGGGACTTCAAATGGCACATAAAAAAATGAAGAGTCGAGAATTCTCAAAAGTAATTACAAGAACACGCGTTTTAGTTGTACAAGAACCATTATTTTATTTAAGTTTTCAATTTGGATATCTGAAATTTTGGATAACATTTTTATATATCACAATTTTCAAATATCTATAATTTTCGGAAACTTTTATATGATTTCCAAAATTGACATTTCATAAAAGCCAACTTTTTAATAAATTGTGATCAAATTTTCGGATATCCGAATATGAATATTTTTTGAACACCCACAATCTAAATCATGAAATTCAGTTGAATATTTTGTCCCATACTTCCCCCGTACCAAAACATAAGTCTTATTTGACTTTTTTAATTGAACTTTGACCTTAAATATTTTTATTTGTATTATATAATGCTTGATACAAATATATAGATATATATATATATATATATATATATATATATATATATATATATATATATATATATATATATAAATATCGATTGGGATTAACCCAATAGTTTGTGCATCACAGATTCATTGGTATATTTCAATAAATAAATGAAAAGAAATGAAAGAAAGAAATAAGTTGGAAATAATAATAAAATGTGCTACTAAAAAAAATCTATTTCTTTCTTTAAATTCGTCTTCTTCACCAATTAAAGTCACCCCCAACAACCATTCACAACATCATCTTCAAAACGTATAAGAGATTCACAACATAAAAAAGATACTCCTCATTGCCACTCTTACAGAACTAGCTTCCCACTCGCAGATGGCAAGCACCTATGTTTCATATGATATTACCAGCTATGTGGCAAATTTAAATTCCAACAATGCCAATGCCTATGTAAGTTATCGTCGTCCTACTTATTAAATTTCATGCAAATTAGAGCACATGTTAGCTTGTACAATAAGATTTGTGCACTTCATGTTTAAATGTACTCATGCAGATTGTTAAAAAAAACTATGGACACTTCACTCATTTACGTAAATATCTAATACTTTTGTTTCATTTCTGTTGGGTACAGACAGCCACCAAACGGAATGTAATCACCGTCATTATCGTGGTTCTTTTATCCTTGCTGTTATTCTACTTATTTATAATCACCGTTCTTGTGGCTAAATGTGATATGCCTGCAAAACAACTTGACATGGATCATATGTATGTCGGGTTTGAAACAAATGAGGATTTAGTTCTACTCGATGCAAACGTAACCCTGCGGGTTACTTTAAAAAAAAAGGGTATTCTTAAGTTGTCCCCAAAGTTGGCTACTTTTAACTTAAGTTCAAATGTTGTTAACCATCACCTCATCGCCGTGTAGTGTGTACTAGCACCTTCAAGATTATCAAGATGAGCAACCGATGGTACTCGTGTTTAAGCATCAAACACATTTAACCAAAGACGAAATGCGGGTTTTCCAAAAGAAGTTACACGAGGGAAGTTTATGGATAAAACTAAGTGGGGATTTCAAGTGGCATGTGAAAGACGCAAGGTCACTACTTGTTTTTGAAAATAGTTACAGGCATACAAACTTTGGTTGTGATATAATGTATGCAGATTTGCTGAAAAATGCCATACACTTGGCTGTGTGTGATCGTAACTTGGATGCGTGTGATCGTAACTTGGATGGATGCGTGTGATCGTAACTTGGATGTGTGTGATCGTTATCTTTTAGCATGTTTAATATATCACTAAACGAGCAACTTATTATTCTACGATTTGAGCCACATCCAATACTCTTACCACAAAAGAAGATGAGGTATCTTAAGAATAAGTTACATGATAAAGACATATGGTTTAACCTCGTGGGGACTTGGATGGCACATAAAAAATGAAGAGTCGAGAATTCTCAAAAGTAATTACAAGCACACGCGTTTTAGTTGTACAAGAACCATTATTTTATTTAAGTTTTCAATTTGGATATCCGAAATTTTGGATAACAGTTTTATATATCACAATTTCCAAATATCTATAATTTTCGGAAACTTTTATATGATTTCCAAAATTGACATTTCATATAAGCCAACTTTTTAATAAATTGTGATCAAATTTTCGGATATCCGAATACGAATATTTTTTGAACACCCACAATCTAAATCATGAAATTTAGTTGAATATTTTGTCCAATACTTCCCCCGTACCAAAATATAAGTCTTATTTGACTTTTTGAATTGAACTTTGACCTTAAATATTTTTATTTGTATTATATAATGATTGATGCAAAATATATAAATTATATATATATATATTTAAATATCGATTGGGATTAACCCAATAGTTTGTGCATCATAGATTCATTGGTATATTTCAATAAATAAATTAAAAGAAATGAAAGAGAAATAAGTTGTAAAAAGAAATAAGTTGGAAATAATAATCAAATGTGCTACTGCCACATAAGCTTGAAATATACAAAAAATCTCTTTCTTTCTTTAAATTCCAAAAAAAAATCTTTCTTTCACCAATTAAAGTCACCCCAACAACCATTCACAACATCATCTTCAACACATATAAGAGATTCACAACATAAAAAAGATACTCCCCATTGCCACTCTTACAGAACTAGCTTCCCACTCGCAGACGGCAAGCACCTATGTTTCATATGATATTACCAGCTATGTGGCAAATTTAAATTCCAACAATGCCAATGCCTATGTAAGTTATACGTCCTTACTTCTTATTAAATTTCATGCAAATTAGAGCACATGTTAGCTTGTACAATAAGATTTATGCACTTCATGTTTAGATGTACTCATGCAGATTGTTAAAAAAAAACTATGGATACTTCACTCATTTACTTAAATATCTAATACTTTTGTTTCCTTTCTGTTGGGTACAGACTGCCACCAAACGGAATGTAATCACCGTCATTATCGTGGTTCTTTTATCCTTGTTGTTATTCTACCTATTTATAATCACCGTTCTTGTGGCTAAATGTGATCTGCCTGCAAAACAACTTGACATGGATCATATGTATGTCGAGTTTGAAACAAATGAGGATTTAGTTCTACTCGATGCAAACGTAACCATGCGGGTTACTTTTAAAAAAAGGTATTCTTAAGCTGTCCCCAAAGTTGGCTACTTATAACTTAAGTTCAAATGTTGTTAACCATCACCTCATCGATTGTCGTGTGTACTAGCACCTTCAAGATTATCAAGATGAGCAAGCGATGGTACTGTGTTTAAGCATCAAACACATTTCACCAAAGACGAAATGCGGGTTTTCCAAAAGAAGTTACACGAGGAAGTTTATGGATAAAACAAAGTGGGGATTTCAAGTGGCATGTGAAGGACGCAAGGTCACTACTTGTTTTTGAAAATAGTTCTGAGCATACAAACTTTGGTTGTGATATAATGTATGCAGATTCTTGAAAAATGCCATACACTTTGGGTGTGTGATCGTAACTTGGATGCGTGTGATCGTAACTTGGATGGATGTGTGATCGTAACTTGGATGTGTGTGATCGTTATCTTTTAGCATGTTTAATATATCAGAGCAACTTATTATTCTACGATTTGAGGCACATCCAATACTCTTACCACAAAAGAAGACGAGGTATCTTAAGAATAAGTTACATGACAAAGACATATGGTTTAACCTCGACGGGCACTTCAGATGGCACATAAAAAAATGAAGAGTCGAGAATTCTCAAAAGTAATTACATGCACACGCGTTTTAGTTGTACAAGAACCATTATTTTATTTAAGTTTTCAATTTGGATATCCGAAATTTTTGATAACAGTTTTATATATCACAATTTTCAAATATCTATAATTTTCGGAAACTTTTATATGATTTCCAAAATTGACATTTCATATAAGCCAGCTTTTTAATAAATTGTGATCAAATTTTCGGATATCCGAATACGAATATTTTTTGAACACCCACAATCTAAATCATGAAATTCAGTTGAATATTTTGTCCTATACTTCCCCCGTACCAAAATATAAGTCTTATTTGACTTTTAGAATTGAACTTTGACCTTAAATATTTTTATTTGTATTATATAATGTTTGATGCAAAATATATAAATTATATATATATATATTTAAATATCGATTGGGATTAACCCAATAGTTTGTGCATCATAGATTCATTGGTATATTTCAATAAATAAATTAAAAGAAATGAAAGAAAGAAATAAGTTGTAAATAAGGGCATCCACTATGATAAACCTATACAAAGGTTTATACATTTAAAACTCCATTAATTTATAAACCTTTTCAAATTATAAACATATTTCTACTATGGATAAGCCTATTCATAAACCTTTTCATATCACCAACCACACTCAACATTTACTAAATACTTAAATTTTGGACCTCTTTAAAATCCTAGACCTATTCATGCCACATAAGCTTGAAATATACATCCACTATGGTTTATACATTTTTAGACCTCTTCAACTTTTTATAAACCTTTTCACAAACCACCATAGTGGATGCTCTAATAATCAAATGTGCTACTCCAAAAAAAAAATCTCTTTCTTTCTTTAAATTCGTCTTCTTCACCAATTAAAGTCACCCCGACAACCATTCACAACATCATCTTCAACACATATAAGAGATTCACAACATAAAAAAGATACTCCCCATTGCCACTCTTACAGAACTAGCTTCCCACTCGCAGATGGCAAGCACCTATGTTTCATATGATATTACCAGCTATGTGGCAAATTTAAATTCCAACAATGCCAATGCCTATGTAAGTTATACGTCCTTACTTCTTATTAAATTTCATGCAAATTATAGCACATGTTAGCTTGTACAATAAGATTTGTGCACTTCATGTTTAGATGTACTCATGCAGATTGTTAAAAAAAAACTATGGATACTTCACTCATTTACTTAAATATCTAATAATTTTGTTTCATTTCTGTTGGGTACAGACGGCCACCAAACGGAATGTAATCACCGTTATTATCGTGGTTCTTTTATCCTTGTTGTTATTCTACCTATTTATAATCACCGTTCTTGTGGCTAAATGTGATCTGCCTGCAAAACAACTTGACATGGATCATATGTATGTCGAGTTTGAAACAAATGAGGATTTAGTTCTACTCGATGCAAACGTAACCATGCGGGTTACTTTAAAAAAAAAGGTATTCTTAAGCTGTCCCCAAAGTTGGCTACTTATAACTTAAGTTCAAATGTTGTTAACCATCACCTCATCAGTGCCGTGTGTACTAGCACCTTCAAGATTACTGAAGATGAGCAACTGATGGTACTCAGGTTTAAGCATCAAACACATTTAACCAAAGAGGAAATGCGGGTTTTCCAAAAGAAGTTACACGAGGGAAGTTTATGGATAAAACTAAGTGGGGATTTCAAGTGGCATGTGAAGGACGCAAGGTCACTACTTGTTTTTGAAAATAGTTACAGGCATACAAACTTTGGTTGTGATATAATGTATGCAGATTTGCTGAAAAATGCCATACACTTTGGTTGTGTGTGATCGTAACTTGGATGCGTGTGATCGTAACTTGGATGCGTGTGATCGTAACTTGGATGTGTGTGATCGTTATCTTTTAGCATGTTTAATATATCACTAAACGAGCAACTTATTATTCTACGATTTGAGGCACATCCAATACTCTTACCACAAAAGAAGATGAGGTATCTTAAGAATAAGTTACATGACAAAGACATATGGTTTAACCTCGTGGGGACTTTGGATGGCACATAAAAAATGAAGAGTCGAGAATTCTCAAAAGTAATTACAAGCACACGCGTTTTAGTTGTACAAGAACCATTATTTTATTTAAGTTTTCAATTTGGATATCCGAAATTTTGATAAGCTTTTATATATCACAATTTTCAAATATCTATAATTTTGAAACTTTATATGATTTCAAAATTGACATTTCATATAAGCCAACTTTTAATAAATTGTGATCAAATTTTGGATATCCGAATACGAATATTTTTGAACACCCACAATCTAAATCATGAAATTTAGTTGAATATTTTGTCCAATACTTCCCGTACCAAAATATAAGTCTTATTTGACTTTTGAATTGAACTTTGACCTTAAATATTTTTATTTGTATTATATAATGCTTGATGCAAAATATAAATATAAAATATATATATATATATATATATATATTTAAATATCGATTGGGATTAACCCAATAGTTTGTGCATCATAGATTCATTGGTATATTTCAATAAATAAATTAAAAGAAATGAAAAAAAAAAAATTAGTTGGAAATAATAATCAAATGTGCTACTCCAAAAAAAAAATCTCTTTCTTTCTTTAAATTCTCCTTCTTCACCAATTAAAGTCACCCCAACAATCATTCACAACATCATCTTCAACACATATAAGAGATTCACAACATAAAAAAGATACTCCCCATTGCCACTCTTACAGAACTAGCTTCCCACTCGCAGATGGCAAGCACCTATGTTTCATATGATATTACCAGCTATGTGGCAAATTTAAATTCCAACAATGCCAATGCCTATGTAAGTTATACGTCCTTACTTCTTATTAAATTTCATGCAAATTATAGCACATGTTAGCTTGTACAATAAGATTTGTGCACTTCATGTTTAGATGTACTCATGCAGATTGTTAAAAAAAACTATAGATACTTCACTCATTTACTGAAATATCTAATACTTTTGTTTCATTTCTGTTGGGTACAGACGGCCAGCAAACGGAATTTAATCACCGTCATTATCGTGGTTCTTTTATCCTTGTTGTTATTCTACCTATTTATAATCACCGTTCTTGTGGCTAAATGAGATCTGCCTGCAAAACAACTTGACATGGATCATATGTATGTCGAGTTTGAAACAAATGAGGATTTAGTTCTACTCGATGCAAACGTAACCATGCGGGTTACTTTAAAAAAAAGGTATTCTTAAGCTGTCCCCAAAGTTGGCTACTTATAACTTAAGTTCAAATGTTGTTAACCATCACCTCATCGGTGCAGTGTGTACTAGCACCTTCAAGATTCGAAGATGAGCAAGCGATGGTACTCGGTTTAAGCATCAAACACATTTAACCAAAGATGAAATGCGGGTTTTCCAAAAGAAGTTACACGAGGGAAGTTTATGGATAAAACTAAGTGGGGATTTCAAGTGGCATGTGAAGGACGCAAGGTCACTACTTGTTTTTGAAAATAGTTACAGGCATAAAAACTTTGGTTGTGATATAATGTATGCAGATTTGCTGAAAAATGCCATACACTTTGGCTGTGTGTGATCGTAACTTGGATGCGTGTGATCGTAACTTGGATGGATGCGTGTGATCGTAACTTGGATGTGTGTGATCGTTATCTTTTAGCATGTTTAATATATCAGAGCAACTTATTATTCTACGATTTGAGGCACATCCAATACTCTAACCACAAAAGAAGATGAGGTATCTTAAGAATAAGTTACATGACAAAGACATATGGTTTAACCTCGACGGGGACTTCATATGGCACATAAAAAAATGAAGAGTCGAGAATTCTCAAAAGTAATTACAAGCACACGCGTTTTAGTTGTACAAGAACCATTATTTTATTTAAGTTTTCAATTTGGATATCCGAAATTTTGGATAACTGTTTTATATATCACAATTTTCAAATATCTATAATTTTCGGAAACTTTTATATGATTTCCTAAACTGACATTTCATAAAAGCTAACTTTTTAATAAATTGTGATCAAATTTTCGGATATCCGAATACGAATATTTTTTGAACACCCACAATCTAAATCATAAAATTCAGTTGAATATTTTGTCCTATACTTCCCCCGTACCAAAATATAAGTCTTATTTGACTTTTTGAATTGAACTTTGACCTTAAATATTTTTATTTGTGTTATATAATGCTTGATGCAAAATATATTAATTATATATATATATATATATTTAAATATCGATTGGGATTAACCCAATAGTTTGTGCATCATAGATTCATTGGTATATTTCAATAAATAAATTAAAAGAAATGAAAGAAAGAAACAAGTTGGAAATAATAATCAAATGTGCTACTCCAAAAAAAAAAAAAATCTCTTTCTTTCTTTAAATTCGTTTTCTTCACCAAGTAAAGTCACCCCAACAACCATTCACAACATCATCTTCAACACATATACGAGATTCACAACATAAAAAAGATACTCCCCATTGCCACTCTTACAGAACTAGCTTCCCACTCGCAGATGGCAAGCACCTATGTTTCATATGATATTACCAGCTATGTGGCAAATTTAAATTCCAACAATGCCAATGCCTATGTGAGTTATACGTCCTTACTTCTTATTAAATTTCATGCAAATTAGAGCACATGTTAGCTTGTACTATAAGATTTGTGCACTTCTTGTTTAGATGTACTCATGCAGATTGTTAAAAAAAAACTACGGATACTTCACTCATTTACTTAAATATCTAATACTTTTGTTTCATTTCTGTTGGGTACAGATGGCCACCAAACAGAATGTAATCACCGTCATTATCGTGGTTCTTTTATCCTTGTTGTTATTCTACCTATTTATAATCACCGTTCTTGTGGCTAAATGTGATCTGCCTGCAAAACAATTTGACATGGATCATATGTATGTCGAGTTTGAAACAAATGAGGATTTAGTTCTACTCGATGCAAACGTAACCCTGCGGGTTACTTTAAAAAAAAGGTATTCTTAAGCTGTCCCCAAAGTTGGCTACTTATAACTTAAGTTCAAATGTTGTTAACCATCACCTCATCGGTCTGTGTGTACTAGCACCTTCAAGATTCGAAGATGAGCAACTGATGGTACTCAGGTTTAAGCATCAAACACATTTAACCAAAGAGGAAATGCGGGTTTTCCAAAAGAAGTTACAAGAGGGAAGTTTATGGATAAAACTAAGTGGGTATTTCAAGTGGCATGTGAAGGACGCAAGGTCACTACTTGTTTTTGAAAATAGTTACAGGCATACAAACTTTGGTTGTGATATAATGTATGCAGATTTGCTGAAAAATGCCATACACTTTGGCTGTGTGTGATCGTAACTTGGATGCGTGTGATTGTAACTTGGATGGATGCGTGTGATCGTAACTTGGATGTGTGTGATCGTTATCTTTTAGCATGTTTAATATATCACTAAACGAGCAACTTATTATTCTACGATTTGAGCCACATCCAATACTCTTACCACAAAAGAAGATGAGGTATCTTAAGAATAAGTTACATGACAAAGACATATGGTTTAACCTCGATGGGGACTTCAGATGGCACATAAAAAAATGAAGAGTCGAGAATTCTCAAAAGTAATTACAAGCACACGCATTTTAGTTGTACAAGAACCATTATTTTATTTAAGTTTTCAATTTGGATATCCGAAATTTTGGATAACAGTTTTATATATCACAATTTTCAAATATCTATAATTTTCGGAAACTTTTATATGATTTCCAAAATTGACATTTCATATAAGCCAACTTTTTAATAAATTGTGATCAAATTTTTGAATATCCGAATACGAATATTTTTTGAACACCCACAATCTAAATCATGAAATTCAGTTGAATATTTTGTCCAATACTTCCCCCGTACCAAAATATAAGTCTTATTTGACTTTTTGAATTGAACTTTGACCTTAAATATTTTTATTTGTATTATATAATGCTTGATGCAAAATATATAAATTATATATATATATATTTAAATATCGATTGGGATTAACCCAATAGTTTGTGCATCATAGATTCATTGGTATATTTCAATAAATAAATTAAAATAAATGAAAGAAAGAAATAAGTTGGAAATAATAATCAAATGTGCTACTCCAAAAAAAAATCTCTTTCTTTCTTTAAATTCGTCTTCTTCACCAATTAAAGTCACCCCAACAACCATTTACAACATCATCTTCAACACATATAAGAGATTCACAACATAAAAAGATACTCCCATTGCCACTCTTACGAACTAGCTTCCCACTCGCGGATGGCAAGCACCTATGTTTCATATGATATTACCACTATGTGGCAAATTTAAATTCCAACAATGCCAATGCCTATGTACGTTATACGTCCTTACTTCTTATTAAATTTCATGCAAATTAGAGCACATGTTAGCTTGTACAATAAGATTTGTGCACTTCATGTTTAGATGTACTCATGCAGATTGTTAAAAAAAAACTATGGATACTTCACTCATTTACTTAAATATCTAATACTTTTGTTTCATTTCTGTTGGGTACATACGGCCACCAAACGGAATGTAATCACCGTCATTATCGTGGTTCTTTTATCCTTGTTGTTATTCTACCTATTTATAATCACCGTTCTTGTGGCTAAATGTGATCTGCCTGCAAAACAACTTGACATGGATCATATGTATGTCGAGTTTGAAACTAATGAGGATTTAGTTCTACTCGATGCAAATGTAACCCTGCGGGTTACTTTAAAAAAAAGGGTATTCTTAAGCTGTCCCCAAAGTTGGCTACTTTTAACTTAAGTTCAAATGTTGTTAACCATCACCTCATCAGTGCCGTGTGTAGTGTGTACTAGCACCTTGAAGATTACTGAAGATGAGCAACTGATGGTACTCAGGTTTAAGTATCAAACACATTTAACCAAAGAGGAAATGCGGGTCTTCCAAAAGAAGTTACACGAGGGAAGTTTATGGATAAAACTAAGTGGGGATTTCAAGTGGCATGTGAAGGACGCAAGGTCACTACTTGTTTTTAAAAATTGTTACAGGCATACAAACTTTGGTTGTGATATAATGTATGCAGATTTACTGAAAAATGCCATACACTTGGCTGTGTGTGATCGTAACTTGGATGCGTGTGATCGTAACTTGGATGCGTGTGATCGTTATCTTATAGCATGTTTAATATATCACTAAACGAGCAACTTATTATTCTACGATTTGAGCCACATCCAATACTCTTACCACCAAAGAAGATGAGGTATCTTAAGAATAAGTTACATGACAAAGACATATGGTTTAACCTCGACGTGGACTTCAAATGGCACATAAAAAAATGAAGAGTCGAGAATTCTCAAAAGTAATTACAAGCACACGCGTTTTAGTTGTACAAGAACCATTATTTTATTTAAGTTTTCAATTTGGATATCCGAAATTTTGGATAACTGTTTTATATATCACAATTTTCAAATATCTATTATTTTCGGAAACTTTTATATGATTTCCTAAACTGACATTTCATAAAAGTTAACTTTTTAATAAATTGTGATCAAATTTTCGGATATCCGAATACGAATATTTTTTGAACACCCACAATCTAAATCATGAATTTCAGTTGAGTATTTTGTCCAATACATGGTATCAAAGATGGCTTGGTCGTGTTACTTGACATAAGAACAAAGAGTAAGAATAAAGAAGTGATAATGAAAATATTCTTTTTACAAATGCAACACATGCTCTTTTTATCTCATATTAAGTGTTCATTTTGAACTTTTTTAGTCTCTCTTGATGAAAATTATAGTTGATGAAAATTATTTTATTTTTCTTATGTAATACTTGATGAAAATAATTTTAGTCTCATTTTGACCATAAATAATTTTATTTTTCTTATGTAATACTTGATGAAAATTATACTAATGAAAATACATTTAAAACTCAATCTATTTATATATTTTGCATTAAGTAATATATAACACAAGTAATAAAATTTAAAGTTAAAGTTGAACAAAAAATACTCCAAAAAGTCAAAGTGGACATTTAATATGGGACGAACGGAGGTAGTATTACGGAACAAATAAACAAAGGACAATTACAAAAGAAATGACAACTCATGTACCTTTTTAACAAGACAATTAAAAATGATGAGCCCAAAAAACTAAGACAACAATTATGCGCGATGTTCTAAAACCCGTTTTGACCCGGCCGGTTCGATCGGTTGAACTGGAAACCCGTTAGGAGACCCGGCCGGATGTGGTCAGGTTTTTGCTTATTTGAGAACCGGACTGAACCGACGATTTTTCATTGACCCAAGTCGACCCGGTTTGATAAACGTCATGACTTTCGTTCTTTTTTTCTTTATTTTAAACAAGAAAAATATTTTCATTCTTTTAAAAATAACAAAATCATTTTGTCATTTCATTTTCGCTAAACTCAAAATTTGTGTTATGTTAAGTTCTATATTTGTGTGGACAGACATATTGTGATTTGAAAAGTTTATATTTAAATTGAAAAGCTAAAGTGGTGGTAAATGATGTGGTTAAGTTTTGATGAGATAATAAACTAGAGTTATAAATTAATGATGATATTATATTTGCTTGATTTAAAAGTTCATTAATAAAGATAGAGTTTTAAAAACACGATAGAGTCATCTAATTTTTGTAAAGTAGAACTATAAATCTGTTGTAAACTAAAAGTATAAATTGATTATTTTTGCATTTTTTTTGTAGTATTGTACATCTGGAGATTAAAGACTAAAACCCAATAAAGTTATCTCATGTTTATCGGTTCAATTGAATGTAGGATCGAAATTGGACAAATACGTATCAAAGATGTTATGAAAAGCTTATATGTATACAACCGACTCAACCCAGCGATTAAACCAGTTGAACCGTTGATCTGGTGAACCGAAAACTCGACCAAGTCAATTAAAAAACCGGGTTTTAAAACATTGATTATGTGTATACAACCAAAAAAATAAAAGATAAGTCATACCAATGACCAAATGATCAGCCGGTCACACAAACCAAACGCGCCCCTACTTCGCCCAAATCAAAGCGTTCTTCTTTGTTTGATTTCCATCCATTCCATTATTTGCTATTTCAATATTTGTCAATTAATTTTAATCTTGAAAATCGTGTAGGTTGTTCAAAACAGAAAAACCCCAAACTATTGTTTACTGTCATTTAATTTATTTTCAATTTCATTTTATCAACTTAATTCATCGCTTTTGGCATTTCCCTTGTCTTACCGAGTATATGCTATACACGTACGGGTACACAACCCGTAAGTGTTAATCTTATTCTTGTTAAATTAGTTATAAATATTAAAACCGGATTTAACACATCACTATCCCATAAGTTTTAAAGAAAATTTGAAGCTTGCACTGATTATTTAAAGTTTACCATTTCGGGTTATTACATAACAAGTTGAGCTCAAGCCTTGTCGAACTCGGGCTAATCTCGACTCGTTATTCAGGTTTAAAAAATATGAGTTTAGAATGAGACATTTGCATTTCTATGACCCATGATGCCATTTATTTTCAATTGTACTCAACTGTGTGTATCCCCTTTTTTTGAATGCAAATTTATATGACCCAAGATTGGGAAGTTTGAAATGACGAAAATGCATTCACTTTTGAATGCAAATTATCCGTAGCACCTTTTTTTCCCTAGATTATTTGGTAGTTTTGTTACGAGGTTGTACTTTTCTCCTCAACTTTTACCCTTTCACATATTTGTCATCTTTTTTAATTTCATTTATATGTAAAATTAAAAAAGACAAAATTCGAACAAATTATGTCAAATTATGTATTCTTTGATACTTTTTAGTTTGATATCCATTTCAATATACTTATTAAAAGTTTTAATTAGAGACTTTTTGTAAAACAATGAGAAAAATCACAGTAAATCGCATTTTACCTACAAATAAATGATAATTGTTATTATTTTGTTAGTTCTAATTGTGTACGCTCCATCCGTTCCAGAATTATTGTTCGCATTTTCTTTACAGGTGTCCTAAATTAATTGTCTACTTCTAAATAATAAATAAGGAATTTAACATATACCTCTTTGAGGTTATTATTACAATATGAAATAAGTTATAAATTAATTAGTTAAATGTAAAAATTGTTATTCTACAAAACGCAAGAAAGAGAAATCTTTAATGATGGTGAAATTTTTTTAAACCACGTGTTTGGTGGACAATTTTTTTGAGATGAAGGAAGTAATAATATATTGGTTTTCTTACTTTACCTTTATATATCATAATAATTAATTTATTAAATGAAATGGTAAAAATGATAAATTGTTAACTAAAATATGCACTTATTACACATATTATAAATTGTAAAAGATTTGTTTATAACAATGTAACAAATGTAATTTGCTTCGATACAAATATAACAATGCCATACATATAGGACGTAATTTATAAAGTCACTAAGGGCCCGTTTGTTTTAAGGGTGTGGAATGAGTTTTAGTTTGATATGATATGATATAATTGATAGTAGGCCATTTACCTTGGTTTTAAGTAGGATTGATTATATTTGTGGGCATGTCTAATTTTCACTCTCTATATGTGAACCTTTTAAAAACTTCTTGTACTTCCATTTTTACTATTTTATTATTTATATAATATATTTTATTTAAGATTTATTATAAAATATATTTAAATAAATATATTTTCTCTCCCCTAAACCAATTTCAAATTCAAATCCTATACCAAATTCAAATTCGAATCCAACTCCACTTATAAACCAAACGGAACATAAATTTTAAATTTAAGTCAACATAAAACATTCATACATGAATTATTATTTTATTGCCGATCACCAAAGTTTATTCCATCAGTTAGGTCAAAAGAGGATCTAATCTAAACCATTCAAATTTATTAATTATCTTTTGCAAGAAGATAATAGTGGAAGCATTGAACAATAAGTGTGCTAGATTACTAGAAGAAGTATTTAGACATCATTAAGGGTACGTTTGGCTAAAATAAATTGTCTTAATGCGCATTGCTTATCTTGATTGGTGCACGGTCTTTGTTCTTTGAAAAGATTATAAAAAAATATTTTAGAAGAATATTCTGTCGTTCGTCGCGCACAACGCAAACCACGAGCGAGGGCGAACAGAATTTACTCTTATTTTTATAAAATATTTTATTTTTAAAGATTATAAAAGATTATTTTTTTTATAATCTCTTATAAGTTGTCTATCAAACAAAAATTATTTTTTAAATAACTTATTTTATAATAATCTCTAGTAATTTCATATATCTGCTATTTCTTCTATCATCCACCACCATCGTCAAGCAACCTGAAAACCCAAAAATGGCACACACTCATCAACTACCAACAATATTTAAATTTCCACCCACTAATCTTTTACACAAACTCCCAAACACCCCCTCAAAATCTTTAAAAACGCGTGTTTCAAAGATAAGAGCAGAGATATCATCAATTAAAGAACACCCATTTCCACCAAATGCAATGAGAAGGAAGATGGATTCGAGATGGATGGGTGGGTTTAGTTTAGGCATTGATTTGGGTTTATCTCGTACTGGTCTTGCCATTAGTAAAGGGTTTATTGTTAAACCCCTTAAGGTTTGTTTCTTTGTTTTTGTTATTTGCATTCTTAATTAAGAGGGTGTTTGGGATTGCTTAGTTCTTATCCCTTATAAGCAGCTATAGATAAGCAGTTCATGAAAAATTGTGGCTTATTTGCTTATGCTGTAAAAAAAGAAATAATTACTATTTTAGAACAAATTGTTTCTAGTTTTAATATATTTATGTTTGTTAAGGGCTTTAGGTTGAGTAGAAAAGTTGAACGGAGAGGATCCTTGCTCAGTTAGGCTACCCGTACTTCCGTGGCCGTTTCTAGACTTTTCCTTGGCTAGATGTTTACCTTGCCGTTAGGGTAAGTAAAGAAATGTTGGTTTTATCCCTAAACTGCTTGTAGCTCAAATATAAGGGGAAACTAATACACAATCCCAAACACCCTGTTATTAGTGATATGAACCTTAACGTGTTAAACTTTTCTGGGTTTTAGAGTTCGGTCCCTTTACTTTTTTCTGGGTTTTAAAAAGCGTGAGGTGCTCCGCGGCGCTAAGGGTCAAAAAGCCGAAGCGCAAAGCCACAGGGCGAAATCGCACGCCTCACGTAGACGAGGCGCATACTTAATTACTTATTACGTACACATTTTCAATATATTTTACTACATTTTGATACACAGATACCGCATTAACAACAAAAAACTAAGCCTTCTCATAGTTAGCCTGAGTTCATGCCAAAAGTAATCAATTTATATCTAGGTTCAAAGTCATATATATTTTTTTAGCTAATTAGTCTACATTGGCTATCAATTTTAACTTACTTATAATAGTAATAAGCCCATCTAAAGAAGCATAATATACATCATAAGTTTATATTATAATTTTAAGGCCCAATATACATGAGGCGCCAAAAAGCGTCCAAGGCATGCCTTAGCTGAGGCAGCCTTGAAGCATGCGCCTCACTGCCTTTCGTAATTGCTTCGCCTCGGGGTGTCCAATGCGATCAGGCTACTGCCTCACCTCGCCTCCCGCCTCAGGCGCTGCGAGGCATGCTTTTTTAAACACAGGCTTTTTTGGGTTGATTTTTCGAATTTTTCTGCATCCTAATAAAAATATAAGATTTACGTTGCCACATAGAAAAAAAAAATCACTAGTACATATCAGTTATAGCACTTGATCCATAAAAAATGGTTGGTTGAATCTGATAGAAAAGAGGCTGTGATAAAGAGTTCTAAATGGTCGGAAAGTTGAAATTAGTTGGTTTTACCTTATTAACCCCTTGTATTGAATTTCATTATTCGTTGACGTTTTTATTCTTTGTTCTTACCTTTTAACATGTACGTAACTGTTTACATTTCTGTTATTAGTACTCGACTTTGTTACAGAAGTGGTAGATGTGAAGGATAAGTTGTTACGGTTCAATTTTTTAGACGAATTGGAAAGAAAGATTATGCAGTGTAAGAAAAAGTGTATTTAGGGAATTGTACTTCATTTTCACCTAAAAATATAGTAAGTTACTTCTAAGAGGGTAATATTTGACATAAGTAGGTTCACTTAAATGCAATTTTTTTTGAAAAAGTTAGATAGTTTTGGGATTGTTTGCATATTGCGTCTTAGATAGCATATGAGCAGTTTCGAGTGTTTGAATAAGTATATTGAACTGAGCATGTTAGTACTTCGTTACTTCAAGCTGCTTATTTAATAACTAAGCACCTCTAAGTTACCTTTTCTATTATGGCGATCACAATCCACCCTTTTTCAACACTTTTAAAGTATGTTACATGTATTTAAGTAAAAGCGAAGTATGCACTTTGACCTATAGGGCATTGTTCTTCTTTGCAAAGTCCTCATTATTTTACATACAACTGCAGACTATTCAATATTGAAAACTAAGTCGTATTCAATGGAAAACAAGGTGTAAGCTTAACATGATAATTAATGTTCAATATCTGCAATCAAATCCATACTCTTTCAGTTGGTTCCTAACTTTTCTTGTTTGGTTTGTATCATGTATTTAGGTTCTAGAATTAAGAGGTCAAAAGCTTGAGACGAGTCTCCTTCAAATTGCTCAAGAACAGGTATTCACTTCTCCAAAGCAAATCGAGATTGAAGTTATAGACTAGTAATATTAAATATAAATTGACCTATGCATATTTACTTTTATAAGTTCTAACTAGTTTGATTTAGCGTACTTTAGATGTTTAATGTAGCTATTTTCATTATTATGTTTGAAGTAAATAAACTCAGATCAAATTTATTCACTTTATCGGGGCCAGTCAGAGGTAATGTTCTTACAAAGAAATTTAACAGGATGGAAATGTGTAAATACTTTGAACTCGAAAATAATTAAACTTTTGCTACGGAGTATTTAGTTAATGTAAAGATATACAAGTTATAAATCGACATTTTAATAGGAAGGTACCATCCAATTTTTGATATCTTCACTATGGAGTACTTAATGGCTGTTTGCATGTGCGTTTTAAGTGATTATTTTAACTTGAAGTTTCAATAATTCCTTCCTAAGTGTATGCCAAAATGATTCAAAGTTTGGCCACAATGATGATTTGTCATCAAAGTTTAGACTTGGATGACTAGGGTAAAAAGTAGGTGAGGGTTTGTTTTAAGAAAATCCCTTTGCAAATTTGCAATAAATTCTAGAAGTCATACTAGTTTCAACACGTGTGTCCAAAGTATAAACTATAGTCACGTGGAACGCGGATCGCTTTGGTACAGGATCGCGAAAAGGGGTCGCGGTTCGCTTCGTCGTAAAATTTGGTACGAGTAGTGGTCAGCTCATTTCGGATCGCTCTGGTTCGATGTACCATATAATTTGGTATGATGTACCCAATTTGGTACAATGTACCGTATTAATATTATTATAAGCCAATATAATTTAGTAAAGGACAAACAAAAGTAGCTAAATACCTAGAGAACGAACCTACATAGGAGCTAAGTGTGTTTGTTCAAATGCTAGAGAGAGAGAAATTACCAATATGGTGCTTGTTATGATTAAATTGGCAAATTTGATCAAATCAGATTTGACCAAATTGTGAACGAAAGAAGTTATGTACCCAAGGCGAAAGCAGAACACTAAAAGTAAGCACTTTTAAATATGGACTCTATGAATTAACACATTAAATTTGTTCTCAAAAGAACCTTGGCATTTCCATAAAGGTAAGACGTAGCTTGGAGAGCATTTTTAGAAAAACTTGATTACATCCACCAAACAAAGGAAAACACAATAAATTTTTAGGATGCCTGCAATTTAATAAGATCAGGTGTGGAACAGAATGTTTGTCAATCTTTGTGTCTAATTATATAGTACCTCCCCAAATTTAGATGTAACATTTCATTGGTAGTCATAGACACCAAGGAATATGGAGATATATTAGCTTATAGGGAAAATTTCTAGAAGAACTTGACCCAATTCACCAAGGCATTAACTGTTTAAATAAACCGATTTCTATACGTTCTGCTGTCTTTTATACGTGACTTACATAGGAAATTCATGCTCACACATTTAATTTGATTAGATCTGCCAATCTGGTCATAATAAGCCAGTTTCTCTCTCATGTAAAATTTTACTTATGACAAAAACTTCTCTTGAATTTCATTTTCTATCTTAAATCAGTTTTCTGCCACAGTGATAGAAGTTATATTAATGCTTACAAAACTCCAATGTTAAACCATATATTAATGCTTACAAAGCAAAAACTATTTATACGAAGAAATTAGATATTCTTCAAATGCTACTCTCGAGTGTGATTGACAAATTATTTAGCCGGCCACTTACATCGTTGAATGTATCTTGGTCAAAGATGAAATCTCAAATATCTTGGAAAGCCTCAGAGTGATGAATGATTGTATGCATCAAGTCGTTGTCAGTAATGGTGCGCTTATAATTTCGTTGGTGTTTTGGCGTGTTAAGTCTATTAAATGGGGTTAGAGAGGTGTCAATATATAGGAAGAGGAAGTGAGTTGATCTGTAGTCCATATCACTGCTCTTTTTATCTTCGTTGTGTACGTTACACCAAATCTATTAGGATTCCCTATGCAAAAAAATTCTGGCCGTAATGTGTGTAGTAGCGTCCACACGTTAAGTAATGCTGTTTTTGCTCTGCTTGTGCGGACATGGTGTGGCATGCTAAGGTTGATCTTCATAGAGTATGCTGATCTTTCTGCTGTCTTCTTTTCAACATGCTTTTCCACACAAGCCATTTTCTCATTCTATTAATAAAAACACCAAACCGTCTCAAACTACCATATTCCACACATGGGGTGTGGCATGCTAAGGTTGGTCCAATTTGACTTCTAGAACCAATTGGTTTTAATATCTAAAGTGAAAATATTAGTTTCTACTGGCAACAAGTTCATTACTTAATTTTGAATCATAATCTAGTAAAGATTTTAATTTCCACTTTATTCAGGGGACAGGGGATTACTAATTGGTACTTTTTTTTACCCTAGTCCATGACATGGGTGCATGCAAAAATCATGTAGTACTTAGCATTATAAACCATGTAGGGTGCATGCTAAAATCGACAATATTATATAATACAGGAGGTAGATGAGTTTATTATTGGTCTGCCCGTGTCATCAGATGGAAAAGAGACACCACAATCCAATAAAGTTCGTAGTGTTGCTGGCAGGATCGCTGTTCAAGCTGCAGAGAGGTGTCCTTCTACTAATTTTGATTTTATGATTTCAAACCTGTTCATTTCATATTCAAATTTAACATAGAAATATATAGTTTTTATTTCAATCTCCAAATTTTTTATTATCTCTACTTGTGTTTGTAGTTGAATATAATCATGGATATATTTCACAAAGCACAAATATATTTCTTGCCAAGTTCTAAAAGGAGAATCTTGTTAATCTTTCTTGGAGATATGCATAGTATATACACTTCAAAATAGTGTTTATATGCTTATCAGCATATGTAGATCATTTATGGTACTCCGATTGAGCTCCTTCATTGTCTAATGTTCAACCCTGATATGTTTTGAGGGAGTCAAAGACTATTCTTGATCTGTCCCATAAAAACTTATGAGAATTTAGAATTTCATTTTTCATGTATTAATTAGTAAGTTTTCACGCGTAGCAGAATTTTGAAGTCAAAACAACTTATTTGCCAATTGTAAGCATTATGTACCATTGAGAATCCTGATTAGTTGTCCAAAACATTCGCCAAATTTTGTTACACTTAAAAGTTATTATAGACATTTAACCAATAGCATCAAATATTGCATGTAGGGGTTGGAGAGTATACTTGCAGGACGAACACGGATCATCTACAGATGCGATGAACCGTATGATTAACCTGTATTGAACTTCACTTCGTCTAACAATCTGTTTCCTTTAGTGTAGAGGTTGCAAAATCGGTGAGCCGGATGGGCTAGATAATGCGTTGAAATATGTTTGAGTAATAACAAGTATTTTTCTAATGCTGGACCAACAGGTCGAGTCTTCATGGCAATACCTTTTATTTTCCAACTTTTGTTGAGAATTATTATAAAACTGCACTGTTAAAATAATGATCTAATAATGTGATTTAGGAGGTTTTATTCCTCTGAAGACTCTGGGTGTCCGTCTATAATTTAGCTAAGTTTTTGATAATTTTACCCTTTGACCTTTTATAGATGGAATACAACCCTAGTTGGCATATTTTTGGGCAAATGGGTCGAAATTGCAACCTCTACTCTTTTGCATGCGTGTGTTTCTATCAATCCGAGACTTGTTTGATAAGCGAATAATCTTTCAGGGGTCTCAGCAAATTAGATCGCAAACAAAATCTTGATGCTTATGCAGCCGTGGTAAGACTTAAGTACTTCACAACACAAAATTTTGACCCTTATTTTGTTGTTGAACTAGTAAATGACAAAATGCAACCCTTACATTTAAAGGGAAAAAAGGGTTGCAAACTTAAGCTATATACATGTTTCTGATCATTACAGATGGTGCTGGAAAGGTATTTCTCAGAATCCGGGGAAAGAACTGAAATGGTTTTGCCTAAACAGTTGGACCTCCAAGAAAAGCTTCGAAAAGGTCCACCACCCGAAGACTTGGACTTCTTCTAAGATGTTAGTAGAGTTGGCGAAATTGGTAGGGTGGACGCTTTGGGTAATGGTCAAAAGGGGTAACTTTTAGAACGGGTAAAATCTGGTAGTTTTTTAGAAATTGTCATCTCTACACGGACATGGACTATGCACCTCTGAGAGGGATTGAATCTTACAAGGTGATGCAGGGTTTATCCTTTTCATCTGTATTTTCAGTGGGTACTAACTTTATGATGATGCACTCCCAAAAATGAAATGGTCTAACGGCCGCTGCGTTCATCTCAGAGGAATGTTTGTTGCATTTGCACCGACACACTTTGCTGATTAGGGAATACTTGCAAGCTCAAGTTCTGTGAATAAATCTCACCTACGGCCAGAAGTCCAGAATGGTGCTGATACAAGTCGTGCATAACCTGCCTCTTTTAGTTGTACCCTGTCCTTATATTGTCAGACACTAAAAAGGGTATAGCGCGACAGGAATTACTTGCTAGGCCTTTTTGTTTTATCGAGTAGAATTACTTTGATTATTGTATTATAAATTGTACGATTGTATCTTATGGTTTTGCTATATAATTTTATCATATTATCAATGGTTCAACACGGTTTCCGTAGTTACAACAAAGTTAACCTTAGCTAACTCACATATTTATTTTTCAATCATGCAAAGATCTATACAATCATGATAGAATACTTGTCAGTTGTCCCCCAATCATAAATCATTTAGAACCACAAAACTGGAAGTAGTTGACGGTGGCTCTTGACAAGCAGTCCTCTTCATGAAAATTAAAATAGGACGAAAGTTGAAGTGTAACTTGTTTCTTTCTTTTTGTATGGTTATTTTTCTGGACAAGCATCGAAACTTAAAAACGTCATAGGTTCAAAACTTACGACGAAGATACATATACAATTTTGAGCCATTATCAACCAGTCAACCACTTTGAAGTGGTTATGATAGTACATCACAACTTCCATGATTTTATGCACTTTATGTAGCTGTTAATTCCCCACTACAACCTTTTCTTCTCCCCCCATATAACTAAGGAATGCGGTTTTCTTTTTCTTTTTTACTTAACGAAACTTTTTCTGTAATATAGGGAATGCAGGAAAAGACATCAGGTAGTTGTTTTAAGCGGTTTTGGGTTTAGGTAGTTGTTTTAAGCGGTTTTGGGTGGGTGTTTAGAGGTAAGCTTTCAAGATAAATTGAAAGTTACAACTACATACTTCCAAGTTTTATAATAGGATAGAGATTACACTTGTTATCATCACACAAACTAAAATCATAAATCAAGGATATAAAAAATTCATAAACATGTTGAAATTACCAAAAAGAATCTGGATCATAATTAGTTATAACTCTTCCCAAAGTGTCCCAAGAAAAACAAAAGTATAAAACATGAAGTTAAAACAGTCAAACTCAAGAATCTTGCATATCAACTCTGTATATGCCATCAGCCAAGCATTAAGCTGAAGCATGAAAATCATTGTTCTAGCAAAAGAGCCTTGGCACTGACTTTTTAGGTATTTTGCCTTCGAGTTTCAGCCGTCTATATGCTTCACGAATGTGACATGGCCTGATCGGTCCTGTCTCATTTCTCTCAGTCATCACCATCCTCGCTGCAATGTAACAGATATGTTTTGATATGGTTATGTTAATCGAATTCAAAACCATTTGATCATTCTAGATATCCAAGCACCTGTTTCAACGAGTTCACCAACAAAAATCTTTGCTATTCCAGATACCACAATAGTCATTGGCATGGAAATCTTCGCACTTCCAGTAATGCTGGCTAATAACTGTATTCACAGCACCAAATAGCAACACTTACAGTAAAAATCGAACAACTTACAGTAAATGAAACATGTCAAATGGGCTGAACAAGTTAAATGCGTTTTCAAACTCCGAAATCGATTATTTTAAAGCTTCAATCATTATTTAAAAAATATGATATTCGTAATCATATTAAGACATTTGTTATTTTTATATTGTAATATGGACTAAAAAGTAGCTAGGACAATGATAAGTTGCTAACGCAAAGACTGCGTGTGTGAGAGAGAGGGAGAGAAAGACGTACCCGTTTCATGTTAGATTTTTGAAATCCAGATCTTCGGAAAGATTCATACCTACTCATTTGTTCCTCAGTGAACTGAGATAATATTGCTCTGGAACATAATCATTGGTGTAATACCTTAGATTAATCAAGGTAGTAATAACCAATGCAAATGCACATAAACCATTTGGTCATTTTTTACTCTCTACGAGGCATGTCTGCAAATACTCTCTACGATCCTCATATACAACATTTTCCTATTTGATATGTCTTAATACAAATGCACCACTTCCCTTTATTAATAAATTGAAATTCATACTACACAATCCATTACATTACAACACATCGATGACATTGATTTGGGTACCCAATATTTCACCAATGACGTTGACATTGACATTTGTATTTCATTTATAATCAAAGACTGGCTTGTTCATTAATGTTAATTTGATGAATTTATCATAATTTCTAGGTATATGGACTAGTTTAGTAATATAGTTGCTATTTGGTACTGATAAGCACACCAATTTGCTATGGAATAATAAGACTAGAAGTAGCCAGCTCCCTAATCCCACAAAAAGTTGGTTTGACTTTAAAGAATCAATTCACTACTATTTGAGTAATTGGCATAAGTATACTAGTTGTTATTGTTATGTTCGCCAACGTTACTTCTTTCCAACCTTAAAAGAATAGAGCAGTAACATGTAAACTAACATTAATGTGATACAAATTGTTAACTTACTGCATCTTAGCCATTTTGTCAGGGTCTCCAGTAGAAGGAAACTTTCCAAGTTCAACATCCATATTTTCGTCTTCTTCCTCGTCATCATCATCCTTGTTTTTATTAGTTGGGACAGATGCAGATGTTGAGCCCAACCTAACTCTTTCCTTTGGTTGGTTGGAGGGATGCATACTATTTTCTACACCATATCGTTGAGAGTGGATGGTTGGTTGTGCTGATAAAGTTTGAGTCTCATTATCACCATGAGTGTAGGGAGAATCTGGCGGGGAATCATCTACTTCCTCAAATGCTACTTCAAAAGGATCCTTTGATAACTTCATTGCATTTATAAAATCCAATTATGAACTCCCTTTGCTCACCTATGTAGACATATGAGTGAATCATATTTATATGTGTAAAAGAGAAATTGTCATAAGATGGGACATACAAAATGTAGAATGTGGAAAAGAGATTTCAGCATATACAACCTTTTACAGGTTAAAAAAAACAAAACAAAAACTTGGTTACATCAACAGAAACAGTTAGACGGAATAGCTCTATGAGCACCCCATATGATAGACTCAAATAAGTTTAAAAAGAACTGCAAAGTTATATATTCTTTTCATCCATAACGGCTTTGTGTTCCATTCCTATGTTACATGAAAAGGTTCAATCTTGAACCTCTTAATAGTTATTCTAGCCACTAAAAATGAGTGCATGAGTTATTTGAGATAGAGTGTTACAATGGTAGATGCTCTAGCTGTAATTTACCAAGATTAATAGGGTTTCCTAAGCATGCAACTTTAAAAGTTCAAAATAAGAGTTCAAATAAAATAACAATTTACAGTTAATGATACTCGCTGATCAACTGCCAAAAATTTTGACCAAAAACTAGAATACGCTTTTCCTACTCAATCCGAACCAACTATCATCGACTCTAGGCTGTAAGAATCAAACTGAAAGAGATAAGTAATGTTGACACTTAACGTACACCATCGATCATATTGTGAGATACTGAGATGCACACATATAACATAGATCCCCTAGGGCGTATACAATAGGGGTGAACATATCTGAGGCACGGGGACGTGCATACCATTTCTTCACCATTCGTAGTGTAAAAAGAAATTTGTAAAGATTTGTTTGAGTTAACATTTAATGCCTACCCTTTATCATGCATTTCAGAAAAAAAAGGAAAAAAAAAACAAAAAAGAAAAACAAATCACAAACTTTGTTAGATTTATATACAAGTGAACAAAAGATCATCAGATAGTATAGTATCTGTTTGGTACCAATAAGCCTGATTTCTAACGATTATCGTAAAAACCTAATAGCACAACTATATCCGAAAACCTAACTAGGCATTGACGTTTATTCATAAAGAAACTAATGCTCACAAATTAAAATACATACAAAAAATATTTCAACCTTAAAAAGCATAATGATTCTAATGAAATTCCACCCAGAAGTGAAACGTTTTACCTTTGGTAACGATTCTAGATTCAATTTAATGAGAAGTGTCGTGTGTTTGAGCCTACATATCGAGTGATGCCTTTAAATATATGTAGCCCTGGAGTAAATAAGTTACAAATAACATCCCTGAAGAATGAACAAACATACCATTTTTATAACATTGTTTCTTTTTCTTTCGTAATTGCATTGAAATACACATCCTTTTGTAAACATATTATGGGTATGTTTGGCAAAACTAATTGTAAGCTGTAAACCGCAAAGCTGTTAATATGAGCTTCAAGTTGTATCTTTTTTTTAATAAAAGTGTTTGGCAAATTAGTTGTTAACTGTAATTGCAAAATGTAAAATGACATAAAAGGAAATATATATAATTGTAAATAAATGTAAAACATAAAAATAGTAAACTCATTATATTAATAATAATCGTAGTGTTTTAAGACAACATCCTTGTAATAGTCATTGACGACGTGCATTCCATATTGATGTAGCAATATCATTCCGGATACGTTTCATCTCATTAGATGTTCCTTGAGAGACATTTGCAGTGTTTGTTTCATAGCCACGAACATCATGAAGTTCATCAGGTGGTATGCAATTTGGGTGTTGCTCGATCGTAGTAAACATCATATCTTCTTTATCAGTAAACATCATATCTTCTTTATCACTATTACGAATGTAGTTATGTAATAATGACATCAATTTGAGTTTGCACGCTAAATTGGGGCATTCCACCAAGTATTTTCCATCGTTTCTTTAAAATCACAAACGACCTCTAGATATAGCTTCACAAAGATGAAAGAGAACGGTTGAAGGCTTCTTTCATGTTAGTAGGTGGTTCATTTTGAAACTGAGACTGATGATATCTAGTCTTGTAATATGGAACCAGATATCTATTTCTTTCCGGATATCCTTTATCAACTAGATAATATTTACCTGTCAAATGGTTCAAAAGATAATTAGTATATTATAGCTTGTATATTTTACCACATAATAGCATCCCATATATGTATAGTCACTTTCAGGTGGTTTTGGGAAGTTCATTGATTGCGTGTTAATCGCATGAAGAAAGACACGTGTGTCGTGTGATGATCCTTCCCAACCAATCGATATAAATGTAAAACACATTTCAAAATCGCATGTCGCCATTACATTAAAAGCGGGTATCCCTTTTCTACGGATATAACGAACTTGATGAGCCTCTGGGATGCTTGCCCCTATGTGCGTGCCATCAATACATCCAATGCAATCCTAAAATCAAATTAAATAATATAAACGATGACAACATGATGCATGACACTTTAATATATACACCTAAGATATGTAAATTATTACCTTAAAATATGGCATGTATCTTTTATCATTGAGGATTTTAGGTGGTACATGAAAACTTGCATCTTTTGGCTTAATGATATCACTTGCTAGACCATGAAAACCGTTACCATTAGCAGTTATCGCCTTTAAAACGTCATGAAATGCTCTACTAATAGTCTCTCCAGAACGTTGAATACGCTCCCCAACATCCCTGTTAGATACTCCTAATGCAAGTGTGTACACAAACACCCCTAACTTTTCAAGAGCAGACATTTTATCATTTGACTTTAATCCATAATTTAATTGCAGTTCTCTACACAATTTTTTGAAAATGTGTGGATGCATTCTAAATGCATTTACACAACGAATAGAATTACCATTCAAAACATCATTCATCCAATCCTCTCCTGTTTGTTGTGATGTCAAGCATGGTTCCTTATACATATGCTTATAGTAGTACTCAGCAACTATATCACTGTCGTTAATCATATCCAATAACAAATCTATAAATTGTAGTTTTTCAATCTTCTTTTTTTTTTATTATCCATAATAATCTTGTACAATTCAAGATCATAGAAATCAAATAATAACATATATAGTCAAGTTCTAAAAAATATTACAACTAAAAGACATTAAAAGAAACGCCATAAAATATTTGCAATAAGCATATATTAAATCAAAAAACATGAACACAATAATTATCCAAACAAAAAACGATACAATCAGATAAAGAAATAAAAATGTTCTCATGACGAGTTGCCAATTACATAAAAACCAAAGTCTATGTGCTCTTATTTTTCTTATGTTGCAACCATGTCAATCTACATTCATCATCTGGCATACACATGAACATTTCTCTCTTTATGGGATCTTCAAACAAGTCCACTTTGGTTTTGTGGTGTTGTTGAATCACCTAGATTGACTTCATCTATGAAATTTTTAAAGAAACTAGGCCCTTCATTTTCTAACCCTTTCGTTTCAGAATTCTGCACTTGTTTACCGTCTTGATTGCCATCAAGATCATCATCACTCTCAACATCTTCAACCTCAGCATTCCCATAATGTATCTACTTTAAAGTCTCTGGATTCATTGAGGGTTCTTTACAACCTTCACCACAAGCAACAACATCTCCATAAAGTTGATCCCACGCAACTTGTAATTCCAACGACGTTTTTGTTTTTTTTTTGTTTTTTAAAGTTTTTTAAAATTATTGTCCTCCTATACATTTTAATGGTGACCCATTAGATCCCACAATGATTATAGTAAAAATATGTTTGTTAATTTAGTTCTCAAATGACTATTATTATTTTACCTCAATTTTCCTTTTCCACCAGTCTTCTGAACAATCAAGCTTCTGTGTAGTTGCATCCCAGCCTAGACCCGTTTCGCCAATCTTTAGCTACTTCCAAAGATTGTAGTCTCTCTTCATTCCATCAAACTTGTTCTTTAAAGCTTTTCACTAACGAACGTACGGTTAACAAGTGTTGCAAATTTGGTTGAAGCTCGACCCATTAAAACGAGATATTTCGACCATGTTTGTTTATATATTCGTTTAAGAATTCACACAAGGCTAATGTGTGCTCTTCTGACCATTTATCTTTTTTCGCCTTTCTATTACTTGGAGCCATCTAACAATTTATATACACACTATTACAATGATCAATATATTCTGCTAATACAAAGGTAATACCATATCAAACCTGACCATTAAATTGAAACCTTTTATCTTCTTGGCAAATGAGTAAACTAGCCAACTAATTTCATGCATATTCAAGTTTTACTAAACATGCATCAATACAACATATTAGTAATGTAATTCAGTAGTAGTTGCCAACTTCTACACGTTAATTAATGTACACTTTGACAACAATATTAACCAGTATGAATCCATGTTAATAAATAATATGTTAATCAATTATACAATATGTATCCATGTTAACAATTTTACAATATGTACCCATGTTAATCAATCACTATCTTAATCCATTACAACAAGTTCATGACCAATTGTGGGACATATAAATATATGTATTCATGCACACTTTAACAACAATCAAAGGGGACTACTGGGCATTAGTTCCTTCACGTATTTATAGCCAAGCTACCTTATATTATGATATAATATTAAGTTAAGACAATTAGTAACATACATATGTTGAACCTTAAGTGACTGATCGATACGAATATACGTATACATCTTCTCTTCTATCAAGAATTCTTATCAGAAAGAGAATAATCTTGTGACAATTAAATAACGTGATGCACAGCTTCAATATGTTAAAAACAAGAGTATATAATAGAGTTTGAAAAAAACATACCGGATGCGAGGGACGTAAGAGAAGTAACATAGAGATGAAGGATTAACTACTGTGGAGATGGTTGTAATTTATGTGTGAAGAAGAAGATGTCAATTGGACGTGTGTAGAGATCAATTAGGGTTATGGGATATGTGAAACACTTACGTGACTATAGGGTTAAAGGGTATGTAGGTATTTTTAGGTATAATAGCTCCATAGGATTTTAGAACGCTTCTTTCACCATCTTTTTGTTTTTGGAGCTGTTTGTATAAATTAAAAGTTTGAAGCTTGGCTATCCAAACAGAGCTATTTTTTAGTAGGAGCTTTTTGTTCAAAACTAAAAGTTTGTAGCTCCTAAAAAGCCTCAAAACAGCTACTGCCAAATAGACCTTATTTATAAGTCTTTTGCACACACAGAGTTTAGACATTCTCAAACATGTTATGAGTCATTGCATTATGACCCCTTTGTGTTATAGAAGTTAGGTGTTCAACAACATCGTTATCCTCTCTATAGGAGAGAGCACTAGGAGCAAGTTATAGGATTTTGGATCCTGTAACTTGGTCCTATAACTGTTAGCCCTATTGTGTTACATAGTATTGGTAAGAGAAAAATGATCATTATTGATTATTGTGTTTTTAAGTGTAAATTAAAAACAAATTGTGGGTTCCGTGTACTTATAATTTGAGTTATACTAGTGAGGGTGTTGTTTTATTTTTTTTATTATTACTTTTTTTATTATTATTATTTTTATTTTTGTGTTATAAGAATGTTACAAGGTGAAAGATGACATGATGGGATGAATAACACACTCCATGAATCAGCTGCACTTTTTTTTCAAATGTTGTGGTAAAGCTAAGGAAAAGTTTCAGCTAAGACATGGTGTCACGGATTAATAATTATATCTATAGACATTAGGTGAACAGACGACGTCGTTTGGTCTAAAAGAAAAAAAATCGTAATATCCCCCAAAATATGTGACAAGTTATAAAAACTATCTTATACCATTAGTTATTTACGATTTTTTATGTAGCAAACTTTATTTATCAAATATCTAACAAATATGTAGCGATTTCTTTATAAATGATATATTGTATCGATGAAAAACCTCTAAATTGCAAACAAAATGAGCCCATTGTCATACTTTTGACATATGTAAGATTTTATAAAAAAATGTTTGAAGTTTAATATATATTTTCTGTAAAAATAAAACAAAATTTAAAACATACCCTTCAACTATCTAAGAATTTATAAAAACTACCTTTGACCTTATTTAAAAAAAAAATCGCAACACCCCCGGACTATGTGACGAGTTATGAAAACTACATGTACTTTTAGCTATTTACGGTTTTTCTATATAACAAACTTTATTTATCAAATCTAGCGATTTCCTTATGAAACAAATATACCAATGAAAATCTATACTACATACAATGTGTTTGGGACCTTCCTAAAATGGAAGACTTGAAACTTTAAACAACACACTTGCTAATAAAAGCAACCCACTAAACTTCTAACCACCATTATAATAGTTCGCTAAAAAATTGAACATTGAACACTTATTAACTTGTAACATTCGTGTATACTAATCTAAATTTTAAAAAATGAAACTGCTAACCATTTACTCTATTATTAATATAGACGTTTCAGACAACCCCATCATCACAAACCTCACACCATTTCAGACAACCTAACCTATCTCATATATAATCAACCTAAGTTACACACACAACGCAAAGAAAAACACACACTATATCTTTTTTTTTTTTATCTTATATTCAAAAAACCACACACACACAAAACTCATTCACTTGCACAACAAGTCACGCCACCACCACGAGTAGGCTCACATCAGATTCTTCAACTGCCCCAACCACAACCAACATCAATTGATTTGGCTACCGACACCACCGAATCTTGATTTAACTGGTGGAGTTTAGAGATTGGGTGGTTTCATTGTTGTTTTAGTAGGTTCGGTGGCGATTTTGTAGCTTTAGTGGTATTTGCGAGCGATTTTGTGGCAGGGTCATGGGTAATTTCGTTGTTGCTTAACGATACTTTCCAGGTTTAACCATACCTGGTCGGATCCAAGTGTAGTTTTGAGGTTTGATGGTTTCATTGTTTGCTTTCTTATGGTTGAGTCCCCGTTATAATTTTGGTGTCGTTTTTAGTTTGATTGGTTTGTGTTTCTTGGGTTAGATATTTGCAAGTTATATGATATTTGTGACGAGCTATTTTTGGATCTACGATTTTTGTGACCAATCTTTTACTATATTTTAAGGTTTTGTTGGTGGAACATGGGTGGTTTTGGTTTCAATACTTATTGTTTTGGTGGTAATGGTACATTTTTTTTGTGTTTTGACTGCATTGGTGGTCTCGGTGTGGTTTTTGTTATTTCTGTTTTAAAATCAGTTGTTTTTTGTTTGGTAGTTTCGTTTTTTTTGCTAAACCCATATTTGGTGTGATCATTTGTGGTCTTGTGTTGGATCTTTGTGGTTTTCGTGAAGTTGGTGGCACAAAGCTTTCTAAATTTGTGATAAACTTTTGGGAGTTATATCTAACTCAGTATTGTTTGAAAGGAAAAAAAATAAAAAAGAGAATAAGCATCGTGATTTTGAAGAAGAGGTACAGACGATTGTCATTAAGAAGGAGGCAAATGAGATATTAAGATATAGGTCAAATGAGGATTTTTATTTTTCTAGCCCAATTGTTGTGTTGTAAAGTTTTATCCTAGAGGCTCACTAACTCTATATTAGTACAAGTTTACACATACTCATATTTGGTTGTAAAGATACGTTTATTTTATAAGAAAATTCTCAAAATAGGCCAAAAATTCATTCTTGGTCACATTTTTGGGCCCTTTCTCATCTTGGTCATGCTCAACTGATCGACACCACCTAAATAGTGAGATGTATCCTTACAAGTACAAATAATTGATTCTTTGTTTCATTATTGTTAAATGTAAAATATCTAAAATACCCTCATTATTAAATCACTGCCTACCCATTATTTAATTACTACATACCTCTTCATTTTCTTATCATTATTAACACACAAACCTTATCCACCACACACACACCCATTTCCGGCGAATCTCCGACGATCAAATATGGTGAACAAATCCGACGACTTTATATGCGACTCGACTCTCCGGCGACCAGATCCGGCTATCATATTCGTCACAAATCCGGCGACCAGATTCGTCACAAAGAAAGTGTCACACCCCACGAGAGGCGGAAACACGAGTTGCAACGAAATTAATATACATCGAAAAGAGATAGAGAACAATAATATAATTAAAATTTAAGGAAATCGTGCAACATTACAATATTGTTCTAGCCGACCCTGGCAATTGAAACATAAATTTTGGTTTCCAAACGATAATATTTTACTACATGATGACCCGGATAACTTGTAACGACTCCTTTATTTAAAATCTTCACAAAATATGCTTACCAACGATCATCTGAAATGCATGAGAAAACGTGTCAACTATGAAAATAGTTGGTGAGTACATAGGTTTTATGTAGTACGAAAACCATTTGAGAAAGTCCGCCTGACAAATGTCCTGTCAACTCACCATGTTACATATCCCGCCTGATTGTACAATAACCAGACGACTGTGCCTTCGATGGTGATCAAGGGTATGAGGGTGATATGCTTGCGCCAAACTTGTAGTCAATCTGCAATAAAAATAGTAGACACTTCGTTAGTGATTCGCAGGGTTGGGCCTCGCGAACCACCTCCGCGTGTGAGTAAGTATGTGATATGAGTTGTAAATAATATGATGTATGTGAAATACTATGTTGAGTGAACATACCATTGAAATGACTCGTCCAACCTATTTATAGGTGATGAAAATAGCTTGGAGAGTGTTAGCACACGCTTAGGAGATCATGGGGCGCCCCCGATTTGTGGTAACCGCTAGGCTTCATCCCCACTATCTCGGACTTGGCGGGAAGCTAAGGATATAGTGGGAACGTGGGGTAAGACCAAGTCAAGGTTCTTATTTGTCTTGGCATCTTCAAGGAAGACACCGAAGGGCATAGGCCTTCGGTGGCGGATTCCCAACCGGTAACCATGTCAATGATGAATGGTTTTACGCCACCAATGACTTATGAAGAAAGACTTGGGTCTTAGTAAAGCAATTTCGATCGAGGTCGAAGGGGTCCTTCGACCGATCGGAGGGTATGTCTTCAAGCCCCCCAGTCGAAAGTGATATGTACGAACAAGAAATATTGCTTACGACTCAGAAATAAAAATGAAACCTCCTCTTCGTCACAAAAAACGAATGAAGATGAGAAGTCTTGTAGTTATTGACCGTATTTAATGCAAGACTAATCCTAACTACTCCCCTTTCCTCGGTAAAAGTAAACATCATTTCAAACTTTAAAAATGGTTTGAAATCCGGTAGTAAAGGGATAAATCCGGACACGTGTAGGGCTGAGATTTATCGTTTGTAGAGTATATAAAATGTAAAAAACAGTAAAACCCTAACAAAGTTTTATCTCTCGCCCAAGCTTTTTACCTACTAAAACCTCTTCCGATCAAGCCTTCGATCAAACAAGGTAAAGTGCTCCTTCTTCCCTGTATTTCAAATACATTGTTGTGTTCTCTAGAAGGCTCCATGTCTACCAATAAAAAATTTGTGATAAAACAACAAGGTTGCACACTAACCAGGGAAGAGCTTAAAGCGTTCCTCACTGACTACCCCATTCCAAAGGAACATAAAATCATGCTACCTAGTAGAAATCAAGGGATATTTGATGCCCCTAAAAATTATGTAGGCCTATATACCCATCCTTTCACCACTTCCAACCTTAGGATACTTTTGCATCCTTTGATCTTAGAATTCCTCCGGTATTATGAGGTACACATTTCTAGGTTCAACCCTTTTGGCCTAGCCAAGCTGACGACATACATTGTTATGTGCAAAGCTTATGGGTTCGAACCATCCTTGACCGTGCTTAGGGTTTTCGAATCTTTACCCGGAGGAGATTGGTTGACCTTAGCCAAAAGGGTGAAAGGATGTGCCCATTCGATAGATAGACCTTTACGAACATAAGGAACCTGGAAAGGCAAATTCTTTTATATCCAAAATACCATTATCCTCCAAAGATACTGCATTGTTAAACCCGGACTTTCAATATGATGAGAAAAGATTCAACGATCCACCGCCCTATACCGTGAGAAGAAACCCTTTGTATCAACGTTTGGCTCGTCATCCTACCGATTGCCAAACATTCCCCTGTGCCAATCCTGTTCATGGTGGCATTCTTTGAAAGATGGGAGGGTCCCTTTGGTACCGAGATTATTTGTGATGGAGAAAGTATGTACTTTTTTGATTATATTAAGAAATAAAAACTTATCTTTCTGATATTTATCTTATTTGCTTCTTTGTGCAGAGATGTCATTCAGGAACTTTGTTGTAGCCGGTGGTGCAAAGGAGGTAAGCTTCCTTCCAAAGAATCCTCAAGAGACAAGCTATGGCGTGGGCTCCCCATCAGTGTCCATAAATAACAATGATGTGGAAGCCCACCTATCGAGCCTTGGATCATCTGCTCCTCCGTCAAAGGAACCCATAGATGTGGAAGATCAACTTGTGGAAAATATTCGACTCGATGAACCGGCCTCCGGAGGACGGTTGGCCATCGAGGAGCCTCCGGCATAGGTGAGAGGTCCGCGCGAAAAGGTGCCGGTGCTAAAGTCGTGAAGTCGACTCGAAAAGGAAGCTCATCCTACCTACTCCTCCTCTCGAACTACCCGGAAAAGAGTGCCTGTGGTAAGGCGTGGAATTTCCGACCATCAAGGGCTGGCGGCGATGATATCCATGGTAAAGTTTCTTTCCTGCGAAACAAAATTAAGTACCAACAATAATATATTAACGAATATACATATGTTGCAGGACTTCCTGATACGAAGGAACTTCCTTCTCCCCTAGCTTGTCACCAACTCGTGAGCCATGTAATCCCACCCAAGTGGAAGGGGGTGATGGATAACATGTCCATAGAAAGGCTCTGCGACCTGCATGATAAAAGCTATGTCCGCCAGTGCATGCTAGACAACCAACTCAATGCTAGGACAAGGGAATTGCTCCGTGCTGTCACCAAAGCTCGAGAAGAAATGGATGTTATGCTGAGGAGGGAGAAGGCTAGAGATCAAGTATCATGAGACACGGAGAAGAAGTGTGAGGATGCATTGGAGGATTTTGACAAGAATCCATTGGTGCAAGATCTCGAGTCGAGAATGAAAAGCTCAAAAGTCACCGGCAACGAGCGAGGTGAATGAGCAGTTAACGGTCAAGGCTCAATGGTCGTTGGCTATAAGGAATGTGATATCCATTCTTTCATCCAAGTGTGGAGGCCTCGAACAAGAGAGGCGAAGTTGCGGACCAAGAGATCAAGCTCCGAGAAAGGTGGATGGGTTAAACCTTCGTCTCGAAAATGTGAAGAAGGACGGGTAGACTTGGTAACCAAGGTGATCCCCATGTTGCTATGGAACTTTACCATAGCGATGATGTGGGGATTGCCATTGGGAATGTGGTGAATCTCGCCATTTTCCATGGTAAGTGTACCACTTTGGAGGAGATAGCCAAGGCGGGGAACCGGTGGTCTTGGAAAAGTTCCTTACTACTGTGGTTACTCATGAAAAGAGTATGATGATGCGGGTAATCAATTAAGCGCTTTAGAGTTCCCTTTCCTTGCAGATGTGACGAAGGACCCAAATGACCTCAATTGAGGACCTGCTGCCAAGAAGCCAAGGACGATCCCACCTCCAACTTCCTCCAAGAAGACTCGTTACCCAAGGTCCCTCTCCGTGTTGGCCGATCCCACTCATTCCAAGGTTTGATGAAGGCAACCATGTGGTTGTAATTTGATCCCTGTGGTGGTATGTACCTGCTTTAAAACAATTATCGTGTTCCTTTCCGTGCTTCGTGCTCGATGAAACAATTAACATGTGGTATGTGTGATGTAGGCTACGGCCTAAGACAATATTTTATTTTGTTGGATCGTTAAGGCTACGGCTGTTTTAGACTAGTTAGACTAGTCAAGATCTACATCGAGCCACTAGGGCTCGAATTTTGCCATGTGATTCTTCTCTTTTGATTTTACTTGCGTAAAAATATTTTTACAACCTAAGGCGTATGGTAGATGCATAGCCTCATTGTGTGTAGTTACTTCACCAAGAATATTAGCAATCGATAATTTAGCTGGCGATAGAGGGTCGCGACCCACTCCGCCTTGATCCTTTGGGCGCGAAAGGCTTAAAATACCTTAATGCCATATAGGAAAGTGATGACGTACCCTCCGATCGGTCGAAGGACCCCTTCGACCTCATCGAAATTGCTTTACGAAGACCCAAGTCTTTCTTCATAAGTCATTGGTGGCGTAAAACCATTCATCATTGACATGGTTACCGGTTGGGAATCCGCCACCAAGGCCTATGCCCTTCGGTGTCTTCCTGAAGATGCCAAGACAAATAAGAACCTTGACTTGGTCTTCCCCCACGTTCCCACTATGTCCTTAGCTTCCTCGCCAAGTCCGAGATAGTGGGGATGAAGCCCTAGCGGTTACCACAAATCAGGGGATGCCCCCATGATCTCCTAAACGTGTGCTAACATTCTCCAAGCTATTTTCATTACCTATAAATAGGTTGGACGAGTCATTTCAATGGTATGTTCACTGATCTGTGCAAAACCGTCAAGTCTAACAGACTTAAAACAGCTTAAACACAAATGCAATGAAGATCAGAGAATATAGTGAATTCCCGGGTCGTTAAGTCCCACGGAGACTCAATGGTGTGTTAAACACTTGATCAGACGATAGAATGACCACTAATGATAGTGATCAGAAAGGATTTGGATAGATAATTACACCATCGAAAAGATTTATAAAATAAAGCGACTTAAATACAAATTAAGAAAATTAAAAGATAAAATATATTAAATAAACGCTATCACTATATTTAAAGTGATGAACGTTTAAAACCGATCTCACAAGAAACCGTCAAGTTTTCTCACGCAAGCAAGAAACTTAAAACAATTTTAAGCACGGATGCAATGAAGATCCGGGAGTATAGTGTTTCCGGTCGTTATGTCCCAAATGAGCTATGCAATGGATTATCAAACGATATAGTGATCGCGAGATTTGAGCAGGAAAAGGATTTGTGAATTATTATAACTACGGAATAAGCCAACAAATAAAAACGGCTTAAATGCAAATTAAAGGAGATTAAAAAGATAAAATCTATTAAATAAACGCTATCACTATTTTTAAAATGATGAACGTTTAAAACTTAAAACTAAAAACTTACGTTTAAATTAAAATTACGTAAACGTACAAAATAAAAAGTGAAACTTACACAAGATAAATCCTAAAAATATGAAAAATACATTTTTACAATCCTAATGATAAAAGAAATTTTATAGAAAAAGAAAATTATTTTTATAACTAATTATCTAATTATTATTAATTAAAAACTATTTTTAACTATTAAATAATTATCTAAAATACAAGAAATTAGGAAATAAAGCTAGAAAAATAAAATTATGAAATGGAAAAGTCTAAAATATCAAACTAGAATTTTCAAAACTATTTTTGTATTTTTATGATTATTTTTCTATTTTCTAGGAATTTTAAACTATTAAAAACTAATTAAATTACTAAAAATTACAAAATAAACTATGAAAAATATGGAAAATTACTTTTTTTACTTTTTATATTTATATAAACCTAAGAAAATTGAAAACTTATTTTTTTGAAGCTTTTCTTAATTATTTGTATTAAATGCTATTTAAAAAATGCTAAAAAGTGATTTAAATTAAGAAAAATAGCAAACAAGCTAGTAAAAATCTGAAAATTTCAGGAAAAGTCTAAAATAATATTAGGAAGCTATGAAAAATGGAAAAACATGGGGTTATGTGTAGAAAATTGGAACTGATGACTAAGTGCTTATTGAAATAAGCACTTGAAGTAGCAAATGGAATCCAAAAGGCACCAAACCAAAACAGAGGCAATATTATGCTAAAGGAACTCAAATGAAACAAGAAACAACAAGCCAAAACCTCTGAGTTTACAAGCTACCAAGATTTGAGGTTTTGAGCATATGTGCTAAATCAGCTATGAGGGTACCAAGTTTGGGCTCAAACACAAGCCACTCAATAAGCTAAGACTTAAAAAAGAAACTTGGAATTTGAAGGAGACCTGGCTAAGAGCTAGTAAACCAAAAATGGGACCTAGAAAAGCTCAACTGAGCTTTGTGCAAGCCCTGAAAGATCCGGACAAAAGTCAGTAGCTTAATTGCCTCTGCGAGGCACCTCGAGTCCAATCTTCCGACTTAAAATAAGCCATTGAATAAGCCGAAACCTAAAACTAAGTATTGCAATCTCTAATAGACCTAGTAAAGTACATGTAAACCAAAAATGAGCCACCCACAAGCTCTTATGAGCTTGTGGACAGGTCTGCAAGATCTTGAGACAGGACTGATATTGGGGACTTTTGACTTTTGAAAATAGGTGTGATGTTTGACTAAACCGACTTTTGATCCCAAATGCTTGCACGATAATGATGTTTTATGATGTAATGCAACTGAAAATACTATGTTATTAACTCTTATTCCTAAATGCGTCTAAAGCAACCCTATAACTAACTATCCGAGCAATTAGGATGATTCAAGGAATATTGACTAAACAATTTTAAGATGCAATTCTATCTCGTATAGACCAAGTTAGGCACAATGAGGCTAATGCAACTTATTTCAACCACTAAGCTATACTCTAGAACATGTTACTCACTATATCCAAACACCCTTTTGCAACCTGTATCACTAATTTTCCAACCACAAAGCTAACTAAAACTTACTAATCTCCAAAATGATGTAATAAACCTAAATGACCTAAAATAGAATAATAAAACAACACTAAACCATACTAATACTCATCAAAGCATTATGCGATGAAGAAAACTATGATGCGATCATTGAGTAAGCTAACCGATACAAATATACTTAAATGCGAGACATCAAATTCAATTCATTTCTAATAACATAACCATATTATACTAAGATTGAACACAAGTATTTAAGTCGGCTAACAAATTTACTCTTGAATCAAATGAATGCAAAATCAAGAACTTACAAATGTCCCGACCACAATGGCTCGCCACAAATAACAAGCAACTACTATCCTAATCGATATCACCCTTGTTAAATGCAATTCAACCCAAATGCATCTTCACATCAAGAACATAGAACAAGTTACTCCATAATTACGCATCTTTTACTTTTGTTGACCAAAGTGAGAATATTGAGTAACTTCGAATACTAGACTATCTGAACAATTACTGAGCTATTGAGAAGCTTATAAAACCTTATGAGAGCAATTTGAAAGATTAAAGCAAACCTTAACACTGCTAAACACTATTATTTTTTTTTTTTGATTTTTATTTTTTTGTTTTTCTTGTATTTTTGTTTACAAGATACTTAAACTGAAAACATGGATTAAACTAGCTTAAATAATAATTTTGGGCACTCAATGAGCTAAACAGAAACCTTAAATGATGTAAATGAGATTGAAGCTGAAATTGACCAAAAGCGAATTTTGCTTAAAATATAAAACTGAGTTCAAATTTGAGAATTACAGAAAACTGAAATTACAAAATAACTGAATTAAATACTTGAAATTAAAAATACAATAACTAAATAAAGGTGCTGAAAAACAAAAACTAACTACTAAAATTAAAAACTAACTATCTCCTTGTTGCTTCTCTTGGCCTTTTATACACCCAAGTCTTCTTCTCTCACCTCTTTGGACATATCCCAGCAACAATATTGGCCCTTGGATGGCTCAAACCAATCTTGGCCGTTTAAAGTATTTTTGTTTCCAATTTATGTTTTAACAGCTGGGGATGATAGAAGTAGGTAGAGGGTGCATTAAATGCATCTTTGGATTGTTGTGTTTGGAGGGGGGAAGTAGGGGTGATGATGGTTGAGTGTGACAGAAGGATTTGCAGGTTTGATGATGGGGAAAGTGGTAACCCGTGAGTTTTGGAGGGAAGGGGTGAGTCAACAGGGTTTGACTGGGATATTATATAACAGGGGAGGTCCAAATTGTATGGCAAGGGTCCAAAAGGGGTAGTGGCAGGGTCCAATTTGGCTTTTGACTTGGTCCAAAGTATATAAAAGGTTAATAATAATAACCAAGGACTAATTATGAAATTTCTGAAACTTCAGGGACCTGTTCTGCCAAATCTCAAAGTTGCTCCAAGGACTGAAATTGACAAGTGTTAATATTACAAGGACCAAAGTTGCCATTTTCGATTTTTCAGGACCATTTCGCCAATTCTTAAACTTGAAGGACCAATTTGTAATTTTCTCAAAACTTTTACATTTTTCACCAAAGGACTAATTTTGACAAGTTATGATTTTAAAAGGACCTTTGGTGACTTTTCTTTGAAATTTTGACTCATGGACTATTTTGACAATTTTAGAAACTTGGGGACTAAAGCGCAATTTTGCAAATTTGATCGTTTTCATCCGATTTTGATATTTTGCATTTAAAACACATAAAACAACGATTTGTGATATTTTCATCATTTTGATGCATTTTTGAGTGTTTTCAGATGATTTTGCAGTTTATATTGTACAAAAATGATGAGTATTTAAACACTCATCAAAAACTTAAAACTTAAAACTTACGTTTAAATAAAAATAACGTAAACGTACAAAATAAAAAGTGAAACTTAAGAAATAAAAATCCTAAAAATATGAAAATGACATTTTTACAAACCTAGTGATAAAAGAAAATTATTATAAAAGGAAAATTATTTTTATAACTATTTATTTAATTATTATTAATTAAAAACTATTTATTAAGTATTTAAAATGCACTAAAATACAAGAAAATACAATATTAACCTAGAAAAATGAAATTATAACTTAGAAAAGTCTAAAATATGATAAAACTTATTTTAAAACTGAAAATATATTTTTAAGATTTTTTATGTATTTATTATTAATTTAAAACTATTTAAAACTAATTAAAATGCTAAAAAATACTTTTTAAACTAAGAAAATTATAGAAAAATACTTTTTAGGCTTCTTATATTTATCTAAACTTAAGAAAATTGAAAAATTATTTTTTTGAAGCTTTTCTTAATTAATTGCATTTAAAGCTAATTAAAAATACTTAAAAACTAATTTAAATTAAGAAAAATAGCAAAACAACTTGGAAAAATCTGAAAATTTCAGGAAAAGTATAAAATTATACTAGGAATAAAGGAAAAATAGAAAAACAAGGTGCTATTTGTGAGAAATAGGAACTGATGTGGAAAAGCTTATGAAATAAGCACTTCCAATAAGCAAATAGAAACCAACAAGCACCAACTGTTAACACAAGCTAAAATAAGCTAAAAGAACATGAATGGAACAAGTTACAACAAGCTCTAACCACAGGATTGCAAGTTGCACAGATTTGAGGTGTTGAGTAAATGGCAGAAAACAGTGACAAGGGTGGTATGTTTGAGCTTATGCATAAGCCACACAATAAGCTAATATTGAAAAACAATAAATGGAACCTAAAGGTAACCTGGGTGACTAACTAAAACCCAAAACTCAGACTTGGACAAGCTCAAATGGGCCCTGTGCACCAACTGCAAGAACTGAGAAACTCAGTGTCAACTGAGTTTCAGTGGAGCAGGGCACTTAAGAGCTTATTGAGAAGCATTTTGTAGCTTATACAAAAATCACAAAATTATACTAAAATAGATATAAGGAAATAGACCAGTAGGGCTTTTAAAAACAACAAGTATCACTTGATTTGACCAAGAAATGAGTCCATTAAAAATCTTTCCAATTGACCCCAAAACAGGTTTCAACATTTTGACTTTTAATGAAAAACTTGGAAAGTTGACTAAAATGGATTTTGAAGCCAATTTTTGGACTAAACTAGATGTTAATGAATGAAATGAAGCTAAAGCAACCTTTGTTTATGAATTCTAAACACAAATCTAACTTATGATTTGTAAAAAATCCTAACAGTTAAGCTGCAAGATCATTTGAAAGGGAATTTTGACTTTTGAGCTTCAAAGGCACATGTTATTGACAGATTTGAGTTTATTTTGAGTTAATACACCTGAACCAACAGAATTCTAGCACTGAACAACCCTAGAGCACAAGTTTAACAGCAATACCAAACACTCCTTTATTGCAAATGATGTGAAGTTAAAAACTATTCTAACACTATCAAGCACAAACCATTGATCAAACTAAGTTAATGTAACCTAATTACTACTTTTAAAATGAAATGAACAGCTTTTAACTACAAATACTGAGTATGCATAAAAACTTGAAAATGACTTACAAGAATCCAAAGCTGCAATAGCTTGAAACCATGAACCATGAACCACTAATCTATTTAATATCACCCCAAATGAATCTAAAACAACCCAATCCACCTCTGCATCAACCCATTTCCATCTGCATTCCCATTTTTGACCTTGTTTGACTTTTGTTGACCAAGGATCATAATGAGTTGAAACTTGAATGTGAGCTTGTATAAGGCTTTCACAAGCTTATTTGAGCTTATTGAAGCTGATAGATGAGATTTATAAAGCTTTTAAATGAGATTTTAACTTTGGAAATTTTAACAGTGATGCAAATATATGAAAACAGATAAAAACTTGAAATCAATGATTAAAACTTGGTAATACTGCAAATTCAACTTGAGTTTAACATTTGTAAACACAAAATTACAGGTTTGAAATTAAATTAATACATTAAAGATAAAAACGACATAAGGAAATTTAAAACTACACTAACTACTACTCTATCTTGCTTCTCTCTTCCACTTTTATATGCCAAACTGCTCCCCCATGTACTCTGAATCTATCCCACCAAATCCCAGCCATTGGATCACTCTCATGTGCCATATGTCATTTTTGGTGCCAAAAGGTCTTGAGCAGGTTTGATCATTTAATGAGTTGGTTTCAATCAATAAATGGGTTTTGGGTGTTAGTGAAGGTGGAGGGGACATGGTATGGAGAGGGTGTTGAAAATGGGAGAAAACCATCTCGGTTTTCAAGATACAGGAGTGGAGAGGAGATGCTACTGATGGTAGTGGTTTTGGGCGCCAAGTGGGTGTTGACTGGACATTTGACCCAAGGGGTGTATTAATAATCAAAGGGTCAAAAGGTATTATGACAGGGGGTCAAAACTAGGTGCGGTCCAAAATTAGATAAAGGGTTTAATAATCCGAGTGGCCTTTGTGTAATTTTTCGAAATATCAAGGGCCAAGGCGCCAATTTGAAAAGTTATTCAAGGGACCACAAGTGACAACCTTCAAAAGTATAAGGACCAAACTTGCCATTTTGCCATTTTCGAGGACCATTTCGCAATTTTCAAACTTGGAGGGCCAAATTTGTAATTCACTCAACACAATATTTCACATACATCAATTTACTTACAACTCATATCACATACTTACTCACGCGCGGAGGTGGTTCGCGAGGCCCAACCCTGCGATCATAACGAAGTGTCTACTATTTCTTATTGCAGATTGGCTACAAGTTTGGCGCAAGCATATCACCCTCATACCCTTCGATCACCATCGAAGGCACGGTCGTCTAATTATTGTACAATCGGTGGCGCCATCCGTGGGACCGCTACTATTGGTCTCGTTATTCCAAACTTACACCCGGTCAATCACTCTCACTGGTTTTACGGCATGACTCAAGGAAGAGAAGATACACCCCTCGGGTTTCTCGACCTTGGCACCAATCGATCAATGATCCTAACAACCTTCCCAATATAACCGCATCCACTTTTACCACACGATCTCACCCTGAAATAACTCCCAACAACCATGCTTCAACCTCGGCTAACCCTGAACCGGTAATTAGTCCAGCGTTTGTCGAAGCCAACATCGAAGCATTAGAGTCTTTACTAAGGGCTCGAAGGAGGCAAGCTCGGAATGTGGAGATGCGTAGGGAGTTGGAATACTCAAGCGATGAGTATGACGAAGAGTTGGAAATGGAGACTAGGCCCTTGGCTCCTGGGGCTACACGCTCAGTGCTAAGGATAGGGTCTCCGAGCAGTCGAAGGCCTAGTGGAAGGTCGGTTGGTTTTGAAGCCGTTCCGGAGAGGGCTCCGACTAGACGGGAAGGTACGATAGAAGGCTCCAATGGAAGGAGTAATAGAAGGATGCTACGGAGGTTAATTTGCCACCACTTTTGGCGGCTCATGCGGGAAGAGCTGAGTCGGGGTTCCGTTGCGGCCTTCTCACGCATCCGGCGTGAAGGCAATCCATCTCAAATGAATGGGAGAAATCTTCCTCCTCATGGTATGTACCCTCCTTTTCGGGCTCAATCTTACTCTCGAGGGTTTATCCCCACCTAATGGGCGGGCTAGCAACCCCGGTTTACTCAACCATACGGAGTATGCCCTACGGGCAACCTATGGTATATCCTTCATACCACAGCCGAAGTCACCCACCTTATATACCCACCGCTTACCTCAATATGTTAATCAAAACCATGTTGGAGTACCTCCAAATCATAACCCGTACAATGCTGCCCCTACCTACATGCCACCTTATAAGCGCCTTTATTCGGAGCCCATGGGCTCCACAACACCTTCGTAAGATGGATGAAGACTACCCTTTGCACGATGGGTTGAAAATGCCCGCGCATATTGGTACCTACGATGGGAAGGGGATCGGATAACTTTTACACTTGTTTGAAGGGCTATTAGAATGCGAAGTGGGTTATGCACATTGCTTGTCACATGTTTACATACACCCTACGAGACTCCGCTCGTATATGGTGGAACAGGCAAAAACCCGGTAGCATTGTGAATTTGGATGATCTCAAGGCCAAGTTCGGATCACATTTCACCAGAGAAAAAGTTTACAAAACGCACCTAACGATTGCACAACATCAAGCGAGAGGAGAGCGAGAGCACGAGCTTTCATTACGGATACACCGATGACACGTTACAAATAATGGGCTTGCGAGGACCAACGCATCTCGGGTTTCGTGCACGGTCTGAAAGCAATCGGTTGAATTCCTCTCCACCGATCTCCCATGACCTACAAGGGTTTGGTGGAGAAGGCTTACACACGGATCGAAGCAAAGAAGTATCTACCAGCGGGCTCCGGTCAAAATAAAGAAAGTCACGCAAAGCCCGAAGCATCCTTCGTGGGAAGGGTCAAGGAACAAACACAAAAATAAGGACATGTTCACACCGTACCACAAAAACATCAACCATGGGCTCTTGGCTAATCTGTCCTAAATCTCCAGGGAGATACTTGCTACTGGAAAAGGTGCGAAGGCCTTTGATCCTCCTCCTCGCTTGGCAAACAAAGGAAGGCCCGAGATACTTCCAAATTTTGCTACTTCCATGGCGATTACGGACACGACACCAACAAGCTGCAGAGAACTCAAGAAGCGAGATAGAAGAGGCCGTAAAGTCCGGCCAATTGGGACATTTGGTGAAGGGTATAAAAGAGGTAAAGACAAAGCCTCCGACACACGGTTGGGAAAGATACCACACTGCGAAGCACCCATCCTCATGGTATACAAGGAGGACTACGGTTTGAAGAGGAAAGAAGCGGAGGAAGCCTTGTGTGGAGTAGGAGATGTCACTTTTCCTTCAATCACGGGAAAGTTCTTTCAAATGACCCGTGGTCATCAAAGTCTTGATCTCCAAGGAGAAGTAAGCAGGGCCTACCTCATTGCGGTAGCTCTGCGAGTTATCTCTGACGATGTTTTCTAAAGCTCAAACCCTCGATAAAGTCGAAGAGAGTAGATTCGAAGGTACCTTTAGTGGGGTTCTCAGGGGAACACTCATGGCCCTTGGGAGAAGTCCTCTAGAGGTTACGATCGGAGAAGGAAGGCTAAAAAGAACAGAAACTCTAATTTTCACGATCGTAAGGTCAGAATCTCCCTACAACCTTTTGATAGGGAGAACAACAATGCAGAAGATGGGCATCGTTGTCTCAACCATACATGCCACGATCAAATTCCAAACACCTTTTGGCATTGGAACGGTTTTCTCCAGCTATAAGGTGAAGGAGCCTACGGAAGTAGGCAAAAGGATCAAACAGGTTTCAGAAGAGCCTCCGAAGGATGTTCTCAGTTGTTGTGACACTGAAGAATGCATTGTGGTAAATGATCTCTACCCCGATCGAGGCGGTGGTAATCGGAAAGCGCTCCCAACCTCCTTTAAAGCGTAATTGGAAAAGGTACCGTGCTAATGCGGATGTCTTCGCATGGACCTACTCGACATGGCGGGGTCCCAGAACTCTCACCATAGGCGGAAAGCCCTTGACGCGAACACAAGCTCAATGAGTTCAAACATATTGAACCCATCAAACAAAAGCGTCGAAGCTTGGCTCACGAAAGAAATGCCGCCGCATGCAAAAAGTGGGCGAGCTCGTAGCGGCGAGCATACTCGGAGAGGTGAAGTATCAAACTTGGGTGGCCAATCCGGTGATGGTCAAGAAGCATGATGGAGGATGGCGAATGTGCGTAGACTTCACGAGATATTAACAAAGCACGCCGAAGGATTGCTACCTACGCGAAATTGATTGGAAGGTGGAATCCTTGTCGGGGTTTCGGCTAAAGTGTTTCCTAGGCGCTTATAAGGGTTACCATCGAGATACAAATGGCGGAAGAGGGCGAAGAGAAGACGACCTTTTTACGGGAAAAGGCGTTTATTGTTACAAAAGATGCCTTTTGGTTTGAAAATGCGGTGCCACCTACCAGCGTTTAGTGGACAAAGCCTTCCAGCGGATAGGTAGGAATGCGGAGGCATCACGTAGATGATATGGTCATCAAGAGTAGATCGGAGGAGGATATGCTCTCAGACATCAAAGAAACCTTCGATCGACTTCGCGCCATCAACATGAAATTAAATCCCAAGAAGTGTTCCTTGGCTGTGGAAGAAGGACAATTTTGGGGCATTTGATCACCAAGCAAGGTATTAAGGCCAATCCTTGAAGGTCAAGGCCATCACAGATTTGCGACCTCCTAAGTCCCTAAAGGAAGTGCAAAGTGCGAGCGGAAAGCTAGCGACCTCGGCGAGTTCTTATCGAAGGGTGCGAGACGGATCTTTGTCGTTCTTCAAAACACTCAAAGGATGCACGGACAAAAAGGCGTTCGGTGGAGCATAGATGCGAGCGACCTTCCAAAAGCTCAAGGATTTCATGGCTATTCTACCTACACTTACGGCCCCAATCAAAGGCAAAGTGTTGTTCATGTATATTGCGACCTCCTTGAAAGCATCGTATTGTGTTATTGGCGAAAGGGAGAAAAGCAAATCCTATCTACTTCGTTAGCGAGGGTTCTGAGGAGTCGAGCTAAATTATCCGACATTGGAGAAGCTAATTTTGGCCTTGGTCCATCTTTGCGAGGCGCCTTGAAGGTACTTCCAAGCTCACCCCATAACCGTACTTCGACAAGCCAATTAGCGGATACTTTCGAGCCGGAGAAACGGAAGGATAGCTAAATGGGCTATCGAGCTAGGAGAACATGATATTGAATACAAGGCGTAAACTCGGTCAAAGGGCAAATATTGGCGGACTTTTAGCGAAACACCCTCCGAACGAAGCATGACACAAAGGTTGTTGAAAAGAAGCGATAAGGCAATCGAAGGTGGAAACTTTATCTTGGAGCCTCTAGCTCGATGGTTCAGCAAGCAGTCTCATGCTCGTTGATCCCAAAGGAAGGAGTACACTTATGCACTCCGTTTGAATTCGATGCTACGAACAATGAAGCGGTCTGAAGCCTTGCTAGCGGTCTCCGATTGGCCAAAGACATGGAAGTAGAAGACTTGGCTATTTTTGTTGACTCACAACTAGTGGCCAACCAGATAAAAGGCTCCTACGAGGCAAGACAACCTGTGATCAAGCAATACCTGGATAAGGCCAAAGAAATGCTCGAAGGGTTCGCATCCTACAACATAGAGCATGTTCGGAGAAACCAAAACAAGAAGGCGGATGCACTTAGCAAACTGGCATCAATGGCATTTGCTCATTTAACTAAGGAAGTTTTGGTCGAAGTATTGGCAGATAGGTCCATCGTCCGAAAGGAGGTGTCTGACGTAATACAGGAGGAAGACTCGAATTGGATGACTCCAATTAGAGAATATCTAATAAGTGGTATACTGCCGGAAGATCAGAAGTTAGCTCGAAAGGTTCGCATCAAAGCACCACGATGCAGAATCATGGGAAATTACTTATCTGAAGATCTTTTACGTCCCCATGGCTTCGTTGTGTAGGACCAAGGCAAGCGCCAACATCATTCAAGAAGTGCATGAAGGATCCTGCGGACTTCACGCGGGACCCGCTCCGTTGTCTCCAAAGTCACGAGGTCGGATATTCGGCCTTGATGCAGGGGACTGTCGACATCATTCGAAGTGTGAAGCACTGTCAAGTCCACTCAAGAGTCCCAAGGCTACCAAAGCAAGATATGACTTCCAGTAACGTCCGCATGGCCCTTGACCAATGGGGATAGATATTGTAGGCCCTCCGCCGGTTGCTCGGGAGGAGTAAAGTTCTTGGTCGTAGCCATCGATTACTTCACTAAATGGGTGGAAGCAAAGCCTTTGGCATCCATTACAGGAAGGCACATGGAAAAATTTGTGTGGGAGCATATTATCATCGGTTCGGAGTACCTCACATCATCATTTCGGATAATGGGAAGCGATTCGCGAAGGGTATTCCAGTGTTTTGCGAGGCTTGAACATCAAACAATCCTTCACTCCGTCTACCATCCTCAAGGTAGCGGGCAAGTGGAAGTTACTATGAGACATCATACAAGGAATAGAGCGAAGGTGGGATACGATCATCACGGTTGGGTAGATGAACTACCTCAAGTACTTTGGGCTCACGAGCATACAAAGTCAAGTCACGGGAGACACCTTTAGCTTTGACGTATGGCACTAGGCTGTCATCCGCCGGAGTAAGTGTCAAAGCGAAAGGTCATGAACTTGAGCGGCGGATAGCGAAGAAAGACTCGTAGCAACCTAGACCTACTTGAAGAGCGAAGGAAATAGCCTCAATCGAGAGGCTATCCACAAGCAAAAGATTGAAAGGTACTATAACAAGCGGGTCCGGCCTTGACCTTCAAACCGGGGAATATGTCCTTCGACTCAGCAGCGCAAGTAAAGGCGAGTACCGGGGTAAACTAGGACCTACATGGGAAGGGCCCTACGTTATTAAGGAAGCATATGGCAGCGGAGCCTACAAGTCGGAAACCTTGGAAGGAGACGCTATTGATAGAACACGGAATGGCACTACTCTTCGTAAGTTCTACGTATGAAACTTACAATGTCTAAGGACACATTTTATTTGCTTTCAATCAATGTATTTGCATTCTTCTCACTTGGGAAAGAAGCATTAATGGTAGGCGTCTAGTATTCATTTCTTAAAATGATGTAATCCTCCTACCCACTTAATGATAATAACACATTTCCTCAAATCTCTTGTTTCGTTCAATACAACAAAGATTTGCCCACCAAGTCGCTTTATAAGTTTGAATGTCGAAGGGATGTACAAAGACTAAACAACATGTCTTGCTCATATGCATAACATCCATCTCAACTTCACATTAACTTTCCTATATGGCCTTAAGGTATTTTAAGCCTTCATTGCCCAAAGGATCAAGGCGGAGTGGGTCGCGACCCTCGTCGTGATTAAATTATCGATTGCTAATATTCTTGGTGAAGTAACTACACACAATGAGGCTATGCATCTACCATACGCCTTAGGTTGTAAAAATATTTTTACGCAAGTAAAAATAAAAAGAGAAGAATCACACATGGCAAAATTCGAGCCCTAGTGGCTCTAATGTAGATTCTTGACTAGTCTAACTAGTCTAAAGCAGCCGTAGCCTTAACGATCCAACAAAATAAAATATTGTCTTAGGCCGTAGCCTACATCACACATACCACATGTTAATTGTTTCATCAAGCATGAAGCACGGAAAGGAACATGAGACAATTGTTTTAAAGCAGGTACATACCACCACAGGGATCAAATTACAACCACATGGTTGCCTTCATCAAACCTTGGAATGAGTGGGATCGGTTGAACACGGAGAGGGACCTTGGGTGTGGAGTCTTCTTGGAGGAAGTTGGAGGTGGGACTCCTTGGCTTCTTGGCCGTGAGGTCCTCAATTGAGGCCGCTGGGTCCTTCGTCACATCTGCAAGGAAGGGAACTCTAAAGCGGTTAATTGATTACCGCATCATCATACTCTTTTTCATGAGTTGCCTGTAGTAAGGAACTTTTTCGGCACCACCGGTTCCCAGTCTTGGCTATCTCCTCCAAAGTGGTACACTTACCATGGAAAATGGCAACATTCACCACATTCCCAATGGCAATCCACATCATCGCTATGGTAAAGTTCCATAGCAACATAGGGATCACCTTGGTTACCAAGTCTACCGTCCTTCTTGACATTTTTAGGACGAAGGTTTAACCCATCCACCTTTCTCGGAGCTTGATCTCTTGGTCCAACAACCGCCCTCTCTTGTTCGAGGCCTCCACACTTGGATGAAAGAACAAATATCTTTTCCTTATAGCCAGCGACCATTGAGCCTTGACGTTAGCTGCTGCATTCGGCCTCGCTCGTTGCGGTGACTTTGAGCTTTTCATTCTCGACTCGAGATCTTGCACCAATGGATTCTTGTCAAAATCCTCCAATGCATCCTCACACTTCTTCTCCAGTGCATACTTGATCCTAGCCTTCTCCTCCTCGGCATAACATCCATTTCTTCTCGAGCTTTGGTGACGACGGAGCAATTCCTTGTCCTAGCATTGAGTTGGTTGTCTAGCATGCCTTTGGCGGACATAGCTTTTATCATGAAGGTCATGAGCCTTTCTATGGACATGTTATCCATCACCCCTTCCACTTGGGTGGGATTACATGGCTCACGAGTTGGTGACAAGCTAGGGGAGAAGGAAGTTCCTTCGTATCAGGAAGTCCTGCAACATATGTATATTCGTTAATATATTATTGTTGGTACTTAATTTTGTTTCGCAGGAAATAAACTTTACCATGGATATCATCGCCGCTAGGCCCTTCGATGGCTGGAAATTCCACATCCTTACCACAGGCACTCTTTGCGGGTAGTTCGAGAGGAGGAGTAGGTAGGATGAGCTTCCTTTTGAGTCGGACTTCTGACTTTAGCACTTTGGCACCTTTTCTCGCTTGGACCCTCTCACCTATCTTTGGAGGGTCCTCGATGGTTGTCCTCCGGAGGCTGGTTCATCAGTCGGCAATATTTTCCACAAGTTGATCTTCCACATCTATGGGTTCCTTTGGCGGAGGAGCGGATGATCTGAGCTCGATAGGTTGGGCTTCCACATCATTGTTATTTATGGACGATGGGGAGCCACGCATAGCTTGTCTCTTGAGGATTCTTTGGAAGGAAGCTTACCTCCTTTGCACCACCGGCTACAACAAAGTTCTGAGCGACATCTCTGCACAAAGAAGCAAATAAGATAAATATCGGAAAGATAAGTTTTATTTCTTATTATAATAAAAAGTACATACTTTCTCCATCACAAATAATCTCGGTACCAAAGGAGACCCTCCCATCTTTCGACAATGCCGACCATGAGCAGGATTGGCTCGGGGAATGTTTGGCAATCACGGGATGACGAGCCAAACCGATACAAAGGGTTTCTTCTCACGGTATAGAGGCGGTGGATCGTTGAATCTTTTCTCATCATATTGAAAGTCCGGGTTTAACAATGCAGTATCTTTGGAGGGATAATGGTATTTTGGATATAAAAGAATTTGCCTTTCGGTTCCTTATGTTCGTAAAGGTCTATCTATCGAATGGGCACATCCCTTTCACCCTTTTGGCTAAGGTCAACCAATCTCCTCCGGGTATAGATTCGGAAAACCCTAAGCACGATCAAGGATGGTTCGAACCCATAAGCTTTGCACATAACAATGTATGTCGTCGACTTGGCTAGGCAAAAGGGTTGAACCTAGAAATGTGTACCTCATAATCTGGGAGGAATTCTAAGATCAAAGGATGCAAAGGTATCCTAAGGTTGGAAGTGGTGAAAGCATGGGTATATAGGCCTACATAATTTTCGGGGCATCAAATATCCCTTGATTTCTACTAGGTAGCATGATTTTATGTTCCTTTGGAATGGGGTAGTCGGTGAGGGCGCTTTAAGCTCCTCCACGGTTAGTGTGCAACCTTGTTGTTTTATCACAAATTTTTATTGGTAGACATGGAGCCTTCTAGAGAACACAACAATGTATTTGAAATACTGAGGAAGAAGGAGCACTTTACCTTGTTTGATCGAAGGCTTGATCGGAAGAGGTTTTAGTAGGTGAAAAGCTTGGGCGAGAGATAAAACTTTGTTAGGGTTTCTTGTTTTTACATTTTATATACTCTACAAGCGTTAAATCTCACCCTACACGTGTCCGGACTTATCCCTTTACTACGGTTTCAAACCATTTTAAATTTTGAAATGATGTTTACTTTTACCGAGGAAAGGGAGTAGTTAGGATTAGTCTTGCATTAAATACGGTCAATAACTACAAGACTTCATCTTCTTCGTTTTTGTGACGAAGAGGAGGTTTCGTTTTATTTCTTAGTCGTAAGCAATATTTCTTGTTCGTACATATCACTTTCATTGGGGGCTTGATGGCGTACCCTCCGATCGGTCGAAGGACCCCTTCGACCTCGATCGAAATTGCATTACGAAGACCCAAGTCTTTCTTCATAAGTCATTGGTGGCGTAAAACCATTCATCATTGACATGGTTACCGGTTGGGAATCCACCACCGAAGGCCTATGCCCCGGTGTCTTCCCTGAAGATGCCAAGACAAATAAGAACCTTGACTTGGTCTTCCCCACGTTCCCACTATGTCCTTTGCTTCCCGCCAAGTCCGAGATAGTGGGGATGAAGCCTAGCGGTTACCACAAATCGGGGCGCCCCATGATCTCCTAAGCGTGTGCTAACACTCTCCAAGCTATTTTCATCACCTATAAATAGGTTGGACGAGTCATTTCAATGGTATGTTCACTCAACACAAGATTTCACATACATCATATTATTTACAACTCATATCACATACTTACTCACACGCGGAGGTGGTTCGCGAGGCCCAACCCTGCGCAATCACTTAACGAAGTGTCTACTATTTCTTATTGCAGATTGGCTACAAGTTTGGCGCAAGCATATCACCCTCATACCCTTGATCACCATCGAAGGCACAGTCGTCTTAATTGTTGTACAATCGCATATGCTTCCTTAATAACGTAGGGCCCTTCCCATGTAGGTCCTAGTTTACCCCAGTACTCGACTTTACTTGCTACTGTTGAGTCGGAGGACATATTCCCTGGTTTGAAGGTCAAGGCGGACCCGCTTGTTATAGTACCTTTCAATCTTTTGCTTGTGGATAGCCTCTCTGATTGAGGCTATTTCCTTGTTACTCCTTCCATTGGAGCCTTCTATCTTACCTTCCCGTCGGTGAGCCCTCTCCGAACGGCTTCAAAACCAACCGACCTTCCACTGGGCCTTCGAACGCTCGGAGACCCTATCCTTAGCATCGGCGTGTAGCCCTGTGAGCCAGGGCCTAGTCTCCATTTCCAACTCTTCTTCATACTCATCGCTTGAGTATTCCAACTCCCACGCATCTCCACATTCCGAGCTTGCCTCCTTCGAGCCCTTAGTAAAGACTCTAATGCTTGATGTTGGCCGACAAACGCCGGACTAATTACCGGTTCGTGGTTAGCCGAGGTTGAAGCATGGTTGTTGGGAGTTATTTGGGGTGAGATCGTGTGGTAAAAGTGGATGCGGTTATATTGGGAAGGTTGTTAGGATCATTGGTAGGATTGGTGCCAAGGTCGAGAAACCCGGAGGGTGTATCTTCTCTTCCTTGAGTCATGCCGTAAAACTAGTGATAGTGATCGATTGGGTGTAAGTTTGGAATAACGAGACCAAGAGTAGCGGGTCCCACGGATGGCGCCACCGATTGTACAATAATTAGACGACCGGGCCTTCGATGGTGATCGAAGGGTATGAGGGTGATATGCTTGCGCCAAACTTGTAGTCAATCGCAATAAGAAATAGTAGCCACCGTTAAGTGATTGCGCAGGATTGGGCCTGCGAACCACCTCCGGCGTGTGAGTAAGTATGTGATATGAGTTGTAAATAATATGATGTATGTGAAACATCGTGTTGAGTGAACATACCATTGAAATGACTCGTCCAACCTATTTATAGGTGATGAAAATAGCTTGGAGAGTGTTAGCACACGTTTAGGAGATCATGGGGCGCCCCCGATTTGTGGTAACGCTAGGCTTCATCCCCACTATCTCGGACTTCATGGGAAGCTAAGGACATAGTGGGAACGTGGGGGAAGACCAAGTCAAGGTTCTTATTTGTCTTGGCATCTTCAAGGGAAGACACCGAAGGGCATAGACCTGATCGGAGGGTACGTCATCACCGCCCATACAAGACTTGTAACATATAATTTCACATACATTTCCATGTTCTCAAGGAGTACGCCTAGTAGTTAATACATATATGATCATGTCAATTTATAATAATAACGCCTCGTATATAATAAAGTATGCGGCAAAGCCCCTAAAATAAATAATATGCGTTCCGTAGACATGGGAACGAGAGGTTGGCCGACCTCTAATAGCGCTATCCATACTACCTACTGCTCCGTACAAAGAAGCCGTGCGAACAGTACGTATAATTAGAGTGCGAACGACAAACCAATCGGGGACTAACAATGCGAATGTACGAACAGTACATCATAACAACTATTATATACTATCAATTAAAGACTGATCCGAACATGGGAGACTCGGCACTGCTCCGAACATGGGAGACTTTAAGACTTAATGCGTACGGCACATTATAGTTCAAAACATACTAAGGGTCAAGGACAGGTCATAAGTTCATAATAAGTCTAAGGGTTCAAAATATGTCAAAGGGTTCAATAAGTTCATAAAACATTTTAATTCAAGTATAATTCGTGCATTCCACCAAAAAAAAATTAAAGCATTTAAAAAATGGGGGTCAGTGAAACTCACCTCAGCGAATAGTAGTCTGATCAGGGTAAAGTCAAATTGTACAAGTGGGTGGCACCGACGCGCGACCTAGATTAGTATGACAAGTTTTAGTTTACAGATTTAGGTCTAAGACTCGATAATTTTAAAAGTTTTCAAGTGTTGTGTTGTTGTTGCTTGTGTGGCAGCATTTAAGTTTAAAACAATTTTTAATTGTTTGTAAGTATTGGCTCTTGAAAGTGCTTAAACATATACGTACAAATGCCAAAAAGTATCAAGAACTAATAAGTCTTTGGTTCATCAATAACCGAAAGATGACGTACGAGAGGTAATTACATATAATTAGTAGACGAATTCTGAATATAAGAACGTCGTTTAAAGGTATATATAAAAATATAATAGAAGTGGGCAAAAATTATATTCAAGTAATAGTTTTGATCGAAAGACTTTGTATTAATTTATACACTTATAAGTTATAAATGCAGGGTTTTTAGAAAATTCGGGCATGACCCGTGCATTGTTTCAATTTGTGTGTGGTGAAAGTGTTGCAATGCATGGTATACCGTTGTTATTAAAGTTAATTCCGTTTAGTCTGAATATATCATTATGTGTTATTAAGGATTTGAAAACTTACGTTTTTTATTATTGTTATAGTTTGTGATATGTGTATAAAATATGTCTAGTAGATTTAAAGTAAGTCGTGAAGTAATGTTGAGAACGAGTAGACAGGTGAGTCGTGAACCAGGCGCGAGATAAGCCGACGAAAGCAAGCAACTTGACTCAAATCATATCACAATCCGAGTTCACATTTAACCCAGCTTATTTGTTATGTTAAATTAAATAGTTGTACCAGGAAGTAGATTGTTTTGACAACTCAGAATTCAAATGCACCCTTCATTGGTTTATGTGGGCCTTGGCCTACTCGTACCTCTCGACACACTAGCCCAAAAAAAAAAAAAAAATGACATCTTCCATCTTAAGTTTTCTAGACTAGACTTTACTCATTATAATCCCTTGGATTCAATGGGCTTTGGCCCAACCTGCAACGCTTAACCATCCCAGGACAATTCAAAGCATGAGTTTTGAAAGATTTTTGACATAACCACAACGCAGGAACCAACTTGGCATCCTTTGGCGTTCTTGAGCTAGACCGGGACAAACAAACACACCATTGTGATGACTCGTTAAACAGCCAAATACACACCCATAATCAAACCAACTTCTTTACACCAAAAATCAACACATAGGTTCCCATATTTGTAACACAAGCATCAATATAAGAAATAAGATAGAAGAGAAGGATCGGATGAACACAACACACACACACACGCGTAGAGAATATGAAGAAAAGTTATGCGTAGCATAAGTGAAATAAATGTGAAAGTGAACAACCAACCTTCTAAGTGAAGGTTTACATGAGGTATTTATAGGAGGAACTAGGGCAACACCAAGTTCCCATCCTTTCCTTATTGGGCTTGGCATAGGCTCATGGGCTTTCTACATGAGCCTAGCCTTGATTACTAACATAAAAGCCATAATTAAGCTAACTATTACATATTAATTACTAACACTTGAATTCTAGTTTAGGAGTGATTCCAACAATCTCCCCTAAGTGTTAGTGATTGATGATTTGATCTTTAAGCGTTGTAGGTCTTGATGTAATAGTAGCTTTGGCGTCTTGACATTCTTCTTTCTTGTGAGAAGAAGTGCCTTGATTCGAACAATCTCCCAGTGTAGGGAAATTGTTTCCTTTGAAGTATTACGCTTTGGCGTCATCATTTTCTTTGTTCTTTGATCTTTGTTCTTTGTGATGGAAGTGATAGTATGTTGTGGTTATGCGCATCGGGTCCGCTTCGTTGCTCGGTGTCTCCGTCTTTCTCCAACATGCTCACACGCTCTTTAACGTTGGATTTCGATCTTGATGTAGTTCTCTTAGTCTTTAAACTTTGTAGATTCTTTGACTTTGACGAAGAATCATTCGACTTTGTGTTGCCTTTTGAGAGAACTTCAATTAGTGATGTTGTAGGTATGAGCATGTGGAGAATCTGCACGATCTTTTCCACCGCAAGCATCCATAAGAAGAAAACATAAAACATGGGTTAGAAATAATCCGGTAACTTACAAGTTTGAACTTGAGAGTGTTATGACATAGTGTGAAAACACAACTCTAATTCTCACAAAGGTTGTTCTGAGCTGAGTCCCACAAGTGAGATAACGCGATGTGCCGAAGTACACCTCTGATTCGGATGAGTCGTTGAGGTACACGAAGCATCACCCCTGATTGTAGACCGTTTGAGACACACTAAGCGTAATCCACGGGAGTTACGAAGTGACTGCTTTGTCGGTGTTTGATGTTGACCTGGCGGGAGTTTCCATTCAATCACCGAGGATCACATGTGAACCTCTCATAAATGTTCTCGACAGTTGCTAAGATCATGAAGGACTCGATAATGTATCACTTGCGTCCTTATTGTTGAGCGACAAGTGATGAAATGTCAAGTGTACCTAAGAGATCTTTTGATGAATCTCGTGGCTCTAGACTCAATAGTGCGCTTTGGTTTTCTGAGCGGAGACTAGGGAGGGTCTCCTTGCTTCAATACCGGCAATCTCTAAGAAAGCCGATAGTTTACGTAGGGTTCCTGTGAGAATGAAACAAGCTTACATTGAGAGAAACTTGAGTGGCTAAGAAGGTTTAGTGCATGCGTCCTTTGGGTCCATGACGACTTTGATCTTCAATACCGGTGTCATCAAGTGACAACGGTAGCATATGAATTGAACCGATTATGCGCCTAAGTTGAATAATCGGAGGGCTATTTATTTTCACCCTTTTCTTTACTTTTCTTTTAATTCTTCAACTCCTTCTTTCTCCGATTCTCATTTTCTCCTTTTTATAATCATACCTAAGGACTTCTAATTCTAACTATTGGTGGTGTCCTTGGGTAGATCCCTCCGGCTCTGGCGGATCATAGGACAGTTATTCCTAACCTTAGTCACCTTATAACTCCATGACTAACCTATGTTGCCATAAAACCATTTTCATGAAAATCTCTCAAAGTGGTTATGAGTAAAAGCATTTAATACCTTTTTGTTGAGAGTTTAAGACTTTTTTGAAAATCTCTCAAAATACTCTTGTTGAGAGTTTAAGATTTTTGAAATACTCCTCCCCTCACACGTGCTTAAGTATTTTTGTGAAATCGCACGGTGAGAGAAAAAGCGCACTTTTGAATTGATCAACTCAAGATAGACAATCCCCGCGAGACACGGTTCGTTGCATAGTTAAAGAGTTACATTGTCGACTTTTAGGTGACAACTAGCTCTAATAACTACCTTGAAGGTGTGGACAAACCTCGAAAGGTTGTCAAACGCGTCAAAGTTCATGTCTACCAAGAGTTTCTCGAATGGTACATTCTACTCGGACAAGTCCTTTGCGAGACACGTTTACATCACTAGCGAACTAGCTTGAAATTATTACTCGTCCGGATAAGTCTTTTCGAGTTACTAACATTTAAGATCTCGTCAATTCATTGGTTAATTGTGTAGCACAACGATTCATTAGCAATTCACAACATATTTCTTATCACATAATTTTCTCCCCTCAAAATGGCATATAAATGTTATTTTGATGAAATTTGATATCGAATATGTCCATTTCGAGTTTTGTGGGAAGATTACCACGAAGAACAATTTTGTGAACAAAGTTTTTAAGCAAATACTCCCCTCAACAAGTGATATTAACTTTTGAGGTTTTGAAAATCATAAGGGAAGTACTTGTTCTTTTGAGCAAAACTTTGAAAAATGAAAGTTTTGATTAGTTTTACTCAAAAGTAAAGCTTTCGCTCCTTTTATAAGGATTGTAGCAATGAAGCGTACCACATGGTCCTTTCATTACAAGTACGGGTTGTACTTTGTTATGTGTGCACAAGCCATTGTCGATTAAAATCACACATCCAAATGATATAAGGAAACAAATCAAGGGTTACCGGGAGAATCGGGTAGTCCGGCAATAACTCGGGAATGCGTTACGGGCGTTGATAACTGTGAGAGATATGCTTGGGGCGACCACCTACGAAACTCTCCAAAGTTACGATCGATCCCTTCGAACAACCTTTCATCAATCCGGTGATGATCTTCTTAACATCCCTTCTCTCCTCGAATTCCATCTCTTTGGTGACCCGATGCCTTCTTGTATCGCCTTTAACCGATAAGCTAACCCGTCACGACTTTCTTCAATGTGTGATCCCCAAACTTATGAAGCTCTTTGCACGCCATGAAGCAATTGTGGTGTAGTTCACTATGTAGACTACTCCAAATGGTTTCTTGATGAGGTGTCTTGAGCAAGTTGGTTTATGTCGGGAAGGTCTAGGCGAGGTTTAGTGAGGTTAACACGCGTCTGATAAGATTCCACGGCAAGTTGTATGTCTTCTACACGTTCTTGGATCACTATGCTTCTGATGTAGATGAGTAATGACTTGATGTATTCGCGTTGGACAGTTGTGGAGAAATGTCGCATTCGTCCTTGCACCTTAGCGAGATACATATCTTCAATGTCATTTAGCGATAGTCTCGGAAAATCCGCTTCACAGAAGTCATAGTCCTCTTCGTCTTGTCGTTTGACCACAATGTTCTTGAGGAATGTGTAGTCCCACTTTGACGACAGAGTGACATGCTTAATTGCAATGATCCGTTTATCACTGAGCACTTCCTTTTGAGACTTAAGAACCTGGCAGCTTTTGTAGAAGATTCTTCGGCGTTCAGGCCAATGATGAATCCCATACATCGCATCAAGGTCATACTTTTCCACTTTGTTAGCAAACATATGTGAGGCTTCTTCCTCGATGGTTGGATTGTTAGAATAGATTCTTCTTTGGGAAAGGAAATGTGAGTGACGTAGCGTACTTCCTTGTAACATCGCTACCGTGTAGAAGAAACTCGAGGTCATTGTTGAAGAAGTAACGGTATGGAATTTGAGGTTGATCCGGTCGGCCAATTGTTGGTAGAGGTCTGGTCCAGTCTGTGTAGTATGGAGCTTTGTCTTGTCTTGTGAAGTCGATGTTAGCTTCGGGATTGAGCCAATCGATATTGTTCGACATGGCTCGTGCAATGTTTTCGAGATGGTATTCAACTTCAATTGCACTTTCTGATATGTCTTTAAGCAGTTGGAAGGCATCATTATTAATTCGCCTTAGCTCAGCCTTAGTCATCTTCTTCACTCTAAACTGGTCTTGAATCAGCTTCACATGCTCCATAGTACGGCCATCTACCATTTCTTGACCTTCTGGTAGTGAGGGAGTAGCATCAACAAGTGTAGAAAACCAGTCATATTCTGCGGTGTCATCTTCGTCTAGCCATGAGACAACATTGGTCTTTGTCTTCTTCTTCTTTGGCTTTGATGAGGACTCTGGTTTCTTTGTTGTGGCGGGAGAGGTGGGTTGTTGTTGGGGCTCTAGGATCTCTTCATCGTCACCACCGGTGTATTGAAATGATCACGGTTTTCTCTGTTGATGGTGGTAACTCGAGTCACGAGGTTTATCATTGAGATCGAACGTGGAGGAGATCTTGTTTCGGTTGGAGTCCTTTGGAGTGGTGGTGGCATAGAGGAGGATTCACGGACTTCTTCTTGCGTTTCGATTCTTTATCTTTATCCGCATCATCATCGTCTCTAGGGCGCTTAGCGTTTCATTGCCGCTTTGCATCCCGTTTTAAGTTGGTAATCCAACAATCGTCAAGCAGTTTACCTTCGTCGAGTAAGCGTTCCGATCGTTTTGACATTTGAAGTACAAGCTTGAAACCAATTACGCATCGGAGAAAGTTGTAGGCTCGGTTGGGTTGATTATATGATTAAAGGCGTTGATCTTATTGTTTGTTTGGTGTTGCATGAGATTCGGATAGAGTTGTCGGTGAACATCTCTTTTGTCACTCCGGGAACAATGTCGAGAAGGAACTTATGAGTATATTCCTAATCATCTTGTTCATTTCCCTTGGACATCACGTTTGATAAACTTACGGATATGCTCCCTTTCACTCAACATCTCGTTTATCCCGTCTTGAAGAAGATTGATCCTGTCGTGAGTTGATTGACTTTTGTTGGTCACGTCTTTCTTCGACTTGCTTGACGGCTTTGACAATCTTTGTCTTAGCTCGGGATATCCAAGAGTCGGTTGGTTTCTTTCTTGACTTGGATGCGGATCGGTTGTGCCTTTGGATGGTGGAGGTGAAGAGTGAGAAGGCGAGTCGATGATGATGAGACATGAGGAGGCTCGGGGTCTTTTGGTGGCTCGAAGTTAGTTCCTTGGGCGTCTTGGACTATCTAGAAGAAAATCATCATAATCAACTTCGTCATCTTTTCGGTTAGCCATTTCTTGACCTTAATCACGGCTTCTTCATACGCTTGAGCTTGAGCTTCTTTTACGCATTTTCTTTAGTTGCAACCTCAACATCTTCATCGAATTTTCTCGGACTTCTCCATTTACGGTTCCTCAAAGTCATAGTTGATAGAATCCTCAAGTTGCCTTTGTTGTTGTTCGTGGGTGGTGGTACGGTTCCCTTATCGGGTTGATTAACCGCATCGGAAGCTGGTGTAGATAGTGTTCCACCACTTGACCCTCGGGGCCACGAGTTTGTTGCTGTCTGAACTCTTTAGCAGCGTGTTGGAGTCTTAGATTCTTCACCTTTTTCCTGTAGTCTTTGTCCGGTGGTTCTTCATCCGAGCTCTCCTCTTCCTCGGCTCAAGAAGCGGGGTTTTACCTTTATCGACTTTTGGACTTGGGAGATTTTGCTCTTGTCAAAGTATCATCGATTGGAGTTTGAGTAGATGACCTCTTCGTCCGTTTCGGTGTCCTCTCGAGTCCTCGTCCATTAGCTTTTGTTGCGGTTCGGGTTTGGGAATAGGGATAGCATCTTTTGATGGAATTTTCCTTTTGAGAACATGAGTCCTCTTAGGATACTTTCTCGTACTCTCGGTGCTCGTAATACTTCTGCCTTGCCTCTCCTTGTTTTCTAACGGTGTCCCGAAGACTTTTCATCAATAAATCCCACTTTGCACTGCTTCCTTTGCTACGGATATCGTTTGTGCGAATAAAGTTCTTTGATAGCATCGGTGAGAAGACAATCGGTAACACCGCACCTTGTTTCTTTGTCGTTGAGTCCTTAAATCTAACAACGTTGAGTGTGGGCTCAAGCAACACGGAGTGATGTTTGGGGTCTTCAAGTCTTTGGGGAATATCTGGATTGGTTTCAAGAATCCTTTTGATCAACAATTTTGTGTATCTGATATAAGGGATCTTGGAGCCAGGCCTTTTAAGGTAAGTCATCATGTCGTCCCAGATAACAGCTGCAAATTCAATGTGTTTCATGTTGACCATGCCCCAAAAGATTTGAAGTTCCATGAGCTTTGGATGCTCATAGCCACTGTCACGTCCGGAAACGGATTTAGCAATCATAATGTACAGTGTTCTCCATGGTTGAGGAATATTCTTGAGATCCACTGAGGAGTGTTTTGTGATAACTCCGGTAGCTTCATCATAGCCGATGTCGACCATGAATTGGAGAACGACCTCTTCCGTAGGAGTAGCGAGAGAATTGATGGGCTCGATGGTTGGAAGAAGAAGAACAACTCTTAAATCTGCAGGAGTGATGGTGACTTGTTTGTTGTTAAGCGTCACCGTCACAACACTTTGACCCTTTGACCTTTTGAATTGTGTGCGAATTGATGAAGGTAGATCTACACACGATGGTGAATTTGTGAGCATGTTACGATAAGGGTGAGTCTTGAATATCCACTGCAATCGACAAGAAGACTCGGAACATGTGATGTTGTCAAAGTCGACTCGAGGTTATTCTTTCCAATCTTCATTGGGTAACCATTGGGAAGATGTCTTCAATAGTGAGAACATTTGGTGCATCCACATTTTCCATTTGAGCGTCCATATCGTGATCCGAAGATATTTAGCCAAAAGAACCAACATATCGAAAGACATTATGTTAGTCAAAAGTTGATTTTATTGTCTATTTATTGAATGTGATATGTCAATGATTATTCTGAGTCCAATGTCACTTGTTAGTCCAATAGTCCAAAGGCGTCGTGATAAGTTTCGTGAGTAGATTAACTTTGAGTTTTAAAGTCCAAGTTTTCACTTATTTTCACAACTTATTAAACATTTAAGCTTATTAGTGACATTTTGGTTTCGTGACGTTATGATTTATTTATTTACAAGTTTGCACGCGTAACAATTCACAATTTTGGTTAAAATTAGGCTTAGGCGTAGGTTTTGCAAGCTTATGCGTAAGCGATGAACCATACGGCGTAGTTATAAGCTTATCGTGGGATCTTGACATACGCGTAAGAAATGTTACGCGTGGGAAAGAGGGCCTTAAGCATAGAGCTTACGCGTGGCGTATATGGGAGCTTACGCGTAAGGCTTACTCGTAAGAGTGAACCTTATGCGTAAAGCTTCTTGTTTACGCATATCCTTCACGGGATACGCGTAGTCCCCTTTGTAGAACCTTACGGCGTAAAGGTTACGCGTAAGATTTCTCTTCGCATAACATTCTCGCGTAAGGTGATCCTTATGCGTAGAAGCTCAATTAACCTTGATTACGAATTTTCACGCGTAATAACACGAAATAAATTCATCATAACATCATTCATTAACACCATATTCAATCCCTTTCGGTTCTAACATGAAGTCTCAATAAAAGCGTTCTGCGTAGAATATGCTTACGCGTAAAACTTAAACCCTAAGGATTCAAATTTTACGAATAAGAAATCTAGCCATAGAATTTGCACCAAATCATTTACGGGATATCTTAGAGGCCATATGAGTTGTCCTAAACAAGTTTTAACATCAAAACCCTAATGAATCAAAAGTACCTAATTCGTATGAACATAAACCCTAAATCTTAATTTTCACAAAATTGATGTTTACGGGTATGTTTCAAGCAAGGTTTTGGTCAATTAAACATGTTAACAACATAACACAACCCATCTTTTAACGAAACACTCCCAAATGAAAACACCCAAATTTACGCTTAAACCCTAATTTTGAAAAATGGTCAATTCGTGTTTACGGGTGGATTTGTTTGATAGAAATGGTATAAGAGTGATTATATAAACATTTTAACACAACCATTTTAACATCATAACACCCAAACATGATTATGTGTTCATACGCTTATCGTAGAACACAAAATCATGCCTAACTCAAAATCTAGCCGTTGGATTTTGAAACAAATCAAAACCATTGTTTGTAATAACACAAAGATCATTAAACACTTACAAATTTGAGATTAAAACACGGTTTTGAAGATGGAATCTTAGGCGTAGGATTTGGTGGTTGAGGTAATAAATGTATGAAGTAAATGTGTTTTGAAAAAGTAGGTGGAGTGTTTTGTTTAAAAATAGTTTGAGCTTTTGACAATTTCAGTCCCTCCACTTAACCATTTTCATCCAACGCCCATAACTTCCATTTTGGTTACGTAAAGTATGATATTTGGAAAGAAACTTGTGACACTCCCCTCGACTTAAGAAATAATGAAATTTTATAAATTTGAGCCGGGAGTGTCGATTAAACCGAAATGTGACCACCATTATCAAAGAAACAACGGGATGAGGTAACATGCAAGTACAAGGTTTTATGAAACCGAAAAATATTTACTTTCTCCCCTCAACACTTGACCGAGAAAATCTTGAATTTTGAAAGAGTAAAGTGTTGACGGAAGATTTGTACTTGCCATGTTGAAAGAAATATAGATAGAAGAATATTTTTGTTGTTTTATCGATTTTATATTTTTGTATTTTGTTTTGAAAATATTTACAAAAGAGGTTTTGGTGTTTGTTGGTTTTAAGAATGTTTTAAAAGTTCATCCGGTTCCTCTCGAGTCAAACACCGCATACCAATCCGGTGGACCAACTCATTAAACCTAGCGGGAGCTAAGGCTTTGGTGAGAAGATCGCGATTGGTATTCGGTACCACAAAGTATAATTCAACGGTACCCTTTTCCACGTGCTCCTTGATGAAATGATATCGAAGATCGATGTGCTTTGATTTTGAATGTTGAGCGAGTTGCGAGATCGCAATAGCACGCCGATTGTCGCGATACATCGGGATTACATCAAATACGTAACCATAGTCTTTGAGTTGTGTTCTCATCCAAATGACTTGAGCACAACACGCCGACATGGCTACATATTACCTTGATTGAGGAACAACGATGTACAATCCTGCTTCTTGATTGCCATGACACGGTTTATCACCAAGAAATTGTAATGCTCTGAAGTACTTTTCGAGAATCTAAGCACTGCGTGATCGGCGTCTGAAAAAGCTATTAGTTCAAAACCGAATCCTTCGGATACGGATCCCCAAGTTAATGGTTCCCTTGATGTATCGGAGGATTCTTTTAGCCTCGAGAGGTGAGTTTGATTGGTCTCGATCGATAGCGGGAGCAAAGATATCTGACAAAGACAATATCGGTCTCTTGGTTGTTAGATACATGAGAGACCCAATGATACTTGGTATTTGGTAGGGTCAACCAATTTCCCATGCAAATCGGCGTCTAGTTTCTTGGTATGTGCCATTGGAGTGGCATAGGTGTCACGATTTTGCATTCCATTTTGTTCAAAATTTCAAGGGCATATTTGGGTGACTTAAGAAAATACCACGGGGTGATTGATGAACTTGCAGTCCTAGAAAGAGCGTAAGTTCACCCATCATGGACATTTCAGAATGTTTTTTCATAAGTTTTGAAAAAGCGTTTGAGTACTTTAGATGTGTTGACCCAAAAATGATGTCATCCACATAAATTTGAACGATTAATATGTGTGCCCCGTGATATTGTATGAAAAGTATAGGGTCGACCGAACCTTTGGTGAAATTATTGGCGATGAGGAAGGATGATAACTTATCGTACCACGCCCGAGGAGCTTGTTTGAGTCCGTAGAGAGCCTTGTTCAGTTTGTAAACGTGGTTCACGAACTCTGGATCAACGAATCCTTACGGTTGGTGACATAGACCGTTTCTTCGGTTTTCCATTGAGAAAAGCGGTTTTGGCGTCCATCGAAAGCGGTGATGTTCATGTGAGCATGAGCGCGGAAATATCCGAACGACCTCAAGGCGAGCAACCGGGCGAATGATTCTTCAAAGTCAATACCCTCTTCTGTCTATAACCCTTAGCCACGAGGCGTGACTTATTTACGATTACGGTTCCTTGACATCAATTTGTTTTCCAAATCCATTTGAGACCAATGGCGAAGACCCTGTTGGTCTTTCAACCAATTCCATACTTCAAGGCGTTTAAAGCGATTGAGTTCTTCTTGCATGGATTCAATCCGGTTGTCTTTGGTCATTGCATCTTTAATGTTTTAGGTTTGATTGGCGAGACGGTGAGTGCATAAATGCAATGTTCACCGTCGTGTGAAGACGTTGTCTCGTTCTGTTGGTTGATTCGGGTTACCAATAATGTTCTCAAGAGGATGGTCTTTCGTCCAACGATGTGTGGAAGGTTGATGTTGATATACATTATGCAGATTGGGAGGATTCAAATGGCTTGTAGATGATTCCGCAACATCGGTGCGGCAGTTTCATTAGCAAGCGGGTTGAAGAACGCATTTGGATCATAATCTGCGGTGGGGTACTTCATTGTTCGAGAACATCATCGGTGGTTCGGCGTCGTTGGATGCGGTTTGTTCAAGCTGTTGTTGTAGAATCAGCGGTGGTGCTTCCTCAACGATGTAGTTGTTGTAGCAGTGTATCGGTATTGGATTTTGATCGGGTTGAGCGGTGAAACATTGGATACACACGGTGCACGTTCATCAATATCATCACTAAGCAGAGGAGCAAATAACTTGTTCCATTTGACGTCGAGTTAGTTGTAAACTAGGTTCGGTGATGATGGGGTTTGAGGAAGTTTAAGCGGTTATGACCGGGTTCCAAGCTGTTATGCTCAGAAGCCATTTCTGTAAGCTCATCGAAATTGGCATGAATCGTTTCCATAATCTCCCTTGTGCGACGATTCCAGATCCGGTAACCCTTGGAGTTTTCACAATATCCTACAAAGACTCCAATGTCAACTTTAGCTTTGAGCTTACCAAAGTCATCACGATCATTATTCGGATAACAGAGGGATCCAAATACATGAAAGTGTTTGAGATTCGGTTTACGGTTGTGGATAAGCTCATAAGGTGTTTTGTTGTGGCGCTTTGTAATCGTTGAGCGATTCTGAGTGTAGCATGCAGTTGACACGGCTTGACCCACAAGTGTCTGGAAGTTTAGCATTAATTAACATTGTTCTTGCGACTTCCACTAACGTACGGTTTCGTCTTTCAACAACTCCGTTTTGTTACGGTGTACGTGCAATAGATGTTTGATGCTCAATTCCACTTTCTCATAAAATGCACGAAGAGTTTGATTCACAAATTCGGTTCCTTTATGCATTACGATTTGTTCGATCGTGTTCGGAGTGAACTTGAATTTTCGTGAGAAAGGTGATGATCATCTGTGGAGCTTGATCTTTACTTGAAGAAAATAAACCCAAGTCCATCTTGAGTAGTCATCTACAATTACCAAGATGTAGCGTTTGCCATTAATCGTCTGCTGCGCATCGGGCCACACAAATCCATGTGAAGAAGATGAAGCACATGTTGTGAGTGTGTTCCACCTTTGAAGGAAAGTGAGCACGAGTGCTTTTCCCTTGTTCTGGTGAGCAGAGGTGATCTTTAGAATATCGGAATCTTGGGAGACCTTCAACAAGTTTGTATCGAGCAAGGTTGGTTATGGTTTGAAAGTTTAAATGTGAGAGCGACGGTGCCATAGCCAAGATTTTGTAGATGTTGCCTTTGAAAGTAGAGCAGATGGGAGATGAAGCAATCATGTCTTGCATTGAGATTGTGTAAAGACTTGAATTGCGGGTGCGGACATAAGATCGTTTCCTTGTAGATCACGAATGAAACAAGTTTTCTCCCGAAAAGCAACTTCCAAATCTCCATCACAGAATTGACCAAGCGAGAAGAGATTGTGACCGAGGCCTTCCACATAATAAACCACGCTAATTTCGATGTTGCCATTGATGTAATCTCCGTAGCCCATGATAGGCTGCGAAGTGATCATTCCGAATCGGCGGTGCCAATGAACTTTGCAACAAAGTTTGATAATGATTTGAGATTGCTGTCATGTGTCGGGAACATCCGCTATCAACAATCAAAGGATGATCTGTATCACTGCATTACACACGGGACGACACGGATGGAATAGAAGTAGATGTGGAACCCGAAGAGTTAGAGGGTTTCAAGCGATTATAGTAGAAACACACATATCAATGATTTTAGGTATCCATTTAAATCCAAGTGTATTATGTAACCATTTCTGCCATCTCCAACTAGTCTTAGCTTTGGTCTTAGTGAATGCACTAGGTGATAAGTTCTTCCTAGGAGGTGAAGGGGGTTCTATGGGTACATCAATGATCGTAGTTGGAACACTAGATGGTGGTTTACCTAGCACAGACTTAGAAGCATTAGTGGGCCTAGAGGTATTCCGTTTTCTATTATTCCGCTTACGATTCAAGATAGTCTTAGCAACACATTTATCATGACAACCAGAAAACATGCTTTTATGACAACCAACACAAGAGGCTTCAAACAAAACATTAAGAGTACTTAAAGATTCAACATTCGTTACATCACTTTGTTCATTACATTTGTCAGACGCAATATCTAAAGTGGGTGCAACTTGAGTTTTATTCAAAGTCCTAGGGTGTTCTTCTACTTCAGCATTCTTTATTGTTCTTTTCTTACGGCGCAACTTCCTATTCTTCCTTGTATTGCTCCTAATTTGTGAAGTGCGGGCGTTGGGAAAAGAGGCAACTATTCTGTTTCGAGAGAGAGGAAGCACATTAGTTTCTTGTGGTTTGTCATTAGGCATTCTAGTGTCACTTTTTCTAAGTGTTACGGTGCAAGTTACCTTAATGTTACTAAGCAACTTGTTCATACTTTCCTAACTTCTCTTTTAACTCAATGATAGTGTGCAACAAATCTTGATTTTCGAGCGAAGATTTCCATAAACATTCATGACTTCTTTAGTGTGTGCAAGATAATGATCAAGTTCGTTTGATGCTTCATCACGAGTCTTTTTGAGTAAATCAAATATGACACCATATTCCTTTTAACTTTTGCAAGTTCTTGTTCATATTTTGAGATTTGACATTTCAAAGGCGTTTTGATCATGTTGCTCAAGTTTTGGATTAAGAGTTTTGGAATGCAGCTGGTTGATTTTGTTTTGCAAAGCAAGTTCACGATTTTGACAATCTTTTGACACCATTGAAGGCGACGTTTTGCATTTGAAAGCTCGTTTAACAATCGTTCATTTTCAACTTTTAAAGACTTGATTTGTGACACGATATCGGTATTCTCAACGTTTTCAACATAATCAACAGAATCGAGAGATATAATCAAATGCATATGCAAAAGAATGTAATAACACAACATTATGGATATCAACACAGATAACATCTTCCAAGAGTCGATCAACATCTTTTCGTAACATTTTCTTTTTACGTTTTGTATTTGAAATAGATGTTTATGTTTTCTCGAAAACTATTTTCATCAGTCCAAGTTCCTTATGAAATTCCCTTTCCCAATACAATGCACAATTTTTCAAATTTTGAACATGGGGTAAAATTCTTTTCTGAAAAATATCTCTTTGTTCTCGCGCCTGAGGCGATTGAAAATGTTCAACTTTTATTTCAGAATGAAATTCAATCTCACGTTCTAAAAGTTTGATGTCAGATATGAAAATGTCAAAATATCTAAGAATTTGACGACTTTCGGGTATTGATTTTACTTCACTGAGTGAAGGTAAAGGACCATTAATTTGTGCAGAATTGGGTTGGGGACCAACATTAGAAGACTCAGACATAGGTGTGATAACCCAAGGTGTGTTAGAAGTATCCTTTTGTGTGACGAAAGTGACGGCTTTTGAATAGTTAAATGGTTTGTTATAAACAACATTTTCTAATTTTGATCGACTCTCGTCTTCTGCATCTAATTCCTCTTGACGATTATATTCAACAACACTCATAATGGAATCATCAATTCTATGTTACGCTTTGTAAACTTGAGGATTTGGTTTGAATGCTCTATTTGAAAACTTAGGTTTGTAATCGGCAAGATTCGGTCCATATCCATTTGGATTTGGTTTGAAAGTAAACTTTTGAATCGTTGTGATTGATTCACCATGTTTATAAACAACATTTGAAACTCTTTGATTTTGTTTTGTAAGTCGACAATTTCCTCAAGATAGGCATCTATTCGTTTCGTTGAATGCTTTTGTACTCGAGAGAGCTGTTTTGACAAGTTAACAACTCGGACTTGGCTTTTGAGTTTCCAAAGTAAGGCGTTAAGTTGTTGTTTATGATCATATTTCGGTTGTTCTATTTGAGACAACAAAGCATTCTTGGATGCGACTAGATCACGTATCTGTCGTTCTAATGATTTTTCGTTTTGGTAAGATTTAGCAAAAGCGACTTCAAAACCTTGTTCACGTTTTCTTGAGTTTTAAAAGCGTTGAGTTGCCTTTTAAGCATTCAATATCCACAGTTAACGATGCATTTTTATTTTTAATTGTTGATTGAGTTCACAACATTGTTCCATTCGGGATCGTTGGTCATTAAGTAAGAGGTCAATATCTGGATTAGGCAAAGGTTCGGCGTGTTCAGCGTGAGTCTCAACATGATCATTATTCGATCCTCAAGTATAACCACGAGTCAACTTGATTATCAATGGTAACCGGAGGTCATCTTGATCGTCAAATGTAACTCTGGATCTAGTTGAGTATCATCGAATGAGATGTGGATGGCTCATGTTGAACATTTCGAGCCTCGTCGGATTCGGATGTTGGCGGAGATATTAGATCGATGATGAATATGGTTTGATCCGGTACACGAGACAAGCCGTCGATGTCATACACTGGGCTGTGTCACTCATGTGGAGTTCGTGCATGTTTGCCATCAACATAAGCTGCTTGCATTAGCTGCAAGTCCTCCATATCATCATCGAGAATCGCATTTGCCATAAAACTCTGTTCTTTGTTTGTGAGGGTTCCTGACTTCATCCTTAAGAGCCAAGAGTAAAGCCTCTTTGTGATAAGCGCGCCTCTTGTCCTCGGCTTTGGGCATGCATTAGCGATGACCCTTCTCATTCTGATTATAGCAACGAAGACCATTAATCCCATTCGAGCATTACCTGTTCAACCACTTGAGCTCTTTGTTGTTGTGGAGCACCCATGTTATTCCTTCCCATTGGATTAAACCCTTGACCACCGCCCATCGGCGAACATTACCTCGATTACGAACTTCAACACGTCCATTGTTAACAACGACTGATTCCTTGTGTTTGATGAGGTGCGAATGCGATTGTTGGATTTGTTTGAGTATCGGCGAAGGCTCTAGCAATCATGACAAACCCTTGTTGCAATGCATCGAAAGCTTCGTATCCTCATTAGATTCACTGTAAAGTGCTTGATCATTGTTGTTGTTGTATGGAACCAATTGAGTTTCTTGAGATTGGTGCTGTGACTGATCATAAGGTGTTATTGTAGCAGATGGTTGAGCAGCGGGTTGTGGAGGATTTGTGAATACAGTTTGTAAGGTCGGGAATTGAGGATAACAAGTTTGAGCCCACAAAGCTAGTTGTTGATTATCCGGAAGTGAAGGTGAAACGGGAGTCCACGGATAACCCTTTCTTTGTCAACTTCTTTTTGGTGGGGCTTCAAATAGTCGTACAACAATCCGTATGTAGCATGATGAAGATTCTTCGCTTGACGGATGAAAATGACATACTTTTCCCAATCGGGACCAAGACTACTTAGGAACTTAGTGTTGTTGCAATTCTTGGCATAATGATGTTATGTTTTCCAAGTCATTGATGATGTCGAGAATCGATGATGATAAGACTCTAATGTCTCTCTGGTTCAATCATGAAGTGTTCATAAGCCAAGTAGATTTTGGATTCCATGTCCTCTTGATTGAGTTCGATGCCTTCCATGAGAAGATGAATATGTTCCCACATTGCTTTAGCGATCTTTTGAGCATCAACACTTGAAGGATCGGATTGGGTAATCCCAAAAGGATGTATTGCATTGCTAGCTCATCGGCTTCAAAATGTAGAAGTTCATCGGCGGTGAGGTCGATAAGACTTGCAATGTTGGTGACATCACCTCTTGGTGGATTAGCATTTGGATCTCGGGTGTAACGACGGTAGGCATCTGAAAGCGGACCTTCGGGATGACCTTCTTTAAGAACTTTCCATGTGGCTTCTTTAGATCACAAAACCTAAAGAACCTAATCACCCATTGATCGTAGTTTAGGGAGTGAGCATTGGAGGTCTATCAGTGATCCGACCTCATGAATGGATTGTTGGCTACTTAAAGCTTCACACATCTTTGCAAACCAAGACGGTTCCTTCATAGTATTCTGGATGGATGTTGATTGTTAAAGTTTGTGTAAGGTTGTACTTGAAGACTAGGTGGTGGTTGAATCATTTGTGGTTGAATTGCTCCTTGAGTAAATTGTTGAAATTGTTGTTGATAAACTTGTTGTTGTAGATTGAATTGTTGTTGTTGTTGTTGAGTTGTTGTTGTTGTTGTTGAGGATACACATGAGGAAAGTAGTTAGAGTATGGTGGTTGAGACATCTTGAAAACTTGTGTTGTAAAATGGATCTTTGTAGTCGAATGAAACTTTGTTGATGAAGTATCCTTAGGCGTAGAAACCAAGTTTAGGCAAAGAAAACCTTAGGCGTAAAACACCAACTTACGCGTAAGAGGTGAGCTTACGCGTAGGATTAGCTTACGTGGGGTTAATGAAACCTTAGCTTATCGTAAACTAAAGACTTAGAAGTAGAATGCTTATGCGTAATATTTGCTTAGGCGTAAGACAAGGCTTAGGCGTAGGAAATGCTTAGGCGTAAAGATTTTACGCGTAAGTTTTATGCTTAGGCGTAAAACTAGGGTTTGCCCAAAATCCTTTACACTTATTCGATGTAAAGATATCGGGTTTCCCAACACCTTAAAATTTCAAAAAATTTTCTCCACCTTTTGGGAAAACCCCAATTATTTAAACGTTTCAAAATAATTTCCGGGTAATTAAAAAAATTTTTTTAAAATTTTTTTTTATTTTTTTTAAAAACTTATGAAATTTCAAGGTTGGGGCCTTCAAAAAGGGGGTTTTTAAAAAAAACGGAAATTTGGGGACAAAAGTTCCCCTTTTTTTTGAAAAAAAATTTTTAAAAAAACCCAAAAACCAAAATTTCTTAAGGTTTGAAAGAAAACTTTCCCCAAAACAAAAAATTTAGGCCCCAAAAAGGAAAAGGAAAATTTGGGAAGGGGAACCCTTTCCCTACCAAAAAACCAAATTTTGGGGAAAGAAGGGTCCCGTTTAAATGTTTGGGTTTGAAAAAGGGGGATTTTTTTAAAATTCCCGGGTCCCCCCCACTTTTAAATGGGGGAATTGGGAAAAAATTTAGGAATCTTACCAAGGAAAAGTGGGAAAGATTTTCAAAACCATGGTTTTTAAAAAAAATTTTAAATTTAAAAACCCCCAAACCCAGAAAAAGGTCAAAGTTTTTGCAAAAAACCATAAATTAACCAAAAACTGGGGTTTAAATTTTTTTCCCCAAAAAGGGAGAAAAACCTTTTTACCAAATATGGATTTTTGGGAAAAAATTTAATTTTACCAAAAAAAACAAAAAAAGGAAAAAACCTAAAAAATTTAGACCCAAACCCCTAAACCCCTTTTTAAACAACTTAAAATTGTATTTCCCAACAACAAAAAACCTTAAAATTCCAACCAACCAATTGCAAAATTTTTTCCCAAATAAAAATTTTTTCCCAAACGAAATTTAAATTTTCAACCAAATTTTTCCCAAGTACAACCAAAATTTTAAAACCCCTTCCTTTCCCAAGTATTAAAAAAAAACCTTCTTTTTTCAATTGGGTTTTAAAACAACCCAAACCCTTAAATTTGGGTTTTCAAAAAAACCTAAAATTCCAAAATTTTTAAAAACCTAATAAGGAAAATTTTCTTGGTTTTTACCCAAAAAACCCATTTAAATTCTTTAAAACCCCCAAGCCATTTCTTTCTAACAATTAATAAAATTTAAATTTTAAAAATTTAAAAAACAAAATTTTGGGGGTTTTGGGTTATTTTGAAACTTCTCCGGAAGATCCAATGCAATAAACCAAAGGGTAAAAATTTTGTGGTTTTGGGAAATTCTTAAACCCTTTCCATTAAATTTTAAAGGCAAATTCAATCCAAAAACCCAAAAATTATTTAACCGGGGCAAAAATTAATATCTTTAATTTAAAAATCAATCAAAAACGGAACCCAAAACAAATTTTGAAATGGAACCAGCCTTAATCTTTTTGAGGGAAAATAATGATTAAAAAATCCTTAGAAGAATTCATAAAACCCTAACCTTTAGTTTGGCCCTATTAAAAAACCCAACCAAAAAAAAAATTTGGGGGAAAAGCATTTTACCCCCTTTAAAAATCCCCCGAAATCATTAAACCCCGGGGGAAGGATTCAATTCCCTTACCGCTTCCAAAACCCCCTCCCAAAAATAATTTTTTAAAAAAAATTAAATTTACAACCCCCAAAAATTCAATTTCCCAAAACAAAAAAATCCCTTTTGGGTAATAAAAAATTTTGCCTTAAAAATGAATGAAAAAAGTTTGGAAAACGGGAAAATTTTTTGTTAACAAATTAAAAGATTTTCCAAAAAAAAGGAAACAAGTTTTAAAATGGAAGATTGAGGTTCGTTCAAATGGGGTTTTGGGGTGGGGGAAGTTGGGAAAAATTTAATTTAAAGGGAAGGAAAACGGGGCCCAAAAATTTTTTTGGTTTGGGAATTTAATTTTAAAGGGCCTCGGAATGTTTAAAGGAAAAGGGAGGAAAAAAATTGGTTTGGGAAAAGCAAAGGAAACAAAGGCAAACCCTTTCAAAGCATCGGCCTTAATAAAGGGAATTTTAAAAGAAAAACCCAGGATTTAAATTAATTCTCCAATTCCACGCCTCTTTAGCTCTAATGCTCGTAATTTACCCGAAAGTGGAAAATAATGGAAAACAAGCGTAAATCCATATAAATGATATAAATTACAAGCATTATCGGAAATTGACACTTAATATTCGGGATAATTTGATGTTATCAAATATCCCCACTTGAACTCTATTTGCCCTCAAGTAGACCTTATTAGATAGATTCCTAAAAGATATCTCCCATAACTGGAAAATATAAGTTTACAAACCCTTATGCTAGCATAAAACAAAGCCGAACACCTCACGAAATGGGAACGAAACACTCAAATCTCTCAACTATTCTACGTGTCAATTTCGGGTGATCACCAATCGCATATCATAGCATGTATTCTATCATAAGCTTGGCGGTTACACAAATCTCCACCACTAGAGTTAAGGGCGAAACAATTTTGAAGGCAATATGGGTAGACACGACAAAGGTTAAGGGTGACTCGTCATTACTAACATGTCACGTCAAGTGGACAAAATCAATGATACATGACCAAATCCATGGCCAAGACACGAAAGATTGCTCGCATCACCTAGACATGCTTCATGACTAAAGGGTAGGATAAGACATGAGATATATAAATGGTGTAAAATAAAAATCAAGCAGATAGTCTAAATCTATAACCAAGTCATCACCACTTCACCGTCCGCCCAAAGTTCAAGCTTTGAAGTTAAGCAACGGATCATGATGTACTAGGTAGATGTGTCATTAGAGGGCGTCGTGATGGGCACACTACCTTTTCTTCAACCGTTGGCGCAATTACCAAGTCCAATCTTCGAATGTGACCGGTGGCCTCCTTGATACTAAATCAATATAAAGCTCATAACATAGTGCTTATAACATCGCACTTTACAACAAACTAAATAACATAACTATTTTTTTTCAACATAAATATACCAACTAAACATAATATCCCCCCCACTTGAGATAAACAATGGGAATTCGGGGGGTCTTCAATGATCTTTAAGAATATGTCGTCGACGAAAGCGTGATTTCCGAACCTTTCCACTTGAACCTTGAACTTAGGCATATGATGACTTCCCAATCACAAATAAAGACTACAGGGTGGTCTAAGGTGTATGGGTGTATCGAAATAGTAAATTGGGTTAACAAAATGAAAATGGCTCAAATGGGTGTATCTAGGGGTATCCTGCACTAAAGGTGAGTGCAACAAAGGGTTTCTGTTGGAATCACTCCTAAACCATTTCTCAAGTGTTAGTAATCAATATGTAATAGTTAGCTTAATTAAGGCTTTTATGTTAGTAACTAAGGCATGGCTCATGTAGAAAGCCCATGAGCCCATGCAAAAGCCCAATAAGGAAAGGAAGGGACTAGATGTGTTGCACTAGCTCCCTTCCCCTATAAATAGTATTGTAACTCTCATTTGAGAGTTGGTTGTTCATTTCAATATCATTCCTACGCATAAAGGTTATTAGTCATTCGTGTGTGTTTTGTTTTGTTCAACCGATCACTTCTCTTCTATATTTCTGTGACAACTCGTAATTTCAGGTCATTTCTCAAACTTTGAAAATTTCACTATTCATCTCGGGAATTTACTATTCACAGATTACTATTTATCATTTTACTATTCATCGTTTTTGAAGTCCGTTTGCGACTTTGAGAGGTTATTTTAAAATTTTACTATTCACAAAACACTATTCATTCCCGGAAAAAAATCAATATTCATGATTCACTATTCATCATTTTTCGTAAACTAAGTTTACGAGTATCAAATACGCGTAACCTTGAGGGTTAAGTTGCGTATTCATGGAACATTATTGAGAACATTTCATATAGACTAGAGTTAGTCTACATATTACCAATAACATTATTTCTATATTAGTTCATGCATGGTTTGCATATTTCATTAAACGTATATTTATTTATTAAATAAACGCTATCGCACAATCATTTATTTTAGATAATTGATCCGACACTTCCAACAATTGTCTTGATATATTTTTATACTCATTTTAAGACTATAAAAGTTATATTATTAGTTTACCTGATGTTTTGAATTTATTTGATATAAAAATTGTTATATGTTTATATTTACGACGATAATTATTTATTCACTCAATATCGTTGAAAACTCTCGGACCTTGCGGATCTTTAGCACTCTTGGATCGTTAGTGTTGCCTATGTAATCATAAGCAAACTAATAGGCAGTCTCTAACACTTGTATTCTATAACGGAAAGTAAATACATGATGTTATAACTAAGAACACTTAGATCCTCTATGGATCTTTTATTAACCGAAACTCTATGTTTCGGATGAGTTTCTATTACAATCTATGAGGTTCCTTTTATAGACAAGGAACCCTAATACTATTACAACCCAATCGACTAAAACATGCAAGCATGCATTTAATGACTAATACATTAAACTATATTGAGCGGTTCAATTATACCCATGCAACCTTGGCGTTACAAGAATATGGAGAGTTAGCATTTAATTCATATAGCGCATGCGATCCTAGTCACTTTCACCCTTCAGAAGAATACGGCAACGCTTGTACTCTTGAAGAGAATCACTTCTTGAGAGATTCGCTTCTACTTCAAGAATCCATCGAAAGAATGTGGAAATCCTACTTCACATAATTCCCAACAATCCTCCCTAAACGGAATTTGACTTGGTTAAGTTCCGGTTTCGACCTTGAAAGATCTTTGAGACTTCGTACTAGAGGATTGTTTTCACATATCGATAGCAAAGAACCACTAATAATCTCATCTCTATGATGATCAACTTTGAAACACCAGGTCTTTGCGACAACAAATGACATAATGTACATCAATACTTATTAGTTGCATACTATTCTCATCACTTCGGTGTGAGAACTCATGAAAGAGGTGAATCATTGAAAATAATGGATTTGATGTCTCTTTACCAATAGCCATTACTACTGGAGTAGCCAAATGTTTAAGTTCGAAAACTATGGTACATTGATAACCATCTGATTTATAGGCAAACCAGAAACCATATAAACGGATTTGATGTGTCTTTACCTGTAGCCGTTTGCTCAGGACTAGTCAATTCTTAGAATTGGTGAATTGATAACCAAATATGGAGATAGTTGCCTTTACCACAAGCCATATACTTGTGGGCTAGTCAATTCTTGGATTCCAACAAGGAATAGACCATGGTGAATTGATGACCATACTACACTCAAACAATTAAGCATGGGTGGTTGCGAGACCTATGATTTTGAGCAAATCATTACTGACTATCAATGATTTGACATGTCTTTACCAAAGCTGTACCCTTTGGACTAGCTAACTCTTTGATATACACAAGGTATATCGGTGAGTTAAAACCATCAAAGTGCAACAAAAGCGCAAAAGAAAGCTAGGTTTTTGTTTTTTTTTTTTTTTTTTTTTTTTTTTGTTTTTTTTTTTGTAACTAAGAATAACAAACAAACAAACAAAGAAAAATCCTCCCCGAGGCATATGCCTCCCCGAGGCCTATGCCTCCCCTTAAACTAGGCGTTAAGGGTTAAGCATTCCTATATTGACCACAAGGTGTTGAAACCTTGGTCCATCAAAAGCTTTTGTTAATGATCGCCACATTATCATCGGTATGAATTTTCGCCACATTTATCAAATGTTTTCATATGCATCTCTTATAAAGTGGTGCACGATTTCAATATGTTTGGTTCTCTTGTGAAAAACTGGATTTTGACAATGCATATGGTGCTCGATTATCAATAAAAGAGTTGTGTTCATGAAGTTATACCCATAGTCCAAAGAATTGGTTTTGAATACAAAGCACTGTCACGTAGTTTGCAATGACAACATACTACCTTGATGGTAGAGGTAGCAACAATGGTTTGTTTCTTGCCGCCAAGAAATCGGTCTCTTTCAAGGAATTGACTTCAATTGTGGATCTCCTATCGATTTGCACCAACATAATCACCGTCACTATATGCTTCCAACTTAAAAGGAGACTCTTTTGGGTACCAAAGGCCCGGTGTGGTTGGCCTTTGAGGTACTTAAAGATCTTCTTGATTGCATTGAGATGGGAAGTAAGTGGAGTGACTTGATGTCGAGCACACACTTACAACAAAGGTAATATCGGTCTTGAAGTCATTAGATACATTAATGAACCAATCATAGATCCGTATAAGTGAACATTCACGGTAGATCTCGGATCATTGTTGGCTTTTGTTTTGGAGCTTCATAAGGTGTTGTGGCGATCCGACACCTTCCATGCCGAATTTCTTCAACATGTCCTCACATATTTATCCCGGTGATAAATATCCCATCCTGCTTCTGCTTGAACTTGGAGACCTAAAAGAAAGTAAGCTCTCCCATAGCACTCATCCGAAATTCTCCTTCATCGGATCCTCGAATTCCCTACACCAAGCTTCTTTAGTGGATCCGAAAATGATGTCATCCACATACACTTGCACAAGTATGATGTTTGTTGAGTTCTTCTTGAAAAAGAGTCTTATCAATGGCACCTCTTACGTAGCCATGCTTCACAGAAATGATGAAAGCCTAGCATACCATGCCCTTGGTGCTGATGAAGTCCATAGAGAGCTTTAACGACTCTGTAGACATGATTAGGATGATCGGGTCTTCAAATCCTTTTGGTTGTGTGACATAAACTTCCTCTTCAATCTCACCATACTGAAAAGCACCTTTAACATCCATCGATATAGCATGAAGCCCATGTATGATGCATATGCCAAGAAAATTGAATGGCCTCTACTCTTGCAACAGTGCAAACACTTCATCATAATCAATCCCTTCTTCTTGCTCGTAACCTTGAGCGACTAATCTTGCTTTGTTTTTAATAACCACACCCTTGCATCTCTTTTGTTCTTGAATCCATTTAGTTCCAATGGCATATTTGCCATCGGTAATGGTACCAAGATCCAAACTTGTTGGTTCTCAAGCTGTTGCATTTCGTCTTGCATTGCCTCAATCCAACTTGAGTCTTCAAGAGCTTGAGTGACACCGGTTGGCTCTACTTGAGAAAGAAAACACGCAAATGCAGACAATGCTTGAAGTCGTGTGATTGTCTCTTTGCCGATTAGAGACATAAGAGAAAAGCAACTGTCCAAATTTAGGACTAGAGATAGCCCTTGAGTTCTAACAGAGCTAGAATGTCACCAATAATATTGGATTGAGGGTGAGTGATGTTGATTCTTTTGGTAGCGATGGGGTTGACATCAATGGTAGGTTCAAGATTAGACACAGTTGGTACAAAAGTTGTGTCATAGGAAGGTGTGGTGAAAATGCCGATTAGGGTTGATGATTTCCAAGATCGAAGGACTTGGAAGCGAGTATCTGGTCACCAAAGTCATGGACACTCTAGTAGGAATAGGAGTAAAGCAGACGAGCTTTCAGCAGATTTGGTGACGATGGGAGAGCTGCATCAATGTCGTGAAATGTGGTTTCCAGCGGTCTCATTTGCAAACTCCCGTCCACCTTCTCGACTTCAAGCTTAGCTACAAACTCTTGAGTCGAAGCCTATCAAGGTCCTCGACATAGTGTGATTCATCTTCACTCTCGGTGAATTATCTCTTGAAGAGTTACTGCAACAATGTTAGGGAGAAAGAAGGCACAAGGATGGGTTGTTCATCATCTTCAAATTCACTTCCAGTCGACATCCAAGGTACCGCATTATTAGTGGGAGTTTCTTGAGAGCCTACATTTTGGTTAGCCATATGTCTAGTATAACCTAGATAGTCGGTTAGGTAGTCAAGATCAAAAGACCACACATGACCACGTCCTTGAACATTGGGCTTATCTTCTAGGTATCCGAGGTTCAAAGTCTCCTCTATCTTCTTGGCGGATAAGTTGTACACTCTGTAAGCCTTGCTATTAGCCGAATAACCCACAATATAACCATCATCAACCTTTTCATCAAAATTCCCCAAAGGATCACTTGTGTTCGAATGGTCACTTGACAACCAAAAGGTTTGAGGTAATGAATGACTGGAACCTTCCCAAAGAGAAGTTCATATGGTGTTTTGAGGTGAGGTCTAGTTATGGAGACTCATTAAGCACATAGCAAGTCGTGCCAACAACTTGATCCGAACATAGTGGGCAATTTAGAGTCTGTAAGCATTGATCTCGCAGCCTCTATCAAGGTCCTATTCTTTCTTTCACCACCCCATTTTGTTGCGGGGTTCTTGGATTGCTATAGTCCTCTTAATCCCTTTAGACCTCTGAGTTCTATTATAATGGCATTCTTGAACTCGTCCCATTATCACATCGAATTCCCTTAACCTTCTTGTTCAACTGATTTTCAATGAGGGTGATGAAGTCTTTCGACCTTGGAGTTGTTTCATCTTTAGTCCTTAGAAAGAACACCCAAACAACATCGCTATATCCATAAGTGATGACCAAACAATAGAACTTGTGATCAATGCTTCGACTTGAGTTGGACCAAATAGATCCATATGTAACAATGAAGATGCTCGAGATGATGCTCACCGCAGAACAACTTTGTAGGATGCTCGTGTTTCTTCCCTTTGTTGCATGCAACACAATTATGATCATTGGAGAACACTTTGGTGGGAAGACCTTGACAAGACCTCTTTTGGAGAGAGTGTTTATAGTTTTGAAATTCACATGAGCCATTCTCCTATGCCATTTATTGGACTCATCCAATGATGCTTTAGCCAACAAACAAGTGAGGTCACCTTCGTGGTGAACTTCATTGAGGTTGAATGTGTATAGATTGTGAGTTCGAGGACTCTCAGAATTGAGGTATCTTCGGAAGCTTGAACTCTTTAGAAAGCACAAGACATTCATTTTCGAGAAGAGTACCTTGTTCTTGGTGTCACAAATTTGTGAAACAGAGAACAAGTTGAAGTTCAAGCTCCCTAACATAGTACACATTCTCAAAGTTCGGTAGAGGTGTTTTGATGGTTCCTTTCGATAATTCTACCGTCACTTCCACCAAAGGTCACATTCCTCCTTCTTCAATAGGAACAAAATTGTGCATCATATCTCTATTACCATACATACTTCTTGAACAACCACTATCAACAATACCAATATCTTTATGCTTAAGGGATGATCCTACAGAACAAACATATATACAAAGAATGTCGATATATCGAGGAGGCTCAAGTCATTCTTGACTTGAACACCTTGTGGATCATTAGATTTAGGTTTAGCAAAAGAGTAAGATCCACCATTGTTCTTGGGTTTCCATTGATATTTAGGTCTTTTATTATTCCAAGAACAACCTGCTGAGGACTTGACAGCAGTGCCCCAACATCCTTTCCCATTTTTCATAGAGTCAACGTATGCAGGCCAATAACCATGTTTAAAGTATGGGCTAATAGGTTGCACATAAGGTTTATCAGCTGATCTCCTCCAAGGAGAGTCAGTTCTAGCTTGTGGGACATAAGGTGGAATATTGTTAACATTGGTCCACACTGGTCTTGGTTTCTGCTGATTAGCACAAGCACCCAATCTTTGCTCATAAAAATCACAATCCTTAATCAAATGAAGTTTACTTCCACACACAAAACAAGTCTTCCTTTTGGAAGATGTATTCAACAAAGAAGATGTTCGATTACATGTTGAAGAACTTAAACCAGAAACATTAAAGGAATTGTTTTTAAGAGACAAATTATGCAAAGATTTAAAAGACAAGGCTTCGGGAGAAACAGGCTTGAAGTGGATTCCTCGTGACTATCCTAGAAGGCTTGTAGATAGATTTGGGTGCAGGCTTGGGTGTAGGCTCAGGCGAGGGCTTGGGAAGGTCTGACTTATCACTTGAATCACAGCTGTAAGTAGATCCTTGATCCGATGAATTGTCACTGTCAGAGAAAGAGGCAAAATCATAAGATGAAGCATCGTTGTCTGACAAGTCTTTTGACCTTTTGCCATACAGATGGTGTGATCCATCAAAGTCAACTTTAATGGACAGGTCAGTGGGCATGAATTCACCTCTAATAGGTCCAGGGACAGCATGTAAATCACCTTCCTTTCTAAAGTGTTCTAAGCCTGCAGGTGTAGATTTACGCCCATCTTGCCTAGCTTCCAATCCTACATACTTCGAAAGCCTAAACCTATTCCCGAGTTCACAGATCGACTATTATAGAGTTCTCTAGCTAGATTGTCACGAGATATCAACCATTGTTTATGTCTAGCTATTTCCTCGCAAGTTTCTCTTTAAGCTCTAGATTCTCGATAATAGTATCGACTCTTTCTTTTCGGTCGTTTAATGTTAATATTAGCAATATCTAGATCAAATTGTAGCACCTTAATCTTTTCTTCATAAGCTATCGATTCTTACGAAACCAAACCTTTTGTCTTTCTAATGTTTTTAACGAGAGTTTATAAGCTTCATTATCAACATAGTATTCATTGTATCTAGGTTTCATAGTATCATAAGCTTCTTTCAGTTCATTGTATCTTTCACTACAACCAAATATACAGATTGTGTACCGAGAAAGTCCCATGAAGGCAAACCGATCATGCCTATCTTGAAGTGCATCTAGCCAACAATCCAAGCTTCTCTCGCATCGCTGACTTCCTCATTCACGGTTCATGTGCGGCCAGTTGACCTGTTCATCCATGGTGACTAGAGTCTGTGAAGAGCTAGCTCCCTTATGATTCTGGCGATAGGAATTGTAGCTAGTACTCTCTCCACTCTTCCTGCCTTTACATTCCTCGAGAAATGACCCATTTGGTGACAAGAGAAACACTTGACCTTTCTCTGTCAAAATGAGTTGGATCCTTTCCTTGAATCCAAACTTCCTTCCCGCCTTCTCCTCAAACCTCTTGATGTCCATTGAAAGCATGGCCACCGCCATTTCGACTTCATCTCCTCCATCTCAAGTGGGTCCACTTAGTCAAAGTCTTCATATACCGGATCTTCTTTGAGTATCATAATCGACAACAAATGAGTGAAGAACATCCTCTAATATACTTCCACTTTAGCTTGAGGATGTGATGGAGTGGGACGATAGGATGATGATGGTAAGTAAGATGGACTTGAAGCATGCATCATCATATTCGAGTGAGATGTCCCAACAAAAGTGAATGACCGAAGAGGATGCACGGTAGGAGATCGACATCGAGTTCAAGAGATCCGAGTTTGTTGTATAGCTCATCAAAAGTGAGCATGTCCACCCACCTTTAGCTTTCGGCTATACTACATGTAGCCATGATGGAGGCAAAGATCATAGGAACTTTGAATTGCTATCATCATTGTCGGGCTTTGCATTCAATGGTTTAGTGACTCGAATCTTATGAAACCGTCGTATCCCTTGTGGATACCTTCTTCTTCGAGATATTGAATTCTTGGAAGTTTTGTCTCATCATGGACTTCCTCATTCTCCTGGACTCTTCATTTCCACCAAACCTTGCTTTAAGAGCCATCCGGATGTCCTTTGCATCATCCATGTGGTGAAAATCACCTAAGTGATCTTCGTGAATAGATTGAAGGAGGATGGTTCTTACCTTGTGCTCTCTTTGCTGACTAAAACCTCTTGACGATTTTGGGAGGAGCAATGGTAAACTTACCATCAAGATCCGGGATGGTCTTCTTAGATGTTACAATTCTTCACTATCTCCCATAGATTCCAATCAATATTCGAGATCCGATTCGCATCTTCATGGTCCACAGATCATACTCTTATTTCTTTAGGTAAGGAAACTTACCATTCTTGTTGGAGAGACTTAGTTCTTTGCATAGAGGTGGTGTTTTGATGTTGTTGTTGGTGGTTACTTCGATTCATCATCGATTACCGTGCATGGTGAATATGTTTTTGGTTGTATGTAGGGGTGAGGTAAATAAGGTTCTTAGTATCGTAGAGACTCTCCCGAGGCTCTGATACCACTTGTTGAAAACTCTCAGACCTTGACAGATCTTTAGCACTCGTGGATCGTTAGTGTTGCCTATGTAATCATAAGCAAACTAATAGACAGTCTCTAACACTTGTATTCTATAGCGGAAAGTAAATACAGGATGTTATAACTAAGAACACTTAGATCCTCTATGGATCTTTTTATTAATTGAAACTCTATGTTTCAGATGAGTTTCCTATTACAATCTATGAGGTTCCTTTTATAGACAAGGAACCCTAATACTATTACAACCCAATCGACTAAAACATGCAAGCATGCATTTAATGACTAATACATTAAACTATATTGAGCAGTTCAATTATACCCATGCAACCTTGGGCAGTACAAGAATATGGAGAGTTAGCATTTAATTCATATAGCGCATGTCGATCCTAGTCGACTTTCACCCTTCAATGAAGAACACTGCAACGCTTGTACTCTTGAGAATCACTTCTCACAGATTACGCTTCTACTTCACAGAATCCATCGCAAGAATGACAAGTAAATCCTACTTCACATAATTCCCAACAAATACTTATAGAAATGTAATTTTATAATTTTTATGAGTTCGATATGTTTTATTTTGTTTCGTTAAAATCGATTTCTAGCTAACGCTACATTAAATAACTAATTATATGTACAAAATATACAATATACATAACTTAAAATACATTTAATTATCAAAACTATTCCATCTTATCCCCATTTATGCCCTTGCCGAACCCCCCTTGTCATCATTTTATAAAAATATTTTGGATAAATAATGCACACCTACTCATTTTTGGTTAGATATTTGTATAATACAACAAGTTTAATAATTGAAAACACATACAAACACATAATTGGAAGGTGAAAAATAAAAGAAACTCTCTTGCTCATCCATTTCTGGTTCGACGAAGCTAAGAACATCAAAGAAAATCCATCAATTTTGCAAGATCAAGTATTTTACAAGTTCTATTAGTGATCTATGTTAAGGTTTTGAAATAAAAACCTATAGATTAATTAATTTAATAGCTCAAAAACTCTTCAATCACTCAAGTAAGCTTCAACTAATTTTTCCTACTCTTTCATACTCATTCTTGATATATTTTTGTGATCTAGTAACAAAAACATTCAAATATACTATGATCCATACCACTTTTGCTTGTTTTTATTACTTATTATGAGTATTGACTATCCTATAATTATTCCCATGAAACATATCATTGTTGATGAAGTTTAGGAACCCATGACACCCTAAGAAGGTGTATGGTAGGTTTAGAATAGTTTTGGTGTTGATTGGAAGGGTTTAGAACAAGTATTACACTAGAAAAATCATTTTCGACAACATATAATTAAGGGCTGTCCATTTTGTAAAATCTGGAAATTTTCGATGGTCATGGATTATTTTGGTTTATATTTTCAGAAAATAGACATTAAAACTAAACGTGGTCGCTTGAACGGGTTAAACGGATTTATAACGAAGAAGTTACGCTATTTTTAAGTTTAACGACGAAAACTAATTTTTGAAAATATACAAGCTGTCAAGGATTATTTAAGGGGAAAAAATGAGTTTTAAGCATTATCTAAATGAGTCACTTTATCAAAAATATATTAGTATATATTAACACGAAACTAAGAATATATAAAACGTAGAAAACCAAGCTTTAACGACTAAGTTACACGCGTTTTAAATATGGTTATTGTAACTATTTTACACAAGTTATAACACTTACATATTTTCTATTAGTCCAAAATGGTTATCATAAGTGACCATGTTTGGAGCCGTTTTCATATCGATAGAGTACTTTTGAGAAAATGATGTCCTCTAGTAAAAGTGAGTTTACCTATTCTATTTTCCAAAATGTTCAACCATTCGTCAAACGGTTATAACGAATAATATACGATCACTCAAACTTTGCGAAATCTAACCTTAAACTATATTTTTAGTCCGACTACCCTACTTCATCTATACTTTCTCTATGATCGAGACTTCTATGATCAAAAGTTAAGCGAAGACTTTTAGATATCGCTACAAGCTTTCTAAAACCATTGAGTTTGTTCCTTAACACTCGATATTCACTATTTTACGACTAGCTTTACGAGGCTACTTATCCATTTTCACTACTTGTAAAAGTATATTGTTTTGACGAAAAACTATAATTTCTTGATAAATCACTAAAAACTATCGTAGGATGTTGTTTCAATGTAAGTACTTGTAAATTATTTTATAACATGACGAGATGTCATAAGCGTATATTCGACGATAAACTTCATTTTCAAAATGTACAAGTGGTATAGATTACATGTGAATTTGCATATACGACATTGTTTCATGGCTTACATTAGAACATATCATTCATACTAGGTTGCGATAGATATTGCACCTCATTTTAGTGTATCCACTTTTGTCATCATAATCATTGCCTCGGGTGAGTTTCATAGCCCCTACTTTTATCGCTTTGAATTACTTTTGGGGGAGATACATGCTCAACGATTTTCATTTACTTTCATAAGTACTCTAAACTTTTAAGGATTACCGTGAGTTTCATAGCCCCACTTTCTATTACTTAATTGTTTTATTAAACTCTTTGGGGGAGATACATGCTCAACAACTTTTATGACAATCACAATTATTTGCAAACTATATGTTTATCTGAGCTGAATATTTTATTGGTACTAAGTAACACTATTAGTATAATATTGATCTAACTGAATTGGATAATATCGAACTAACGGACTTGGTATAATATTGAACTAACGGACTTAGTATAATGTTGAACTAACGGACTTGGTACAATCATGAACTAACGGACTTGGAACTATTTGAAACTATACTATATTATGTGTTATATCAATTGACTATTGATACATTAAGTTATGTACTATTATGTGAACTCATTTGACAACGCGCTTGAACATAAACTATAACAATTTGAGTAATGGGTTGTAAACACACAAGTTGCAAGTTTTGTATGGGCGTAACTTGGGCGAGTGGATTTGCAATGCCTTTGCCGCATGAACGTTCTTTAAAGGTTTTCATGACAACACAAACTCTATGAACTCACTCAACCTTTTGTTGACACTTTTAGCTTGTTTTCTCTCGGTATCTAAGGCATACACTTCATGGCATGCATGTGGACTTATCATAGAGTTGTGGTGACGCGTCTCACATGGGATTTATGCACTTTAAAAACATCGTTTGGCTTGTATCAAACTTATTTCCGCACATGTTGACTATCATTTGGGACCTATACTTTGTAAACTCGATTATTTTACTCAATCAAACAATGTATTTTCCAAACGACACTCTAGGTCGCTCAATATAATCAGAATCGTGATGCTATGGCGGTCATCCCCAGAATTTCATTCCACCGCAAAATGTATTTTGGGGTGTGACAGTTGGCATCGAGCAAGAGTTATAGAGAACTAGGTTGCATCATTGACCCTAGACTATAACTACATCATCATAACATCTAATCATTTCATCATAAGTGCATATTCACTATGCATGCGGTTTTATACGCACATTATGCGAGTTATTTACTTCCATTTCAAATCGATTGTCACATAGATGTCTTGGATACCCATTCCATTATTCTTTCTTCATAATCCAATGTGGAGAATGCCTTGTCATTCCCTATCACAATTTTAACATCAGCTGACTCATCACTGATATCAACGGATGCCGAGACGAAACTTTCAAAGAGGGTGAAGTCGCTCTCACTCCTCTGTTTCACCACCAAATCGTCATGTTAGACGTTAATCACACATTAAGTCACTAAACCGTCACTCATTTTGAAAAATAACCTCAAACTTATTACTTCATATCACATCTCTTTAGAGCGCTTATTCTTATCATAGGACTTTGCTACGTCTCATCCTTACTCTTATTTTGAAGAGTTATGGCGCCAAAGAAAGCTGCACCAGATATGACACAAGCTGCTATCCAAAAGTATGTAGAGGATAGTATAGCCGAGGCACTAAGGAAAGAACGAGCAACGATAGCTGCTGCTGCCGAGGCCGCCGCTCTCAAGTTGCTAGACTTGCCGCCGCTCTGAGGCGCAGGAGGGTCTGAGTTCAAATTGTACATACAAGGACTTTAAGAACCGTGATCCCACAAAGTTTAAAGGCACGTAATGAGCCATCGCTATGATCCGTTGGTTTGAGAAGATGGAGTCTGATTTCTTCTATACAATTGCCCGGATGACCGCAAGGTGAAGTTTGCCACCGTACACTCTTAGATGGCGTAATGTCATGGTGGAATTCGTATGCGTAGCCTATTGGTATGGAAAATGCTTACAATCTCACGTGGGATGAATTCAAGAAGCTGGTAACTAAGAAGTATTGTCCACGCACGAAGGTGAAGAAATTAGAAACAAAATTTTATGAGTTAGTGACTGTTGGTTATGACATCGAGACTTACATCAGAAGGTTTCAAGAGTTGGCTGCTCTTTGTCCAACTATGGTTTCGGACAATGAGAAATTACTGGAAAATTTCATTGGGGGACTTCCACAAAGTATTCAAGGAGATGTAACTTCTTCCGATCCACAAACGATTGAAGAGACTATCAGGATGACTCAAAAACTCATGGCTCAAGTTGTGAAAAGGGAAAACATTATCAACCATAACCGCAACAACAACAACAACCAAACTAGCAACAACAAAAGGAAATGGGAAAATGATCAGGGAAGTTATAATTATGACAACCAAAACCATAACACTAACCATTATCAACAACATAATAGAAGACAAGAAGTCGCCAGGGTTTATGTTGCTGCACCAACAAAGGGAAGAGCTTATATTGGAAACTTACCACGATGCCACCAATTCACGCTACATCATGATGGTACATGTGGTATAAGCACGAAAACACTTCGACTTTGGATATCTTTTACATCGAATAAGTGTAAAGGATTTTGGGCAAAACCATAGTTTTACGCCTAAGCTAATCACTTACGCGTAGAATACTTTACGCCTAAGCATTTTCACGCCTAAGCCTTGTCTTACGATAAGCTAATCTTACGCATAAGTATTCAACTACTAAGCCTTTGGTTTACGCTTAAGCTAAGTGTTTCTCAAGTCTACGCAGAAGCTCTCATTACTAGCGTAAGTTGGTGTTTTTACGCATAAGGTATTTTCTTTGCATAAGTCGAATTTCTACGCATAAGGATACTTCATCAACAAAGTTTCATTCGACTACAAAGATCCATCATCAACACAAGTTTCAAGATGCCTCAACCACCATACTCTAGCTACTTCCCTCATATGTATCCTCAACAACAACAACAACAACTACTCTATCAACAATATCCTCCACCATCCCCACAACAAATGCAACAATTTCAACAACAATTTCCTCAAAGAGCAATTCCACCACAGATGATTCAACCACCCCCTAGTCTACAAGTACAACCTTACACAAACTTTCAAAATCAGCATCCATCCAAGTATGCTATGAAGGAACCGTCTTGGTTTGCAAAGATGTGTGAAGCTTTAAGTAGCCAACAATCCATTCATGAAGCTGGATCACTTGATAGACCTCCAATGCTCACTACAGAAAACTACGATCAATGGGTAATAAGATTCTTTAGGTTTTGTGATCTAAAGAAGCCACATGGAAAGTTCTTGAAGAAGGTCATCCTTGAAGGTCCATTTCGGATGCCTACTATCGCATGCCGGAGATCCGATCGCTAATCCACCAAGAGATGATCTCAACAACGTTGTCGGTCTTAATGAACTTACTACTGATCAACTTCTACACTTGGAAGCCGATGAACTTGCAATGCAATACATCCTTTTAGGATTACCCAATCCAATACTTCGTAGTGTTGATGCTCAGAAGACTGCTAAAGCAATGTGGGAGCACATTCATCTTTTAATGGAAGGCACATAACTCAATCAAGAAGACATGGAATCCAAAATCTACTTAGCATATGAACACTTCATGATTGAACCAGGGGAGACATTAGAGTCATATCATCATCGATTCTCAGACATCATCAATGACTTGGAAAAACATAACATCATTATGCCAAGAATTGCAGTCAACACTAAGTTCCTTAGTAGTCTTGGTCCTGATTGGGAAAAGTATGTCATTTTCATCCGTTAAGCAAAGAATCTTCATCATGCTACATACGGATTGTTGTACGACTATTTGAAACCCCACCAAAAGGAAGTTGACAGAGAAAGGATCATCCGTGGAGCCCCCGCTTTGCCCATCACTCCCGAATAATCAAACTCTAGCTTTGTAGGCTCAAGCTTGTTATCCTCAATTCCCAACATTACAAATCTGTCTTCACAAACCCTCCACAATCAACTGCTCAGATTACACCATATGATCCTTCACAACAACAATCACAAGAAACTCAATTGGTTCCATACAACAACAACAATGATCGTGCACTCTGTTGAATCAAATGAGGATGCGATGCCTTTAATGCCATGAATGAAGGATTTGTTATGCTTGCAAAGCCTTTGGACGATTTGCTAACAAATCTAACAACCGCATTTGCACCTCGTCAAACACAAGGAATCAAGCTGTTGTTAACAATGGAAGAGTTGAGGTTCAGAATCATGGAAATGGTTGTCAGATGAGTGGTGGGCAAGGGTTTAATGTTAATGGAAGGAATAACATGAATGCTCCACAACGGGTTCAAGTGGTTAATCGTGAACCGCTCATATTGGGGTTTAATGGTCTCGGATGTTATAATCGTAATGAGAAGGGTCATCTCGCTAATGCATGCCCAAAGCCGAGAACAAGAGGCAAGACTTATCACAAAGAGGCTTTACTCTTGGCTCTTAAGGATGAAGTGGTGGAACTCTTACCAATATGGAACAAAGCTTCATGGCAAATCTGATTCGATGATGACATGGAGGACTTGCAGGATAATGCAGATGATGTTAATGGAAAACATGCAAGAACTCCACATGAGTGACACATGCCCGTGTATGACATCGACGGCTTGTCTCGTGTACCGATCAAACTATATTCATTATCGATCTTATATCTCCGCCAACATCTGCATCCGACGAGGATCAGAGTGTTCAACATGAGCCATCTACATCTCTTTCTGATGATAATCAAATAGATCTCGTAGTTATATTTGACGATCAAGATGACCTTATGGTTAATATTGATAATCAAGTTGACTCCGTGGTTATATTTGAGGATCTAAATAATGATCATGTTGAGACTCATGTTGAACAAGCTGAACTTTTGTCTAATCCAGATATTGAGCTCATGACCTTACTTAAAGACCAAAAAACTCGAATGGACAAATGCCTTGACATCAATCAGAAAATAAAAGAAAATAATGCACTGTTGACTAAGGATAATGAATGCTTAAAATTCCAACTCAACATTTTTCAAACTAAAGAGACAAGTGAAAAAGGTTTTGAAGTCGCATTTTCTAAATCATACAACAATGAAAAATCTTTGGAAAAATAGATATGTGATCTAGTCGCATCCAAGAATGCTTTGTTGTATCAGATAGAACAACTGAAATATGATCATAAACAACAACTTAACACTCTCACTTCGGAAACTCAAAAGGCCAAGTCTGAGTTGTTAACTTGTCAAAAACAGTTTTGTGAATACAAAAAGCATTCAACGAAACGAATAGATAACTATCTTGAAGAAATTGTCGACTTACAACACAAAATCAAAGAGTTTCGAAATGTTGTTTATAAACATGGTGAGTCAATCACAACTATTCAAAAGTTTACTCTTAAGCCAGATCCAAATGGACATGGACCAAATCTTGCTGATTACAAACCACGTTTTTCACCTCGAGCATTCAATCCAAATCCTCAAGTTTACAGTGCAGAATATAAAATTGATGATTCCATTATGAGTGTTGTTGAATACAATCATACGGAGGAATTAGATGCAGAAGACGAGAGTCGGTCAAAAATTGAAAATGTTGTTTATTGCAAACCATTTAACTATTCAAAGGCCTTAACTTTCGTCACACAACAAGATAATTCTAACACACCTTGGATTATCACGCCCACTCCTGATGCTGGTCCCCAAACCAATGTTTCACATATTAATGGTTCTTTACCTTCACTCAGTGAAGTAAAAACATTATCCGAACAGTGTAAAATTCCTAAATATTTTGAAACATTCATTTCAGACATCCAACTTTTGGAACGTGAAATTGAATTTCATTCTGAAATAAAAGTTGAACATTTTCAATCGCCTCTCGCGCGAGAACAAAGAGATATTTTTCGAAAAGACTTTTACCTCATGTCCAAAATTTGAAAATGTGTGCAATATATTGGGAAAGCGATTTTCACAAGGAGCTTGGACTTATGAATATAGTTTTCGAGAAAACGAAACATCGATTTGAATACTAAACAAAAAAGAAAATGTTAAGAAAAGATGTTGATCGATTCTTGGAAGATGTTATCTATGCCGATACCATGAATTTTGTGTTATTACATTCTGCTGCATATGTGATGCGGGTTTCTTGACTGTGTCTTAATATTTATAGTGTCTCGCTATACCTATGGTCTACCCTAATGCACTAACAGGCGGTGTACCCGGTCGTGTTTAGTGTAATAAATGGTAAAGCCGAGGTCGCCCTAAGAGCTATGTGTGTCGGATAATTATTAAGTCTAATTGTCACAGAATATAAATGGTTTGATATGGTTTTAATTAATTAAACTACGAATGCGTAATATAAAAGCAATTAAATGGTAGAAAGGAAATCAATAGAGGAATAGTGGTGCTAACCTAGTCAATCCTCCTAACTAGTTATGTCTACGTCTACCTACTTCCAATTACTTGGTGGGGTCAAATTCGAGAGGAAAGCATTTGGTCAATTCGCCTAACCTATCGACAAAGATGCCACCACAGAGAAATCAAAGCACCGTCAGAAATCTGTTGTTCCCGGTCCCTAAGCCGAGTCATTAAGTCTTGCTACATGCTAGATTCTAAATAGTGAGTGCCCATTGTTAGGAACTTAGACACTACACCCCAATTCTTAAGTTCATCCAAACGATAGGTGATCGGTTGTTCAAATCGCACAAGTAGAAAGGGTCGTCGAGTTGGTCATATCTTACCCTTCCGTCTCGATCCGCACACCTAGGGTCGGTTGGTCATATCTCCTAGGCAATTGGCCTCACCGCCATTCAAAACTACCGAACCGGGGTGACTACCAAAGAACTATGCATGGATACACTTAGAAATAATTGTATGGAAGTAAAGGTAAACGTAAATGAGAACAATTAAGGAATCATAACTAGGCTAACACCAAAGGGTGCTTAGCTCATATTAATCATGCACATCAATTCAATATTCAAAGGTACGAAATACATGAATTGAAAGTAAAAGAAATAATAAACGCTAAAGCGTATCGTAATGGTGTGACTTCTCCTTGGAAACAAACTCGTATGCTTCCCTAGACCTTCCTTGAGTATTTTCCCACGTTCTCGTAGTATTGTGTGTGGAATGGGATGAATAGAAATGCTAGAATTTGTGGGTATTTATAGGCCAGTCCGGGTTACTGGCGGAACCAAAAGATGAGTTACGCCGTAACCTCCGTAAATGCACTAGATCGCTAGTTACGGCGTAACCTTATAAGTGGTTACGTCGTAGTCTTCAATAATCCCGTTACGCCGTAAGTGATGCGTGAGTTACGGCGTAAGTATCGGCGCGTGGAACCTCTTTTGACCTAATGGAGTTACGTCGTAATCTTTGGAAGGAGTTACGCCGTAACCTCTTGATGAGTTGGACTTGGGGTCACGCAATAGTTACGGCGTAATGTGAGAGACGAGTTCGCCGTAACCTCTTCAAAATAGGCATACCGTGATAAATCCGTAGTAATGTTTCCATTTCGCGCCTCTTTAGCTCCAATGCTCGCAATTAACCGAAAGTGTAAAACAATGGAAAAACTTGTAAATCTATATAAATGATATAAATAACGAGCATTAACGGGAAATTGACACTTAATAATCGTGGACTATTTGATGTTATCAATATGCATTTGATTTTATAGCTCGCCGATTTCATTGAAAATATTGAGAATACCGATAATGTGTCACAAATCAAGTCTTAAAAGTTGAAAATGAGCGATTGTTAAATGAGCTTTCCAATGCAAAACGCCGTCTTCAATGGTGTCAAAAAGATTGTCAAAATCGTGAACTTGCTTTACAAAACAAGATCAACCAGTTGCGTTCAAAATCTCTTGATCTAAAACTAGAACAACTGGATGATGCGAACGTGTTTTTAAAGATAGGAATAGTAACACAAACGTTATTGCACCAGGAATTCTTAGACTGCCTAATGACACATCACAAGCAACTATTGTGCTTCCCTCTACTGAATTAGGTATAGTTGCCTCTTTTCCCAACGCTAGCACTTCACAGCTTGAGAGCACCACAAGGAAGAACAGGAAGTTGCGACGTAAGAAAAGAACAATAAAGACCTCTGAAGTTGAAGAACACCTTAGGACTTTGAATAAAACTCATGTTACTCCCACTTTAGATATTGCGTCTGACAAATGTGTTAGGAATTAGAAAATTCTGTCGTTAAAGAGTCGTTAAACAACGTAGAGGACGAACGGGTCTTTACCCACCCGTATGCCTCGATCCATGACCCGTAGGTGGCGTTTATTTGTAAGACACTATAAATACCCTCTACCTCCCAAGGTAGAGGGTTGGAGCTTCAATACTATTTTTCTTTGTTTCACATAGTTCCCAACTCTCTTCCCTTTATCTCTCTAGAACTTTCTCTCTCTAAACAACTTGTATGCCTCATATGATTATGGTTTAGTGTGTTTGTGAAATCGTATATCCTACAATTGGTATCAAGAGCCATGGTTTGATCACTCATATTTCATGCTCTTTGTTTTGGTGGATTTCATAAAGTTTTTGGGTTTTTAAGTGTTTAGGAGAGTTTGAATCATTTGGACAAATTCTAGTGTTAAATTTTGAATTTTGGTTGTACTTTTGTGTTTAGGATCATCATATGTGTTTAAGTTTTGAATTGGAAGGCTTAAATCATTGTGGTTTGGTTGTTTTTGATTGATAAAGTGGTTATTTGTGAAAGTTGTACGAAGCGAGTTGAGTCTCTGTGTTGTTTTTCTTCTAAGCGAGTTGCTTTGTTATTGGAAGCGAGTTGGTATATGCGACTTGGCTATTTAGCGGGTTGATTCTTTATGCGAATTGGGTTCTAAGCGAGTTGTTTCTTTAAGCGACTTGAGTTCAAAGCGACTTAGCTATTAAGCGAGTTGTATAGCTAGCGAGTTAGTTTAAGCGACTTGGTGGTTAAGCGAGTTGTTTACATTTGCGACTTGGCTATTAAGCGAGTTGTCTTTGTTTGCGACTTGGCTATTAAGCGAGTTGTCTCTATATGCAACTTGGCTATTGCGAGTTGGTTCTTTAAGAGACTTGTTTCTTTAAGCGAGTTGTCTGCTTAGCGAGTTGATACCAAAGCGAGTTGACTATTTAGCTACTTGTCTATTGAGACTTGTCACTTCTTCGTGCTACATTTTTACGGTTGTTCTTTTGGTTTAGTAAAATCCTGTGAAAGAATCAATTTCCGGTTTAATCAAGGAATAGTAAAATCCCATAGAACTTGTAATCATGTCAAAAGCGCACCTACTATCGTTTCTTACATAGTCGAGGACGTTCAGCTACCGATCGATACTCGCCCACATATGCTTGATGTAATCGATTATGACTCATGGGCTCAACGAATCCAATTGTCTTGTCTTGGAATGGAAAATGGGGTCAACATTCTCAAATCCATTGATGAAGGACCTTATCGAGTTGAGACTACAAGAGACTTAATTGATACAATTGCAGATGGAACAATGATCTATGGATTAGACAGACCAAATATGTATGATGAGCTCAATGATAAGGAGAAAAGAGATTCGATGTCGATATCGGGGCCTCTAACATTATACTTCAGGGTCTTCCAAAAGATATCTACAAGCTTATCAATCACAACACTGAAGCCAAGGCAGTTTGGGATAATGTCAAGATGCTTCTCTCAGGCTCTGAATTAACCAAGGAAGATAGAGAATCACAACTGTATGATGAGTTTGAGCATTTCAAGATGAAACCAGATGAGAGTGTCTATGAGTACTACGTGAGATTCCACAAGCTTGTGAATGATATGAGGAACATCAAAATGACCATGCCAAACATTCAGCTGAACTCAAAATTTGTGAACAACATGAATCCCGAGTGGCACAAATTTGTCACCTCTGTAAAGCTAACCAAAGGACTAAAGAATACAAACTATGAGCAATTGTATGCCTTCCTGCTTGAGAATGAGAGGCATGCTATGTTTGAAAAAGGATTCGGATCGGTTCAAACCAATCGTGGTGAAACAAGCTCACCAACCGATTCTGACTTTTACACCAATGTTGGTATTACCACCAAAGCATCTCAAGTCATACCCATGGGTAATGGTAATCACGAACTCATTCCCGATCCGAGGTTCAAGCAAGCACATGCTGATGCAGTCATGGGACACTTCATCAATCAACTGGCTCTTATGGTTAAACAAAACTTGACCCTTAGCCCACATACCAACAGTCTTCACACTAACAATGAGATCAGAACTGCATCCAATCTACACAATCATGCTGTTGTCAGAGATGGAAAAGTTATGATGCAACCAGTTCAAGGAAGACAATATGAACAGGGAAGAGGTGGAGTATGTGGAGGTTATATTGCAAATCAGAATCAGGGAAGGAATGGAAATCAAGGTCAAGCTAAGCCAATTAAGTGCTACAACTGTGGTGGTGATGGACATACAAAGAAGGAAGCGACATCTCCTAAACGTCCTCAAAATGCGAGTACTTGAGACAAGATGTTACTTGTGCAAGCTCGGGATAATGGTGTTGTTTTGGATGAAGAGGAGTTCTTTGTTTCTTTACCGAGGGCAATGCCAAGACATATGATGCAGATGTGGATGAGCGACCAATTCCGGAGATAGGTCACAATCATCGAATGCCTTTCAAGTCGCCGATCGTGATGCATACGACTGACGTCGATGATAAACCCATTGCACAAACAATTTTCATGGCTAGCATTTGTCCAATGGTCTCTCCTAAGGTCTCATCATCACAAAGAAGTTGGTCCATCCAAAGAATCAATCATCTCAGAGGTATTAAAACTATATGATGATGTTGATGAGCAAAAGATGCATAATAAAGTACAATCTCTTGAAACTTATGAATCAGATATTGATGATGAGGGTAATAGCAATATTGTCCCATATGATCAATATGTGAAGAAAAGTGAAAGTGAGGTTGTACCAAGTAATGCATCTTCGCGATCAATGATGACTATGCTTTTGATGAATACACGCATGCTCCTCGATGATTCTATTATCTCCGAATCGAATGCCTATAAAGAACAAGTTGCTACTTATGAACAACGTGCTAAGTTTGAGTTAACTACCCGTGAGCGGAAATGGATGACCAAATGCGTGCAATTATTAGAAAAGTAATTTTAGAGAAGAAGTATTAAAACAAGAGTTAAACTCCTTACAAGAAAAGCTTTCTAAAGCTGCCGAGCAAAACCGAACTTCAAGAAAATGTGAAAATGCTTAAGCAAGAATTCAATGCTAAGGAATCAAAACTTTTTCATGATTTTCCCAATCTAAAAACTTTGAAAAACAAGCTTGAAAATAAGTTGTACGTACAAGGAATACCATTCTGATCGCTCACTTGATCACTAAACACGAGTTTTAAGCGATAAGCATAGTATTCCCATTATTAAGGAACCCAACCCCGAGTATGGTAAGAAAGCAAGAGATGCTCGAAAGTAATTTATGATGGTAATGAAATCCTTAAGCCTAGGCGAAACCTAGTTCATGTTGAGTGCACCGAGGAAGATAAGAAATCGATGAAGTTACTAAGGAGAAAATGGATAAGAAACTTAACAACCCGCATGTAAAGAGAAAAATATAACGATCAAACCTCATGATTACACTAAGGAAAATTGGATCTCCTTAATATGTTTAAGCCTCAAACTTAATTAACCCCGAATGTATTTTTGGAAGAAAGATATGGACATGCAAAAGTCGAAAATCTTGTAGAAAAGAATCCCCTTGTAGGAAATTGACTCGAGCAACTGTGTATCCTCCTAGTACACCAATGCATCTAGTTCCTAGATCTATTGCCACTAATAGCAAGACCTTAATCACCTATATGTTGTTTATCGATGTTTGTTGATTTTGAGAAAGCGTGTAAGAAGAGAATCACACCTATAGGGATAAGCGAGGGGAAAGGGTTTTGAGCAAACTAAATAATGTTATTTAACCGAGGTTATGCCTTTCTTTAAACAACTAAAAGCTCAATTTGAGAGTCTTCAAATGGGAATAAATTCATATATTAAAGAAATAGAAAAGGAATTTGATGCTATGATTGTTGAGGTAAATGATTATGAACAGGAACTCAAATATAATGAAGTTGAAAGGAAGAACTTGCATATCTTAAATGAGAATTTGATTTCGAGTTGTGTTGCTCAAGATGTGTTATGCTGTTACTAAGCACTTTATTACTGTTTCTCGATTTCATGAATTATCTATTGCATTGAAAGTTTCCCATGATCGTGTCATTGAGCTTGAAAACAAAAACTCAGAACTAAATGAGAAAATTGATCAGGATGATCACGATAATTTGGTAAAACATCTTTCTAAACTAGAAGTTGAACATTTTGATTTGCAACTAAAATATCAACATCTTAAAGAAAATGTCAAAACCTCAAATATCAAGACATCCTCATATGTTCCGTAGTTTGATGCGGTTTTTAGATAAACAAACGTGATGAATGATTCAAGCTCATTGCAACACGATCGAAAGTTGAAAGCCTAAATCTCTCAATTAAAGGGTGAAAAGAACAATATGGTGGCTCCCAAATGCCTCCTCCTTTAGATTCTCAGTATTCTCAAACATTTCATCTTCAAAACTTGGTTAATGCTTTACAAAAGGAAAACGAGAGTTTTCTAGAAGAAAATGAAAATGTTAAATGACACTTTAAAGAGTTATATGATTCAATAAAAGTCACTCGTGACAAAAACAATGAAAAATAACGTCTTTACAAAAGAAATTGAGAACTGAGGAGTCGGGAAAAAGGAAACCGCCACTTGTCTTTAATGAGAATGTTGCATCAAAGTCATCCTCGATCGCAAATATATGTGATTTATTAAATACATTCCTCCTCATCTTAGGAACAATGAACTTGTGTTTCATAACTATTGTGCTCACCTTAAGGATAGTCTAGAATGTCTCCGTGAGATTGTGGAAGAGGATTTCATAAATAAGCCTCTTGGTAGAGAAATTAGGTTTGCTTGCATTCGTGCCAAACGATCTCGTGGAGTCGCTAGAATGTTTAATTGCAACATGTCCTAAATCCTTAGGAGCGAAAGGTAAAGTGTGATGCCTTGTTCTATGCCTAGTGCGAAGCATACAAACCACTCTATGCCCAAGAATATGAAAGTGAATTCTAAGGTGCCTTCTAGTAGTTCGATCCTTGCACATCTAGTTCGGGAATGCAAAAGTAGCTCAACCAACTAATGTTCCCATAATTCCTTCTACAGAGTAATCGGTGACATTAAAGCAAGCGGGTCAAAGCCTCCGTGCAATACCAAGAATGATAGGTCCTTGCAAGCTAGGAATGTTCGGTGGAAGAAAGTAGAAGATCACCTTAAGGAGAATTTGAATAAAACAAATCGTGTTGATTCTAGTGTTAGCTCTAAGCGTCATCGTAATTAATGCGACTCGCTACTTTGGCAAAACATGTAATGATGATTGCGTTGTTTCATTACTAACTATGAATGTAGTGTGAATGATTTGTCTAATGCTGTTAAATACCCTGTTAAGATTGTTAATGCAAAAAGTCATGCTAAGAAGGCTAGAAAACAATGACAGAAGAAGGGTAGGAAACATTGAAAACCCACAGGGAGGAAATTTAGCAACATAGGTTATCAGTGGATACATACAGGGCGAAAATTCAATCTTAATAAGATGTGCCCTAAATTATCTAGATCAATGCCCATTAGGAAGTGGATGCCTCTTGGTAGAAATATTCCTTAAGAAGTGAACATACTTTGAATAGGTCAAATACGGACATTAGCATCGCATCCATTTCGATGATTCCATTGTTTCTACTTCGATGTGGGTGTTCCAATTCATCGTTACTAACCAAGTGGAACCTATTATTGCATGGAGTTCCTAATTATCCGTTATCCGTTCTTGTGCGTGTTCAACCGCATATCGTTCAAATCGCTCGTCGCACACGGACTCAGTCGTTCCAAGTATATGATGGAGACGGTCGCTCATGAACTTCGTGAGTAAATTCATCGGATCGTTAGATTCGGGAACGATCATTTCGGTGCAATTATGGGTTATGGAGATTATGTTGTCGGTGATAGTGTTATCTCCGTGGTATATTACGAGAAGGTCTTGGTCATAACTTATTCTCTCGTCGGTCAATTCTATGATTACGATCTAGAAGTGGCCTTCTAAAACATACTTGTTTCGTTAGAGAACTTTATGGTAAAGAACTTTTAAGAGGAACACGTGGTTCAAATCTATACACCATCTCTATCGAAGATATGATAAAGTCTTCTCCAATTTGCTTGTTGTCAAAGGCTTCAAAACAAAGTCATGGTTATGGCATCGCTGTCTCAATCACTTGAACTTGACACCATCAATGATCTCTCGAGAAAGGACTTAGTTGTAGGTTTACCTAGACTAAAGTATGAAAAGGATCATCTTTTTCATCATGCCAATTGGGAAAAAGCAAGAAGTATGCCCACAAACCCAAACCTACAAATTCAATTACGAAGTTCTTCATACAATTCACATGGATCTATGTGGACCCATGAGAGTCGTAATATCTTTGGAAAGAAATATGTGTTGGTTGTGGTTGATGATTACTCTCGATTCACCTAGGTTAAGTTCTTAAGGATAAAGGATGAAACTCTAGATATCATCATCAAACTTATCAAACAAATGCAGAGTTCGACTTAACAAAACTATCGAATCATCCGAATGACAATGGAACCGAGTTTGTTAATAAACAACTTAGTGAGTTTTATGAAAGTGTTGGAATCGGTCATCAAAGAAGTGTTCCACGAACTCCTCAATAGAACGGTGTAGTTGAAAGACGAAATCGGACTCTATTGGAAGCCCAAGAACAATCTCGATTTACTCAAAGGTTCCAATGTTTCTACGGGCGAAGCCATTGCCACTGCATGCTACACTCAAAATCGATCCCTAATTCACACTGCTCATGGAAAACACTCCATATGAACTTGTCCACAATAGAAAACCTAATCTATCATTCCTTCGTGTGTTTGTGTGTTTGGTGCATTGTGTTATCCAAATGAGGGCCAAGACTTAGGCAAACTTAAAGCTAAAGCGGACATTGGAGTATTTGTAGGATATGCACCAAACAAAAAGGGATACGAAATCTACAACAAAAGAACCCGAAATATTATGGAAACAATTTACGTTACGTTCGATGAGCTGACCGGTCCAATGGCTCCAGGACAACCCAGTTCTGGACCCGCATCATCAAGTAGTCCCATCAGTTCTACTCTTGTTTATGACTCCTTGCCAGCAACTCCTTATGTACCTCCTTCAGAAGATGACTTGAAGAAACTGTTTGATCCAATGTTTGATGAACACTATGAGCCAACTGCTAATGATATGTCAATTCCATCATCAGAGGTTGCTACTATCCCGCCAATGAAATTAACCCTTGGTTTCTATGACGCTAAGTCAAGAAGCTTCACGATCACTCTGTCTCATCAACAAATCATCAATCATCGAGTGTACATCATGGAAATGTTTCGCACCCTTGATGGAGAGAATCCTTTGCTACTCTTGAAGATGCACCATTTGAAAACATATTTGCTCTCGAATCATCATCGAACCATCTTCATCGAGAAATCGACTCTGCTACTTCAGCCTCAACAACAACCACACGAACACCTTAGAAAATGGACACATGATCATCCATTGGACAACATCATTGGAAACCCTCTCATCCAAGATCCACATAGAAACAACTTGCAACCGATGCCTTATGGTGCTTCTTCAACTCCGTACTCTCTAAGGTCGAACCAAAAGATGTTAAAGCGCCATGAATGAAGACAATGGTTCAATGCCATGCAAGAAGAAATTCATGAGTTTGATCGACTTGATGTATGGGAATTAGTACCTGCTCCAGATTGTGCTATGATCATTGCTCTAAAGTGGATCTTCAAAGTGAAACTGGATGAGCATGGTGATGTTTTAAAGAACAAGGCTCGATTGGTTGCAAAAGGATATCGTCAAGAGGAGGGTATTGACTTTGAAGAGTCGTTTGCTCCAGTTGCTCATATCGAGGCAATCAGAATCTTCTTGGCTAATGCTGCAAGTAAAAACATGGTGGTTTATCAGATGGATGTAAAGACGGCGTTTCTTAACGGAGATCTTAAAGAAGTCGATATCGTCGACCAACGAAGGTTTGTGAATCCGAGCATCCTACTCATGTCTATAGCTTGAAGAAGGCTCTTTACGGCTTGAAGCAAGCTCTAAGGACATGGTATGATACGCTATCAAACTTTCTTCTATTTTTGGATTCAACAAAGGAGCGATTGATCGACATTGTTCACCGTAAAGTCACGCAAAATTTAATTCACGCTCAAATCTATGTTGATGATATTATCTTTGCCTCGATTGACCCCAATGAATGTGACCGTTTTCTAAGGAGATGGGCTCCAAATTTCAAATGTCAATGATGGGACAAATGTCATTTTCTTGGGATTACAAATTTCACAAAGTCCACGAGGCATTTTCATTTATCAATCTAAATATGCAAATGAGATTTTAAAGAAATTTAGATTTGATTCTTGTGACCGTTGACACTCCCATGATAGAGCGTACTAAAGCGGATGAGGACCACTCGGGGATCATGGTAGACCAAACGAAATATCGTAGTATGATTGGATCCACGATGTACCTCACAGCCGATGACCCGATATTCATTCATTTGTATGCATGTGTGCTAGATACCGTGCTAAGCCTACCAAAAGCACCTTGATGCGCTTAAGCGGGTCTTCGGTACCTCTAAGGGACCATCAACATGGGACTTTGGTACCGAAGGACACCGGTATGTCACTAACAAAGATATGCGATGAGATCATGCGGTGTCAAGATACTCGTCAAGCACGTCTTGAGGTGCTCGGTTTTGGGTTATAAGCTAGTGAGCGGTCTTCAAAGAAGCAAATGAGTACTTCTATTTCCTCTACAGAGGTGAATACATAGCCATGTAATCTTGTTGTGCTCAAATCCTATGGATGAGATCCCAATTATCGACTATGGCTTTGAATTCAACAAAATCCTCTCATCTTGTGATAATAAAAGTACCATTGCTCTCTCTTGCAACAACGTTCAACATTCAAGAGCCAAGCACATCGACATTCGACATCATTTCATTCGGGAACAAGTGGAAAAGGTGTGGTGGAACTCTATTTTGTGAGGACCGAATACCAATTACCGTGACATCTTCACCAAAGCTCTTCCTAGAGAACGCTTTTAGTTTATCCTTCCACGCCTTGGTCTAAAGAGTCTACAACCGAAACACTCAAGCGTCTTCAAGAGGAAGACGAGGAGTAAAGGTCTTTATCCATCATCTCTTGTATATATTTATTCAAAAGCAAAATACAAAATTTCAAAACCCACAAAAGAAAATATAAAATATAAAATTCTCAAAATCCATAAAATTAGAAAATCTTGAAAATTCCAAAATATTGTTATTTTGTCATGTTTTTCCTTATTTGATATCATCTACGGACTTTGTGTTGACATTCAAAGAATGTCACGGGTCTTTAGATGTTCTTCGAATGTACATAAGTTTGTTTTTGTTAAAAATAAAAAATAAAAAAATGATGGTTTATTGTCATTTCAGGCAGTAACTGTTAGGAATTAGAAATTCCAGGTATTAAAGAGTCGGTCACCTCAAGTATATGTAATCGTTAGAAAGCTCGTAGTCGTAGTTATTTTAAGTTAAGTAGTATTTAGTTAAGTAACACCATGGAGGACGGACGGGTCTTTACCCATCAGATGCCCGATCCACGACCGTTGTGTGGAGTTTTATGTAAGACTATAAATACCCTCTACCTCCCAAGGTAGAGAGTTGGAGCTCATAATAATATCTTTCACTTTCTCTCACTAAGTTCCCTAAACCTCTAACTTTCTCTCTAGAATTCCACTTATCGCCCACTTTGTGTTATGGTTTGATGTGTAAGTGAAAACCAATATCATACAATTGGTATCAAGAGCCATGGTTAGATCATATCTTGCACATCTTTGGATTTCTAGTGGTTTTAGGTGGTTTTGAGTTTGAAAAGTTTAGTGGTTTGTGCATCATTTGGTTGATTTCTTGTGTTAAAGCTTGGATTTTGCTAGTACTTTTATGTTTAGAATCATCACAAGTGTTTAGGTTTTCATTTGGTAAGCTTGAATCATCTTGGTTGGGTTGTTTTTGGATTGAAAAGTGATGTTTTGATGTTTTCTTGCTAGCGACTTGACCCACGGTTTCTTTCTTGCTAGCGACTTGCTTTACATTTTTGTAGCGAGTTGCGATTAGTGGAGTTAGCGACTTAGGCCTAGCGACTAACGGTACAAGTAGTGGATGCTCCACCACGGTAGCGACAGTGTTAGCGACTTGGTAAGTAGCGAGTTGCTATTTAGCGACTTGATTCCTTAGCGACTTGTATCTTAGCTTAATTGTCGCCAAAATTTTGCTAGCGACTTGAGGCTTAGCGAGTTGCTATTTAGCGACTTGTTTTTTGTTTAGCGACTTGGGACTTTAGCGACTTGGTGGAATAGCTAATTAGAAGATAGCGACTTGGTGCATAATTTTCTAGCGACTTGGGTGATTTCTTTACGGTTTCTCTTGATTTAGTAAAATCCGTGAAAGAATCTATTTCCGGCTTAATCATAGAGCTATAAAATCCCGTTTAATTTGTCATCATGTCTACCAACATTTCTACAATCATCTCCTTGTTGCGAGGATGTTCAAGCAATGGTTCAGATACTCGCCCACCCATGCTTGATGTAATCGACTACGATACTTGGGCTCAACGAATCGATTGTACTTGCTTTGAAAGGAAAATGGTGTCAACATTCTCAAATCCATTGATGAAGGACCGTATCGGGTTGAGACGACTAGAGATGTACTTGATATCTGAAGATGGAACTCGATTTACGGAATGGATGGACCAAAGATGTATGATGAGCTTGATGATAAGGAGAAAAGAGATTCGATGTCGATATCGGGGCTTTAACATTGTTCTTCAAGGTATTCCTAAAGACATCTACAAGTCGATCAATCACAACACCAAGCAAAGGCAAGATGGGATAATCTCAAGATGCTTCTCTCGGGTTCGAACTAACTATGGAAGACAGAGAATCACAACTCTATGACTAATTTGAACACTTCAAATGAAACCGGATGAGAGTGTCTATGAGTACTATGTGAGATTTCATAAGTCGGTGAATGATATAAGGAACATCGAATGACTATGCCTAACATTCAATTGAACTCAAAATTTGTGAACAACATGAATCCCGAATGGCACAAGTTTGTCACCTCTGTGAAGCTCACTAAAGGATTGAAGAATACAAACTATGAGCAACTCTATGCCTTCCTCCTTCGTAATGAGAGACATGCTATGTTTGAAAAATGATTCTTAATCGGTTCAAAACCAACCGAGGGAGAGACAAGCTCATCTAATGACTCAACCGCTTTCTACTCAAACATCGAATCACAACCAAAGCCTCACAAGTCATACCCATGGGTAATGGTAATCACAAACTCATTCCTCGATCCTATGTTTAAACAAGTCGATGTCGATGCACACGCTGGTAACATCATTAATCAACTAGCTCTTCCGATTAGTCAAAACATGAATTCTCTCCCACAAACCAACAACAACCTCGAACAAAGATTTAACCCACACAATCAAGCTCTTGTTAAAGATGGGAGGATCGTGGTGCAACCAGTTTAGGAAAGATAGTATGATCGGGGAAGAGGTGGAGTGGTAGAGGTTATGTTGGTAATCGAATCGAGGAAGGAATGGTAATCAAGGTCAAGCTAAGCCGATCAAATGTTATAACTGTGGTGGTGAGGGACACATTGCAAGGAACCGCACATCTCCAAAACGTCCACGTAATCGATTACTTTAGAGATAAGATGTCGCTTGTACAAGCTCGGGATAATGGTGCCGCTTTGATGAAGAGGAATTGTTGTTTCGTCGAGGCAATGCCAAGACCTATGATGCGAGATGTAAATGAGCAGCATATTCGTGAGATAGGTCACAATCAATAGAATGCCTTTCAAGTCGCCGATTGTGAAGCATACGACTGATGTGGATGATTGACCCTCGCACACACAATTTTTATGGCTAGCATTTCCCCAATGGTTTCTCCCAAGGTCTCTTCTTCACCACAAGTGGCCCATCCAAAGACAAACTCATCTCGGAGGTATTAAAACTATACGATGATCTTGATGTGCAAAAGATGCATGACAAAGTACTATCAACTGAAACTATTGAATCAAATATTGAAAATATGGGTAATATCAATGTTGTCCCATATGATCAATATGTGAAACAAAGTGAAAGTGAAGTTGTACCAAGTGATGCATCTTCGCGCATCAACAATGACTATGTTTTGATGAATACACTTGCATGTGCCCCTGATGATTACGTAATTTCGAACTAAATGCCTATAAAGAACGTGTTGCTATTTATGAACAACGCAAAATTTGAGTTGACCACTCGTGAGCGTGAAATGGATGACCAAGTGCATACAATCATTAGAAAAGTAATTTTAGAAGAAGTATTAAAACAAGAGTTAAATTCCTTGCAAGAAAAGCTTTAAAAGCGCTAAACAAAACAAGAACTTCAAGAAAATGTGAAAATGCTTAAGCAAGAATTTAATGCAAAGGAATCAAAACTCTTGAAAGATTTTTCTAATCTGAAAACTTTGAAAACAAACTTGAAAACAAGTTGTACATACAAGGAACACCATTCGATCGCTCACATGATCACTAAGCATAGAGTTCTAAGCGATAAGCATAGTGCTCCCATTATAGATAAACCCAACCCTGAGTACGGGAAGATAGCAAAAGCAGCTCAAAATGTGATCTATGATGGCAATGAGATTCTTAAACCTAGACAAAAACCTAGTTGCTTTGAGTGCACAGAGGAAGATAAGAAATTAGATGAAATCACTAGGGAAAAAATGAATAAGAAACTAAATGATCCTAAATGCAAAGAGAAGAAAGTAATTATCACTCCCCATGACTACAAAAAGGAGAATTGGATCTCCTTGAACATATTTAAGCCTCAAACATTGTTGACTCCCGAACAAGTGTTACGCAAAATGGACTTAGATAAGCGAAAGCGTAAAATATTGTTGAAACAAACCTCCCTTAGGAAAATGCCTAAAGCAACTGTGGTATCCAATACACCAATGCATCTAGTTCCTAGAACGATTGCTACTAAAAGCAAGATCTTACTCGGTCAATATGTTATTTTTCAACTATTTGTTGATTTTGAGAACACTTGTAAGAAAAGGATCACACCCACCGGGATTATCAAGGGAAAGGGTTTTGAACAAACAAAAGAATGCTATTTAATCGAGGTCATGCCTTTCTTTAAACTTCTAAAAGATCACTTTGAGAGTCTTAAAAGGGATAGAAACCGATATTAAGGGAATGGAAAAGGAATTTGATGCAATGATAGTTGAAGTTAGTGACTATGAGCGAGTACTAAAATATAATGAGATTGAGAGGAAGAACTTGCATACACTAAATGAGAACCCGATTTGAATGTATTGCTCAAGATGTGTTTTTCATCGCTACAAATTGTTCCATTAATGCTTCCCAATTTCATGAATTATCCGTTGCTCGAAAGTCTCCCATGATCGTGTCATTGAGCTTGAAAAACTAATTAATTTTTAAAGGAAAAAGGGCAAAAAATTTTTAAAAAAAAATTTTTAAAAATTTAAATTTGGAAATTGGGAAAAAAAATTTTAAACGGAGCCTTTAAATTGTTTCCCAAAACCAAATTTTACAAAAAAAATGGTTTTTAAAAATTAAACTTAAGAAACTTTTTATAAAAATTTTTTTAAAAATTTTGAATTTTTTAAAATTTTGGAATTTAAAAATTTTGGGAAAATTTTCCCCAAATTTAAAAGTTGGGCTTTTAATTTTGGAAAGGAAAAATTTTGGGGTAAATTTAAATTTAAAAAAAAAAGGGAAATTTTTTTAAAAAAGGAGCTTAAAATTAAATGAAAAGTTGAAAAGGAAACACCCCCAAATTTGTTTCACCCAAAAAGGGGTTTTTAAAAAAAGGGTTTGATTTAAATTTTTCCCCGGAACCGGGATTTGGTTTTTTAAACCCCCGGGAATTAAAAGTCTTGAAATGAAAATTTAAAAGGGTTTGTAAAACCATTTAAACCCCTTTTAAACCCTTTTTTTTTTAAAGGAAAAAATGTTTAAATTTTTTCGAAATTTTTTATTTTAACCCCAAATTAAAAAGGGTTAATTTTAATTTTAACTTAAATTTTGGGGAAATTAAAAAACAAAAATTTAAATGGGAAAAACAAAAGGGGAAAGTCAAAATTAGAAATTCCTATTAAAGGCGTTATTTTAAAATTTGGGGGTAAATTTTAAAACCCCTTTTAAAAGCCCACCCAAACCCCCTTTTTAGCCGAATGGGTTTAAAAAAGGTAAAATTTTTTCCGGTCCCAAAGGGTTTTTTTCCTCTTCTGCAAATTGGGTCATGGGCTTTTTAAAAATAAAAAATTTAAAATTAGGGTGAATTAATAAAGGGAAGGTAATTTTATTTCCCTTTGATATTGGGGCCGAAATTTTCCCAAAACAATTCCCTTAATTAAAAAAATTTAAAACCCTTTGCCCCCCCTTTTTTGGAAAAAATTAAAAAAAAAATTTTGAAAACATATTTGCTCCGAATCATCATCGAACCATCTTCTTCAGAGACATCGACTGCTACCTCGGCCCTCAACAACCGCCACATGAACACCTTAGAAAATGGACTCACGATCATCCACTAGACAACATCATTGGAAATCCTCTCGTCTCAAGATCAACACGGAAACAACTTGCAACCGATGCCTTATGGTGCTTCTTCAACTCCGCACTATCTAAGATCGAACCAAAAGATGTTAAAACCGCCATGAATGAAGATAGTCGGTTCAATGCCATGCAAGATGAAATTCATGAGTTTGATCGACTTGATGTATGGGAGTTAGTACCTACTCCAGATCGCTATGATCATTGCTCTTAAATGGATCTTCAAAGTGAAACTTGATGAGCATGGTGATGTGTTAAAGAACAAGGCTCGATTAGTTGCTAAAGGATACCGTCAAGAGGAGGGTATTGACTTTGAAGAATCTTTGCTCCAGTTGCTCGAATCGAGGCAATCAAAATCTTTTTGGCTAATGTCGCTAGTAAGAACATGGTAGTCTATCGATGGATGCAAGACGGCATTTCGAACGGAGACCTTAAAGAAGTCATCTACGTCGCCCAACCCGAAGGATTTGTAAATCAAGAGCATCCTACTCACGCTTATCGCTTGAAGAAGGCTCTTTACGGTTTAAAGCAAGCTCCAAGGGCATGGTATGATACGCTATCAAAGTTTCTTCTATCTACCGGATTTAGCAAAGGAGCAGCTGATCCAACATTGTTCACCGTGAAGTCGCAAACATTTAATTCATGTTCAAATTTATGTTGATGATATTATTTTTGCCTCGATCGACCCCAATGGAATGTGATCGTTTTCAAATGAAATGAGTTCAAAATTTCAAATGTCAATGATGGGACAAATGTCATTTTCTTGGGATTACAAATTTCACAAAGTCCCGGAGGCATTTTCATAAATCAATCTAAATATGCAAATCGAGATCTTAAAGAAATTTGGATTTGATTCAAGTGACCGCTGACACTCCCATGATTGATCGAACCAAACTAGATGAGGTCCACTCAGGATCATGATTGACCAAACAAAATATCGTAGTATGATTGATCCCGATGTACCTCACGCCTAGTAGACTGACATCTTGTTCGTTGTTTGCATGTGTGCTAAATACCGTGCTAAGCCTACTAAAAAGCACCTTGAAGCGGTTAAACGGGTCTTCGGTATCTCCAAGGAACCATCAATATGGGTCTTTGGTACCGAAGGACACCGGTATGTCACTAATGACCTATGCAGATGCCGATCATGCGTGGTGTCAAGATACTCGTCAAGTACATCCGAGGTGCTCGCTTTTGGGTGATAAGCTTGTGAGTCGGGTCTTCAAAGAAGCAAATGAGTACTTTATTTCCTCTACAGAGGTGAATACATAGCCATGTCATCTTGTTGTGCTCAAATATTATGGATGAGATCTCAATTATCCGACTATGGCTTTGAATTCAACAAAATCCTCTGCATCGTGATAATAAAGTGCTATTGCTCTCTCATGCAACAACGTTCAACACTCAAGAGCAAAGCATATCGACATTCGACATCATTTCATCGGGAACAAGTGGAAAAAGGTGTGGTGGAACTCTATTTTGTGAGGTCCGAATACCGGTTAGCGACATCTTCACCAAAGCTCTTCCAAGAGAACGCTTTGAGTTTATTCTTCCACGACTTGGCTTTAAAAACCTTCAACCGTAAACACTCAAACGCCTTCAAGAAGAAGACGAGGAGTAAAGGTTTCCTTCATCTATCTCTTGTAAATATCTATTCAAAAAAAAAAAATAAAAAAAAAAAAAATTAAATAGAAAAATATAAAACTCTCAAAATCTATAAAAATTTGAAAAAAAAAAAATCTTCAAAAATATTGTCATTTTGTCATGTTTTCTCGATTCAATAATATCTACGGTTTTGATGTTGTCATTCAAAGAATGACACGGGATATTATAGATATTATATATATAATATATATAATATATATATATATATATATATATATATATATATATATATATTTGGGAGAAAGAGAAAATAAATGGTTTATTGTCATCTCAGCAAGAACCGCTTTTAAAGAAAGAACAGAGCCATACTTTATCGTGTTTTCAAAATTCCATGCTCGATTCTATAAACATTTATCCGATGAAAACTAATTGCTTTGAAAAATAACTCTGACTCTATTTTGATAATCATCTCGACTTATTTGTCAAAATATCAATCAACAACCCATGTCATTGATTGAGGGGAGAATGATTTCAATTAAATTAAAAGTTATTTGGCATTAAATTGTTTTCAAAAGATATTCATGAATGTTTATTCAATCGAGTTTAAAGTCTTTAAATCCGATCCTTATCGATAAAACGCTTTCATAATCAAGTCACATTCTCCTTAAAAGCTTTCAAAATCAATTTAAATCAATAAGAGATCACAAATCTCAAATGATTTGATAATTATGATCGGGGAGAATGTGTGATTTAAATTGGATTTAAACCGATAATTCGGTAAATGGTTTTATAAGGATATACATGCTATCCTTCCCACATGTGACAAACGATTTCAAATTTTAAATGCACATGTTGAGGGGAGCATCTATCTTAAACCTATGATTTGAAACGTGATCATTTATCTCAATGTGTGTGTTCCTCTAGTATGTGCAAAACTTTTTTCAAATCTCGAGGCACATATTGAGGGGAGCAAACTTATGAAAACCTCATCCTTCCCGGAAATGCTTTATCTTCTTGATTTGATCAAGGAAGTGATGTTGATATCTTTAGAAAATGGTAATCAAAGAAGTAAATTCTTCCTCTTGCCTCCGTGTGCAAAACGATTTCAAACATTTGATGCACATGTTGAGGGGAGCACTTGTTCTAAAATATCAAAACAATTCGTGTACAAAATGTTTTGATAATATATCACAAGTATCCGGATTGATTTTCAAATGGTTTTCAATTGGTTCCAAATGGCGGATGAACAATACCAAATAGACCGACCAAATTTACTTTATGTACGGTGATATAAGGATGATAAGGTTAGGTATTGGTTCCCATGATCCGCCGTAACCCGGAGGGATCTACCTGTGGACAATCCACTAGTTAGTGTAGAAGTCCTTAGGTATGATGATAAAAGGAGAAAATGAGATATGGGAAGAGTGCGGACTAAGACCGAGCTAGTAATCGAATAAACCCAACAAGGTTCTAGCTATGAAGTCTCTGTAAGTAATCAAGGGGTTGAAGAATTGAAAAGAATTGAATGAGAAAAGGGTGAAAACAAATAGCCTCCATATATTCAACCTTAGGGCGTAAACCGGTTCAATACATATATGCTACGATGGTAACATCGGTATTGAAGACAAGACGTCATGGACCCAAAGGACGACCGCACTTCAACTTTCCAAACCACTCAAGTTCCTCTTAAAAGGACTTGTTTCATTCTCACGGGAACCGACATTATCTATCGACTTTCTCTTAGAGATTGTTGATATTGAAGAAGGAGACCCTCTCCCTAGTCTCCGAGACAGATCCAAATATGCACTAATTGAGTCTAGAGCCACGAGATCATCAATAAATCTCATTAGGACACTTTCAATGAAGACTCTCTGCTTCACACAATGTGAAAAGAGAGATTATATCTTGAGTCCCACGATTATCCTTGTGGTATTGCCGTAACATCCGAGTGATGTGTAAACATATTCACAATGAAGATGGAAAGCCTCTCGAGCCAACATCAAACAAGCTCCTGGTAGGTGGCATGTGAGATCTATTATATAGATCAACCATGTGACAACCGAATGTAAACAATGGGCGATTCAATCTCTTGAATCAATCCTCGTTCAGTTATGGATTGACGGATACCTTTGAAAACCGGTCATTGTGCTTAAAACTCTTTTCTTTAGCACATCGACCGTGTACTAATATTTCAAATCAAAAGGTGTTTTATGATTGATAATTGATGTTCATTAAAACCTTCTTTGTATTGCAAAACAATTTCTATTGAGCAATACACGATTGTTTTTCAAATATCTTTTCATCAATCGCTGAATTTCTATTCACGGTTCACTCACTCCGTGTTGTCTTCTTTGAGACGTTCCGGTTTGAGAACGACTAGAGCAACATGCGAAACCCCGTCAAGGAAATTCTTCGAATTATACTTGATCACAGCAAGACTTTTATCGATCAACGGGAACCGTGGGCGTGTACCTCAATTCAACGAAGTGATCAAAGACACTTTCGTGCGATTTATTGCTAACTGTTGTATGCGTACACCCGACGCTTGTACCGATCGTAATGAAGCGGTCAATCCATAGCCGCATGCTCACTTAACACATTCATCTCAAAAGAAATCATGATTAGTGCATCAATGACTCGATATTTTCACTCCATGCTTCGCTACGCCGCCAATATCATGAATCAACTAAAGCTTCCACTACTCGATGAGAAGATTTCATGATCCGTAATGTGAGCATGTCGGTCCGAATGTCACAACATCACATAATACCAACACCACAATGGATATCTCGAGATTTTAAGTAGTCGATGATCTCAAAAGTCGGCTCAAAATTTATTATCACGTGGATCAAGAAAAGACCTCCACTAGAGTAACCAAACATGCAATGAGAAGAATCAATGACTACGAGCTCGAGCAAAGTACTACATCAAGAATGCAAGAACAATTGTTAATGTAATATCTGTTTGTATTCAATGTAATTTTAGTATATGTTTGAGGTGACCTCCTTTGGGAGATTGTTAGGAATTAGAAATTCCGTGTATTAAAGAGTCGGTCACCTCAAGTATATGTAATCGTTAGAAAGCTCGTAGTCGTAGTTATTTTAAGTTAAGTAGTATTTAGTTAAGTAACACCGTGGAGGACGGACGGTCTTTACCCATCTGTATGCTCGATCCACACCCGATGTGGCGATTTATGTAAGACTATAAATACTCTCTACCTCCCAAGGTAGAGAGTTGGAGCTCATAATAATATCTTTCACTTTCTCTCACTAAGTTCCCTAAACCTCTAACTTTCTCTCTAGAATTCCACTTATACGCCCACTTTGTGTTATGGTTTGATGTGTAAGTGAAAACCAATATCAAACAAGATAAAACCCGCTTTGAAAAAGTAAAGGACATAGCCATGCCTTATCTTATTTTTCAAATCTCATGCTCGATTCTTTTAGCCTTAATAGTTTTATTAGAAGTGATGGTCATTCACGATTAGGAACTTTGTAACTCGTGTTAGATATCGTGATAGAATAGTCAACGGGCTCGTGGATTGGACTAAGCTAAATGGGCTTTAGTTTAGTTAAGCTAGCATTGTATAATGGCGTGTAACCCATGTCCAAACCCAAGTCCACGAAAGCCCAAGCCAAGCCCATAGGAAAGCCTTTAGGTTTTCATGTCTTGTATTATAAATACCCTCAAATGGTCATTTGAGGGTGTGCTTGAAAGTGTGTGTGTGTGTTTTTCTTATTGAATATACAACATATTGTGTTTATCTTATCTCACATCATACACGAATTTATAACATCAAGTCACCATCTTTCTCATCTTATTTCTAAGCTTTGTTTGTGTTTGTTTCACGGGTATACTTGTATACGTGTTGGGTTTGCTTGGTAAAGTGATAAGGTTGATAAAACTAAGGTCCTACAATTGGTATCAATCGCCTAACAATGGTTTAGGAGTGTTTGTTGTTTGGTTTGAAGGTGTTACGCGAAAAGCTCTCGTTATACGCTTTTGTCACGCTTAAAGCTTTAATTTTGCACTCAAAATTCAAGATTCTTGTGGTTTAAGGTTTATTTGGTGCTAAAGTTTCAGTTTTTGCAAAAGTTCAAGCTTTACGCTTTGGTTAAGTTTTGAGCTCGCTTTTGGTTCTTTGGTCATTTCTACTGTGAACTTTTCTAGGCACTTTGGGTGAAAAAGGTCAACATTTTGGGTTATTCGAGTGTTTTAAGGATTTCGTGCAAGAGAAATTGGTTGAATCATTGAAAATTTTTACGAGTAGGTCAAAACCCTAGTTCTACTCAGAAGAAAGTCAACTACGATAAGTTTTCTACTGTAACTTTTGGTGAAGAATCTTCGAGTTATAACGGTGACTCAAGCTTCCTCACTTGGATAAGTGTGTGGAACACTTCGACTTTGGATATCTCTTACACCGTGATAGTGTAAAGGATTTTGGATTCTACGCGAAGCTTTTTCACGCCAGAAGATTTTCCCACGCCAGAAGCTATTCCCACGCCAGAAGCACTCTTGTTACGCTGTGAAGTTGGGTTCTCACGATAAGAATTTCCCTAAGGATACGCCTAAGCATCCCACGCCTAAGGATTCCATCCCACATCCTACGATAAGATTCCTACGCCTAAGATCCCACGCCTAAGTTTCTACTCAGAACTTGTGTTTCTACGCCTAAGCTCTTTCTACGCATAAGGTAAAAAAAAAAAAAAAAAAAAAAAAAAAAAAAAAAAGGGAAAACTTGAGTAAAATTTAAATTTTGAGGAGACTAAACGCTCAATTTTACGAGATTCAAATTTTGGTTTAACTTGAAAATTTTGGTCAAAATTCAAATTTTGGGCCTAAATTCAAATTTTTCGGTCAAATTTTACGCCAAAATTGTCATAACTCAAAATTTTCATACGACCTTAGAATTGATTTTTATAGTGAATTTCAAATTTTGGGCTAAAATTTTTAAGAACCGAGTTTATTTAGCACGACTTTCTAAACACCTCAACCGAGCTTAATCATCATCAACCACAACTCCTTTATCGTTGAATCGATCCTACATCAACTTTATCGATCATACCTTCATCAATGGCTACTCAACAAGACATTCATGCACCGGTGCCGAAAACCGACCTCCTATGTTGGCAAAAGGTGGTTATCTTCAATGGACAAGTCGAATGTCTGCTACATCAAGACCAAACCTAATGGCAAACTCATGATTAAATCCATTCAGATGGACCCTTCCACCGACAAGTTAATGTACCGAAACTCGATGCAACACCTCCCACCGCACCATCTTCTCGCCTTCAATACGAATCAATACACCGCAGAGGATCGTAAACAAGTCAAGCAGATGACATGGCAATTCATATTATCCAACCGGGTTTACCAATAGACATCTTTGTCATGCGGTAGACAGCCAGAAACCGCTTTCGATATGTGGGAACGTGTTAGAAGGCTTTGTCATGGAATGTAAATTGGTCAACAAGACATGGAGAACAAGTTGCTAATCGAATGGGAAAAGTTTACTTCAACCCGTGAGAATCCATTGAATCATACTATGGAAGGTTTTGCACTTTGATGAATGAGCTAATCGTAAACAAGTTAGCACCCGTAACTATCGCTCAAAACATCAAGTTCCCGAATAATCTTCCGTAAGAATGGGGACGATATGTCACTATTGTCAACCAAACAAAAGACCTTCATCGTGAACTTTGATCAATCGAATGATTTTCAAACAAAACCAAGTCAAGCTAATGAAGTCGCAAGAAAAATTAGCAAAGATTCATGATCCATTGGCACTCATTGCTAAGACTCTATCTTCGTGAATACACAACAACAAGCTTCATCATCTTCCAACAACAACAACTTGTACCACAACAACAATTCTATCCAGATCCACAATACCAGAACAAGAAATCACCGATCTCGAATCGATCAAGAAGACCCTATGTCCCAAATAATTTCTCTTGGGTCAAGTAATCAAAGGTCGCTATTCCACACCTACTAACAACAACCAAAGGATATCATCAAACACTCGCAATGTGCAAATTGCACACCGGTGTGAATATGGGTAATCAAGGTCAAATGGTTGGAGTTATTGGGAATCGCAGGATATGCTACCGATTTCGTATGGGTAATCAAAGCGGTTCCAATCGTGGTAATCGATGAGATGTAATGGGAATAGAGCATGGGTAATCGAATCGAATGTTGCGCCCAATGTTGGGAATCATGGAAATGTGAATCGTGGTAATCGATTAAGTGTTATAACCACAAGGAATGGGTCACATGGCAAGGAATTGTCCTTCTAAGCCGAACAAGAACGATCTTGAGTATCTTCGTAAAACCGCCCTGCTGGTACAAAAGGAACGCTACTGGATTTCAGCTGAGTGCCGAGGAACATGACTTTATGGCTATTATGGATGATTTGGAAGACCTCGAGGAAATTAATGCGAATCGCATCTTCATGGCTAATCTTCGTGAAGCTAAGCATGACACCGAGTCGACTCACCTCCCGCCTATGACGCCAATACCGTATCCGAGGTACCAATCATTGATCCATGTTATAACAATGTCATATTTGATGTGTTTACTCATGACGAACAAAGATTTCGCGACGCCAAGACCTACTTATGATACATACCGATAATCCGAGTTGTAGCAATACTAACTCAAACTCCGATGTGGATCCTAGTGGAGGCCGTGGCACAAAATACCGAGACCGATGAGGAAACACGTGCTTATGTTGAATCATTAATCAATCAATGTGGCATTGAAGTCGAGAAAGTTAGAACGGTCAATCGCGGGTTAAGGCCGCGAATGCTAAATTGACCACCGAGCTTGAGAGTTACAAGGAGCATGCCAAAGCCTATGAATTTCATACAAACAAAATGTCCGAATTAGAAATTGGTTATCGAGATTCTGCTTTAAGAGAAAACAATTGCAACTCAAATACGATACACTTGATGTGAATCAATTTGAAAATCAAATCTTTAAACAAGGAAATTTCGATCTAAATGACCAACTTTCTAAACAAAAAGCAATGTTTTCGATCTTGAAAAGAAAAGAAACAGTTGATTGTCGATTTTTCAAAACGAGAAGATTCTCTTCTTGATGAAATTCTTGATAAAACGGAAAAATCAAAACATTGGACAATTTGCTTTTACAACGGGTCATTCACTAAATCAAACAAGATGCTTTCTAACCAAGTAAATCCACGCTTTCATACTTCACATAAGATGGCACTTGGTAATGACCTTCTTCGCTTCTCAAGAAAGCTCGTAAATCTCGTAATGTGTTGCACAATGGAAAACCTTTGCATGAACCTATAATTGTGCATGATTCTCTTGAAACGTTGGAACTATCTCGAGGAGAGTAGATCTAAAATGAAACAAAACATCCGAAATCAAACCGATTGATTATAACAAATGGAACCAAATTAATGTTCTTCCTTTGTTTCTCAAAAGAACAATCAACGTTTTCCACCACACAAAGTGTTTCAAACAAAGTGTCAACACCCGCTTCAAAATCGCTTAAAACCCTTGTTGTCTCCAAATCTCTTTCGAACATTGAACAAATGTCTTCAAACAATCCTTTTAACACAAGTGATGCGAGAAGTATTTTGGAAAATGTGAAAACTAGAATTGCAGATCTTCAAGAGACCGTTAAAACTAAAACCAATATTAGAAACATCCGTTTAATAGTTTTGATAATGAATGTAAAAGTTTTTGAAACTCAAATTGCCCCTCACCGAATAACATCGCAAGGGTAATTCATTTTGAACAAGCGCTTTTGAAAGAAACAACCGACTTTGTCAAGGACCATAAACCGGTAAAGCAAGCTAATGAAAGTGTTGAACACATCAAAGTTTTGGAAAAGTTTAATGACTCTCTCTCTCCAAGATGTTCGACCATCGATATTATGTCCATCATTTTGCAAACATATTCTCGTTGAAGATCATGAAAGACTCCACCGAGACCTCCAAATTGTTTCAAAATATGAAAAGCTCTTATGAAACTTGAAAAGAAAATATCTCATATTTTAAACAACTTGATCGAAAACCGAGGAATGCAAGTATGACAAATTGTCGATGAGCGCGCCTACAATGACATGAAAGCTAAAATGATCTTTTGAGGGCTCACCGAAAGTCAAAAGGAAAGGCAAGTGGAAATGTGATTACAAAACCATTGATCATGGAGAAAGCAAATGTTCCCAAACCGTTTCAAAACCAAAATGTCTGCTTTTGCCTCCTCCAAAAGTCAATGAGAAAAATGTTTCATCAAAACCACCACTCCACCGCCCTACCTAAACAAAATGTTGATAAAGGGAAAGCGGTTATTGAGAATCCTAAAGTTTTAGCACCGGCCTTTTAAGATGAGTACCACTAATGCGCCCGCCTCCACATCTAAAGAGACTAGGATAGTCGAAACCACCTCCTTCATAAAAATGTGAATCCTAATGCGTGTGCCTCACCTTCTACAGACTAGAAAGCACCTCTAGAGCAAAGCAGACTAAAGCCTAAGAGCAATACAAGGAACAATAGAGTCTCGATCGCCTCTAGGAGTAGTAGCTTGAATAAAGAGAAGAAAGTAGAAGAACACCCTAGGAATTTACAACCTTTGAATAAGAAAGACATTTCATCCGAATGTATCGAACTGTGAAACTTGCTAAGTCTAATGAATGTGTTGAATCTCTTTGTTTAACTTGCAAGAAATCTTTAAATGTTCAAGATGATTGTGTTTCTAAGAATGTGAATGATAAGCTCGTTAAGAAGAACGTCCCAAAAGTAATTACGCTAAACGAGTAGAAGACTAGTTGCAAAACTTAGGCTTTACACTCATCGACAAGAACCAACGTGTATACTTTAGGGATGATATTTGAAACCCACGGTAGAACTTTCACACCCGTAATGGTACAATGAGTGATAAACCGTAATCCTCAGAAAACCTCTCGAGTGTGATAAGGATTTTACCTCTAACCCAAAGGAACCAAAATCAAAACGGTTTCCACAATATTCTTTTTCTCAGAATCGCGTGTTATCGAAATTTGTCTTTGATCGTCGACTGGTTGCTCCAAGCACATGACCGAATCAAGTCACGATCAATTTCGTCTGAAATTCATGGAACCGTGACGCTTTGAAATGATCATGTAGCAGCTATCATGGGTTATGGAGATCTACCTTTGGAAATTATTTGATCACCGGGTTTACTATGTCAAGGGTTGGGACACAATTTGTTTTCACGGGCGCCTGTGATGCGATTTAGAGGTTGCTTTAGGAAAATGCTTGCTTCGTTAGAAACTTGATGGCATCGATCTCTTAACGGGAATCGTGATACAAACTTGTATGCTATCGACATCAATCAAATGGCCTCTTCATCACCAATATGTCTTATGACACGAGCATCCGAACACGCCCCGGTTGTGGCACGACGGTTATCCCATCTCAATTTCGACACCATCAACAAAATTGCCAAAGACAACATCGCCAATGGACTTCCAAAGTTCAAATACACCAAGGATCACTTATGTCCATCATGCGAACAAGGAAAAGCAAAAGAGCATCATATAAACCCAAACCGCACTCTAGTTCGAAGCAAAGTTGCATATGTTGCACATGGACTTATGTGGCCCAATGAGAGTTGAAAGCATTAATGGGAAAAAGTATATTCTTGTTATCGCCGATGATTATTCGAGATATACATGGGTTAAGTTTCGAGATCAAAAGACGAAGCACCGTGCATCATCATCACCTTTTCAAACGAATTCAAGTACTTCTTCAAACCCGAAGGGTTGTAAGAATGCATAAACGCACGTAATTCACTAATCGTGAGTTAAGAGCTTATTTTGAAGATGTTGGAATTACTCATCGACATCACCGTTAGAACTCCCACAGCAGAATGGGGTAGTTGAAAGAAGAAATAGAACTCTTGTGGAAGTCGCCGCACAATGCTAATTTATTCTAGTGCACCGTTATTTCTATGGGTCGATGTTGCCAACGCTTGTTTCACTCGTAACCGATCCCTTATCCATCCAAGATTCAATAAAACCCCATATGAAATAGTGAACAATGAAACCGGATATCTCTTACTTTCACGTGTTTGGCGCTTTGTGCTATCCTACGAATGACAGAGAAGATCTTGGAAAACCGAAAGCAAAGGTGATATTGGAATCTTCATTGGATATTCGATAACTCGAGGGCATCTGTGGTGTATAATGTAAGGCTAAGGAGGATCATGGAGACGATGAATGTGAAGTTTGACGAACTTTCACAAATGGCTTCGAGAGACTCGCCTAGAACCCGCACTAAACCGCTGCACTCGGACACATCGCTCAGACTCGTGACTCAAAGAGCTCAATCAACTTCGCTTGACAATCCTAAAGAACAAGAATGGGAGAATTTCTTCGAGTTAATGTTCGATGAATACTATGGTGGAACTTCGACAAATGCATCAAACCATCATTCCGCCGCACCCGCCAAAATCATCCTCCACCACCAATGTAAGATGCATCTACAACGGTCGAAACCAATGCACCAACTCCATCAACATCATCTACATCTACTCAAGTTCTTGCACCCGCTCTACCAGCAGTTGATGAGCAAAACCAAAACCGTAACGATGCAACGTTAGATGAAGACTTATTTGAAAACCCGCTTGCTACGGAATCACCGAATCTTCTTCAAGCTTACGAGAACCATCTAACTCGTGACACGATAACCAACGGTATCCTTCTACTCAAGTGGACAAAAGACCACCCAATTGAACAAGTTATTGGTGAACCTTCAAGGCCAATTCGACGAGACGCCAACTTGCCACCGATTGCGACTTGTGCATTTACCTTTGCTCAATTAGCAATCTAGAACCAAAGAACATTCGCGAGGCAATGGCGATCCCGCATGGATAGAAGCAATGCAGAGGAACTTCTTCAATACCGCCTACATGACTCGTGGGAAAAGGTTCCAAGACCCATTGACGCTCGAGTCATTGATCTTAAATGGTTATGGAAGAACAAACGGATGAAGAAATGACCGTAATTGCAACAAAGCTCGCCTTGTGGCCAAAGGATACAGAGACAGAAGAGGAATAGACTTTGAAGAGTCATTCGCACGGTAGCTAGACTTGAAGCGCCAGATATTCTTGGCCTATGCACTCACAAAACATCACGGTTTATCGATGGACATTAAGACCGCGTTTTGAATGGAACTCGAAAGAAGAAGTGTACGTGAGTCACCGTAAGGCTTCATAGACATGGAACATCCGACTCACGCCTACAAACTCAAAAGGCAATCTATGGTTTAAAACAAGCTCGAGAGCGTGGTATGACGAATCGTCCTCTTTCCTTATCCAAAACAATTTCACCAAAGGAACAGTTGATCCTACCTTGTTTACACAAAATGCAAAACGACATTTTGATTGTTCGATTTATGTGGACGACATCATCTTTGGGTCCACTAATCCGAATCTTTCAAAACATTTTGAAAATCTCATGAAAAGCAAATTTGAAATGTCCATGATGGGGAACTAAAATTTTCTTGGTTTACAAATACATCGCCCCTCGTGGAATTTTTATAAATCAAGCTAAATACACAACCGAGATTTTGAAAATCATGGTATGGATAATTGTGACTCGGTCGAACACCAATGGTAACATCACCAAAAATTGGAGCCGATTTGTTTGGGAAACCTATTGATCCAAGAAATATCGGAGCATGATTGGTTCTCTCATGTATCTTATCGCTAGTCGACCGTGATATTCATTTTGTCGCTTGCTTATTAGCACGGTTTCGTGCAAAGCTCACCGAATCGCACCTCAAAGAGGTTAAACGGATCTTTCGGCACCAAGACATCCATTCACATGGGACTTTGGTATCCGAAGGAACCGGATTTGATCTAATTGCCTTTTCGATGCGGACCACGCAGTGATCAAGTTACAAAAAAAGTACATCCGAGGAGCACAATTTTGGGTGAAAAGCTAGTCACCGGTCTTCAAAGAAACAAGATTGCATCGCACTATCAACCGTCAAGCCGAGTATGTGTCTCTATCTCGTGTTGTGCTCAAGTTCTATGGATGAGAACACAACTCACGATTATGGCTTTACTTTCGATAAAATACCTATGTATTGTGACTCAAAAGTGCCATAGCCATATCATGCAATCCTGCTCATCACTCAAAGACTAAGCATATCCGTGTCCGCTATCATTTCATCAAAGAGTACGTCGAAAATGGTATCGTTGAATTATTCTTCGTGAAGATCGATACCAACTCGCCGATCTATTAACAAAAGCCCTTCCAAAAGAAAGGTTTGAGTATTTAGTTCGACGAATTGAATGCTAAGCCCAACCCCGAGGAGTTAGAACGCCTTCTCGAATCTTCTTGAAAATGATTTTCCAAAGTCACAGTAAATATTTTTGAAAACAAAATACAAAATTTGAAAACCAACAAAAGCAAAATATAAAAATATAAAACTTTCAAAAATACAAAACAATAGAAAATCAAAATCCAAAATATTCTTCTCACGACATGTCTCTTGTATAATCGATATTCAGACGATCTAGAAATGTCATTCAACAATGATACGGGCATGTATGATGCTTGAGCGAGAGTTCTTTAATTTGTTTTCTAAAACATGTCGCTTCTCAAAATTTCTTAATAAAATGGCTTTCAGATACATCAAGACGAAACCCGGACCGAAATGATGACTTTTGATTATTTTCAAATCAAAACTCGTGCTTTGATCGAAAAATGAGGTGTACGCTCAAAGGCACTACATTTAAAATGGTGAGAAATCATCATCATCTTGAGCACCTTTTCAAGATTGTTCAAAAGATTTTCAAAATCTTTCAAAATATTTTGTGCTCAAGATAACTCCTCTAAAACCCTTTAATTGATTATGCTTTATTAAAGGGGAGTATAAAACAAAATGTTCCAAATTCATGCTTAAATCAAACCGCTTGTCTCCCAAAAGATTCTAAAATGTTGTTTAATCTGTTGATATCAAAAATATCACGAATATGCTATTTTTGAGGGGAGGAGACGTGATTAAAATGTGATCAAAATGTTTAATGATCGTGGTTTGAATCTCAAATGAGCTCGACTCAGACGGAACCAATGAATTGACGAGCAATTATGTACCATCTCGAGAAACTTTCTATGGACTTGACCAGACGGTAATAATTTCAAGCTAGTTCTCTAGTGATGTAAACGTGTCTCGAATCGGTCTTGTTCATTTAAAGTCGATCAATTCAAAAGTGCGAACTCTACCTCTATGTGCGATTTCACAAAACTTATAAGCACATGTGAAGGGGAGTGTTTCGAAAATATAAAACTCACTGAGTGTTTCAAACATGTTTTCTATCATAAACACTCGAGAGATTTTCAAGAAAATGGTTTTATGGCAACAATAGGACACCATGGAGTTATAAGGTGACTAAGGATAGGAAATTGGCCCTATGATCCGCCAGAGTCGGAGGGATCTACCCAAGGACATCACAAATAGTTAGTATTAGAAGTCCTTAGGAATGATTGAAAAAGGAGTAATGTGAGAAAGGAGAAAGAAGGGTTGAAGAATTAAAAGAAATGTAATGAGAAAGGGTGAAAAGAAATAGCCTCCATATTCAACCTTAGGCGTAAACCGGTTCAATTCATATGCTATCGGTTGTCACTAGATGACACCGGTATTGAAGACAAAGACGCATGGACCCAAAGGACGCACCGCACTAAACCTTCTAGCCACTCAATTCCTCTTAAAAGGATTTGTTTCATTCTCACCGGGAACCCTACATAATCTATCGACTTTCTTAGAGATCGTTGATATTGAAGAAGGAGACCTCTCCCTAGTCTCCGCCAGAAAACCAAAATGCACTATTGAGTCTAGAGCCACGAGATTCATCAAAAGATCTCATAGGAACACTTGACATGACATCGCTTGTTGTTCATCAATAAGGACACAAGTGATATATTCTAGAGTCCCACGCAGATCTTAGCAATTTGCCGTAACATTTATGAGAAGTTTCACATCCGTGATCTTCAATGATTGAATGGAAACTCCCGCTGTGGTCAACATCAAGCACCGACAAACAGTCACTTGTAATTCTCCGTGGATTACGCTTAGTGTGTCTCAAACGGTCTACGTCGTGGGTGATGCTTCGTGTACCTCAATGACTCATCCGAATCAGATGTACTTTGTATATCGCGTTATCTCACTTGTGGGACTCAGCTCAGAACGGCCTCTGTGAGAATTAGAGACGTGTTTTCACACTATGTCGTTAACACCTCGAAATTCAAACTTGTAAGTGCCGGAACCGCTTATTACTAACAATGTTTTATGTTTTCTTCTTATGGAAGCTCGAGCGGATGGATCGCAGACTCGCCACATGCTCATACCAACAACACATGAAAGTTCTCATCATAATCAAAGGAGATGATTCTTCGTCAATGTCAAAGAATCTACAAAGTTTAAAGACCGAGTAACTACATCATTGGTAACCAAAAGACAAATAGAAGTGTGAGCATGGTGGAGAAAGAAATGGAGAATGACGGAGACACCTAACCAACGGTTGACAATGGCAGACAACCACATTATCTCGATCACAAAGCATGAAGGAACAAAGAATCAAGACTATTCAATATCTACACACAAAGTTCTAGCTCAAGAAAAGTAGAGACCTAATCAAGTGGAGCATCATTTGAATGACCACCCTTAGGGGAGATTGTTAGCCTTAATAGTTTTATTAGAAGTGATGGTCATTCACGATTAGGAACTTTGTAACTCGTGTTAGATATCGTGATAGAATAGTCAACGGCTCGTGGATTGGACTAAGCTAAATGGGCTTTAGTTTAGTTAAGCTAGCATTGAATAATGGCGTGTAACCCATGTCCAAACCCAAGTCCACGAAGCCCAAGCCAAGCCCATAGGAAAGCCTTTAGGTTTTCATGTCTTGTATTATAAATACCCTCAAATGGTCATTTGAGGGTGTGCTTGAAAGTGTGTGTGTGTGTGTTTTTCTTTATTGAATATACAACATCTTGTGTTTATCTTTTCTCACATCATACACGAATTTATAACATCAAGTCACCATCTTTCTCATCTTATTTCTAAGCTTTGTTTGTGTTTGTTTCACGTGGGTATACTTGTATACGTGTTGGGTTTGCTTGGTAAAGTGATAAGGTTGATAAAACTAAGGTCCTAATCACTTGAGGTTTGTATTACAAAACCTTTGCAACAAATGATACTAGTGTGTAATTAAACTTGACTTGAAATCTTGGAATAATTCTTTCTTTTGGTCCCTTGGCTGCCGAATATGTAGAGAGAAAGAGAAAGTCTTTGATCTTACACTATGTGTTTTTGTGTTGTATGTGTTAGTATTAGAAGTATGATACATTAAAGGTGAAAGATATTTTGTAAAGTTTTGAGTGAGTCACTCATGTTGTCGACCAACATAATAAAATGAAAGAATTTGGTATTTTAAAGACTTAAGTATTTATGTATAGAAATAAGGGTGTAGTTGTTTAAAGATAATTGAGTAACTTGTATACATATTTGAGTATTTAGGGTACTGTTAGATAAAAATAAATTTTCACGGGCCAAGATAAAATATATTTAGGTCATAAAAATTATAAAAATACATTCCTTGCAAAATTTGAGTGATATAATAATAATCGTGTCGAATTTAAGAAAAACGTCGTAATTATATAAATACAACAATTTAGTTACAAAATAAATTTAAAACATTGGGTAAACTCATAATATTATTTTTATAACTTAATATGAGTATAAAAAAAAATATATTGAAATAATTTTTGGAAGTAATGGATCAATTAGTCAAAATAATTAATTACGCGATAACGTTTATTTAATATGAAAATTATACATTTAATGTAAAATGCAAAACCATGCATGAACTAATATGATGAAAATGATGTTAATGAAATGTAGACTAAACTTAGTCTATATGAAATGACCTCGATGATATGATCGTGAATTCACAGCTAAACCATTACGGTTACGTGAATTTAATGCTCATAAACCCAGTTTACGATAAATGATAAATGATAAAGCATGAATAATGTTTTGAAATATGACCTGAAAATACGAGTTGTCACATTCGCCCAACCAAAAAGGAATTCAGTCCCTGAATTCAGTTCGTGTTAGTCTATCAAATTTTTGAGTTTGTGATAAATAACGAGGAGAGAAGACATGGAGAAGTGTCGTTACGGTTATCGGTGACTGAGAGTGTATAAAACATCATAGTAGAGAAAATATTGGATGAATCTCCCATGAGTAACACTTAAACTTTTATGAATATGTGAAAACCCTGCTTGCACTAAGACTTATAAATAACTGCTCCCAACATAACATGATCCCTCCAGAATTAGACATAGTTAGCTAGGCTATGTATAATTAAGGAACGATAATGTGACGTTCGGTTTAGTTGTTATAACTCTCGATGTTTACGAGATCTAAACCTTGTAAGTGATAGCAATTAGAAGGAAAAGAAAGTACGCTTAATGAAAATATTTTACAACGAGTGGTTCATCAAAAGTAGTACATCTTAAGTCATAAGATCCGAATACGATGGAGGACATAACTTAGTACGACATAGTACATAAGGAAAATTAAGACTATTAGTTTCGAACTTCTTCGCCTTCGCGTTGTTGTGACCATGACGAGCTTTCCTCCTTGTAACATGTATGCATTCCATGAGCACCTTCAACTTCTTGATCTTGGTTTTGGGGACATTGGCTCGATAGTGTCCTTGCTCCCCACATTCAAACATGTCATTATAGTTTTACCTCTACAATCCTCGGCGAGGTGTCCTAATTTTTGGCACTTATGCACTTGGCGTGGCAAAGACCGAGTGATGAAACTTACATCTATTACATAGTGGTTGAGTTCCAACATATCCTTTTCCTTTGCGAGTCCTTAGCAAGGTGTCCCACTTTTGACAGATAAAGCATATACCACATGGACCATCATGATGTAGCGTGCATTGATGACATCGTGGTAAGTTTCGAGATAAGTTCTTTCCTTTGATGGTGCAAGAACATAAACCCTAGCGGCTTCTTGTCTTCTATTCTATTGTTGGTGATGGTTAGTGTTACGGTTTTGATTGTTGTTGTTATAACCTCCTTGGTCGTTTTCCCATTTCCTTTTGTTGTTGTTGGTTTGATTGTTGTTGTTGTTGTTATTATTGTCGATAATGTTTTCCTCTTCACAACTTGAGCCATGAGTATTTGAGTCATACGGGTAGATTCTTCAATTGTTTGTGGATCGAAGAAGTTACATCTCCTTGGATATTTTGTGAAAGTCCTCCAATGAAATTTTCCAATAGTTTCTCATTGTCCAAACCATAGCCGGACAAAGAACATCAACTCTTGAAACCTTTTGATGTAAGCAAGTCTCAGCTTTCGGCAGAATAGATTGCGGCCTCGGTAATAGCAACATCGTTGCTCGTTCTTTCCTTAGTGCCTCGGCTATACTATCATTCACATACTTCTGCATAGCAGCTTGAGTCAACTCAGGTGTGGCTTTCTTCGGCGCCATAACTTCTTCAAAATAAGAAGAAAGGTGAGACGTAGCAAAGTCTGATGTTAATAATAAACGCTCCAAAGAGATATGATATGAGATAATAAATTTGAGGTTATTTTTCAAAATGATCGACGGTTTCCTAAGAAATGGGTTATGAGATGTTGTAAGTGCTTCAAATGTATAATGGTTTAGTGACTTAATGTGTGAATAACGTCTAACTCGACATGTTAGTGGTGAAACAATGGAGTGAGAGTGACTTCGCCCTACTTAAAGGTTCATCTCGGCATTCGACGTTATCGGTGATGAATCAGCTGATATAAAAATTGTGATAGGGGATGACAAGGAATTCTCCACATTAGAGTATGAAGAAAAGATAATGGGATAGGTATTTAAAGGCATCCATGTGACAATCGATTTGGAATGAAAGTAAATAACTCGAAAAATGTACGTATAAACCGCATGTAAAGTGAACATACACTTATGATGAAATGATGAGATGCTATGATGATGTAGTTATAGTCTAGGGTCAATGATGCAACCTAGTTCTCTATAACCAAGCTCGATACCAATCATCACACCCCAAATTACTGTTTTGCGTGGAATGGAATTTCGGGATCGACCGTCATAGCATCACAATCACAGTTATATTGAACGACCTAAAGTGTCGTTTGGAAAATACATCGTTGGATATTTAATAAAAGCGTTCAGAGTTACAACATAGGTCCCAAAAGTTTATAAAGTTTGCGGAAATATAAACATATTACAAGTCCAAACGATGTTTTGAAAGAAAGTGCCATAATGTACAATGATATAAGTCGACGCCGCGACTCAAAAGGTGGTTCCTTAACCATGCCATGATGATAATGCCTTAGTTACCTGAAAATACATTGCTAAAAGTGTCAACACAAGGTTGGTGAGTTCATAGGTTTATGTAAATGTTAATACGACTACCACAAGTATAAACCAGGTATGACAATCATGTCACGGAAAAATGTTACAGGTATGACAATCATGTCACATAAAAAAAATGTTACAATTGCTTAAGCGCATGATACCGAAGCTCCGACTGATGTTCGCCCCAACAGAGTGTCTTGCCAAACAACTCTAATAATGTTTATGAATGAAATGCATCCGTATGACTAGTTGGGATTCACCAACCCGGATGGAGGCGTCACCCTCGATAGATCTATCCACTCACACACGCTTCTAGGAAATTAACGGCTCATGCATATGAAATGAGGACATTTAATCGGCAACGTGGTAACTTAAGCAATGTAAATGAATTTAACATACTTGGTATCATAATAAAAATGTTGTGCAATGTATTCTCCCCCGTAGGTTTGAAATAAGTAAAACTTGAATAAATCGGGGCTATGAAAACTCACTTGATAAACTGATATGATGACAAGAGTGAGTACACTGAGGTATAGCGTGATACTTTAATCTGGACCTATTACGAATGATATGATATGTAATGAGTTATGATGTAATGTTATGCATGCATTTCGTATGTTATTTATACCATTTGCGAGTTTTGAAAAAACCTTTAAAAATGGTATAAACATCATGAGACTTGCATGTTTCTCAATAAAAATGATATGACCATAAAAATGAATATGAAATAAAAATATGATTATGAATGCTTACTAGTGATATGATGAGGTTTATGGACAAAAGGTTTTTCCTAATCACTTGAGGTTTGTATTACAAAACCTTTGCAACAAATGATACTAGTGTGTAATTAAACTTGACTTGAAATCTTGGAATAATTCTTTCTTTTGGTCCCTTGGCTGCCGAATATGTAGAGAGAAAGAGAAAGTCTTTGATCTTACACTATGTGTTTTTGTGTTGTATGTGTTAGTATTAGAAGTATGATACATTAAAGGTGAAAGATATTTTGTAAAGTTTTGAGTGAGTCACCATGTTGTCGACCAACATAATAAAATGAAAGAATTTGGTATTTTAAAGACTTAAGTATTTATGTATAGAAATAAGGGTGTAGTTGTTTAAAGATAATTGAGTAACTTGTATACATATTTGAGTATTTAGGGTACTGTTAGATAAAAATAAATTTTCACGGGCCAAGATAAAATATATTTAGGTCATAAAAATTATAAAAATACATTCCTTGCAAAATTTGAGTGATATAACAATAATCGTGTCGAATTAAAGAAAAACGTCGTAATTATATAAATACAACAATTTAGTTACAAAATAAATTTAAAACATTGGGTAAACTCATAATATTATTTTTATAACTTAATATGAGTATAAAAAAAATATATTGAAATAATTTTTGGAAGTAATGGATCAATTAGTCAAAATAATTAATTACGCGATAACGTTTATTTAATATGAAAATTATACATTTAATGTAAAATGCAAAACCATGCATGAACTAATATGATGAAAATGATGTTAATGAAATGTAGACTAAACTTAGTCTATATGAAATGACCTCGATGATATGATCGTGAATTCACAGCTAAACCATTACGGTTACGTGAATTTAATGCTCATAAACCCAGTTTACGATAAATGATAAATGATGAAGCATGAATAATGTTTTGAAATATGACCTGAAAATACGAGTTGTCACAAAATAGACCGACCAAATTTACTTTATGCATGGTGATATAAGGATGATAAGGTTAGGTATTTGTTCCCATGATCCGCCAGAACCGGAGGGATCTACCCAGGGACAATCCACTAGATAGCGTAGAAGTCCTTAGGTATGATGAAAAAAAGGAGAAATGTGAGATATGGGAATAGTGCGAACTAAGACAGAGCTAGTACTAGAATAAACCCAACAAGGTTCTAGTTATGAAGTCTCGGTAAGCACTGAAGGGGTTGAAGAATGAAAAAGAATTGAATGTGATAAAGGGGTGAAAAGAAATAGCCTCCATTTATTCAACCTTTGGGCGTAAACCGGTTCAATTCATATACTACTTGGTGGTTACCAAGGTAACATCGGTATTGAAGACAAGACATCATGGACCCAAAGGACGACCGCACTTCAACTTCCCAAACCACTCAAGTTCCTCTTTAAAGGACTTGTTTCATTCTCACGGGAACCGACATAATCTATCGACTTTCTTAGAGATTGTTGATATTGAAGAAGGAGACCTCTCCCTAGTCTCCAAGATAGGAACCAAATATGCACAATTGAGTCTAGAGCCACGAGATCATCATATAAATCTCTTTAGGACATGTCAATGAACACTCTGCTTCACACAATGTGGAAGAGAGATTATATCTTATGAGTCCTACGATTATCCTTGTGGTATTGCCGTAACATCCGAGTGATATGCAAACATATTCACAATGAAGATGGAAAGCCTTCTAGAGCCATCATCAAACAAGCTCCGGTGGGTGGCATGTGAGATCTATCCAATAGATCAACCATGTGACAACCGAATGTAAACAATGGGGCGATTCAATCTTTTGAATCAATCTCGGTTCGAGTTATGGATTGACGGATACCTTTGAAAACCGGTCACAGCATAAAACTCTTTTCCTTAGCACATCGATCGTGTACTAATATTTCAAAATAAAGGTGTTTATGATTGATAATTGATTTTCATTAAAACCTTCGTTGTATTGCAAAACAATTTCTATTGTGCGGTACACGATAGTTTTTCAAATCTCTTTTCATCAATCTGAATCTTAATTACGGTTCACTCACTCCGTGTTGTCTTCATTGAGATGTTCCGGTTTGAGAACAATTTAGAGCACCGCGAAACCCCGTCAAGGAATTCTTCGAATTATACCGATCACATGCAAGACTTGTATCGAACAACGGGAACCATGGGCCGCACACAATTCAATGAAAGTGATCAAAGACACTTTCGCACTTTATTGCTAATCGTTGTATGCAGTACGCCCGACGCTTGCGGTGATCGTAATGAAGCTTTCAATCCATAGCCGCATGCTCACACTACACATTCATCTCTAAAGAAATCATGATAAGTGCTTCAACGACTGATACTTTCACTCCATGCTTCGCTATGTCACGCAAATATCATGAACCAATAAAAGCTTCCGCTACTCGATGAGAATATATCATGATCCGTAATGTTAGCATGTCGGTCCAAATGTCACAACATCACATAATACCAACACCACAATGGAAGAGTCGAGATTTATGTTAGTCGATGATCTCAATGTCGGCTCAAAACTTATCATCACGTGGATCGCTTAAAGACCTCCACTTGAAATTATCCAAACATGTGGAACATGAAGAATCAAAGACTACGAGCTACTGAGCAAAAGAACTTAATCATGAATCCTAGAACAATCTAATGTATTATCTGTTTGTATTCATTGTAAATTGAGGTGACCTCCCTTAGGGGGAGATTGTTAGGAATTAGAAAATTCTGTCGTTAAAGAGTCGGTCACCTCAAGTATTTGTATTCGATAGAAAGCTCGTAGTCGTAGTCATGTTATGTTAGAAAGTAGTTTGTTAAGTAACAACGTGGAGGACGGACGGGTCTTTACCCACTGTATGCCTGATCCACAGCCCGTAGGTGGCGTTTATTTGTAAGACACTATAAATACCCTCTACCTCCCAAGGTAGAGGGTTGGAGCTTCAATACCATTTTTCTTTGTTTCACATAGTTTCCAACTCTCTTCCCTTTCTCTCTCTAGAACTTTCTCTCTCTAAACAACTTGTACGCCTCATATGATTATGGTTTAGTGTGTTTGTGAAATCCTATATCCTACAAAATGTAATGGAAAAAGTGATGTAACGAATGCTGAATCTTTAAGTACTTTAAATGTTATGTTTGAAGCTTCTTGTGTTGGTTGTCGTAAAAGCATTTTTCTAGTTGTCATGACTAATGTGTTGCTACTGCTATCTTATCTCGTAAGCGGAATAATAGAAAACAGAATACCTCTAGGCCCACTAATGCTTCTAAGTCTGTGCTAGGTAAACCACCCTCTAGTGTTCCGGCTACGATCATTGATGTACCCATAGTACCCCCTACACCTCCTAGGAAGAACTTATCACCTAGTGCATTTACTAAGGACAAAGCTAAGACTAGTTGGAGATGGCAGAAATGGTTACATGATACACTTGGCTTTACATGGATACCTAAAATCATAGATATGTGTGTTTCAACTATAACTGCATCGAAACCCTCTAACTCTTCGGGTTCCACATCTACTTCTATTCCATCTGTGTCGTCTGTGTGTAATGCAGGTAATACAGATCATCCTCTGGATTGTTGATAACGGATGTTCTCGACATATGACAGGCAACCTCAAGCGTTATCAAACTTTGTTTCAAAGTTCATTGGTACTGTCAGTTCGAATGATCACTGCAGCCTATCATGGGCTACGGAGATTACATCAATGGTTACATCGAAATTAGCGGGGTTTATTATGTGGAAGGTCTCTGTCACAATCTCTTCTCAGTTGGTCAATTTTGTGATGGCGATTTGGAAGTTGCTTTTCGGGAGAAAACTTGTTTCATTCGTGATCTACAAGGAAACGATCTCATGTCTGGTACCCGCACATCAAGTCTTTATACAATCTCAATGCAAGACATGATCGCTTCATCTCCTATCTGTCTACTCTCAAAGGAAACATCTACACCGTCGTCTTTCACACTTAAACTTTCAAACAATCACCAATCTTGCACGTTACAAACTTGTTGAAGGTCTCCCAAGATTTCGGTATTCTAAAGATCACCTATGCTCAGCTTGTGAACAAGGGAAAAGCACTCGTGCACTTTCCTTCAAAGGTGGAACACACACAAAGATGTGCTTCATCTTCTTCACATGGATTTGTGTGGTCCGATGCGTGTGCGCATCGATTAATCGCAAATGCTACATCTTGGTAATTATGGATGACTACCAAGATGGACTTGGGTTTATTTTCTTCGGACTAAAGATCAAGCTCCACAGATGATCATTACCTTTCTCACGAAAATTCAAGTTCACTCCGAACACCACGACAAATCGTAATGCATAAAGGAACCGAATTTGTGAATCAAACTCTTCGAGCATATTATGAGAAAGTGGGAATTGAGCATCAAACATCCATTGCACGGACACCATAACAAAATGGCGTGGTTGAAAGATCTAAACCGCACGTTAGTGGAAGCGCAAGAACAATGTTAATTAATGCTAAACTTCAGACACTTGGGTCAAGCCGTGTCAACCGCATGATACACTCGTAATCGCTCAATGATTACTAAACGCCACAACAAAACACCGTATGAGCTTATCCACAACCGTAAACCGAATCTCAAACACTTTCATGTATTTGGATCCCTTTGTTACCCAAATAATGATCGTGATGACTTTGGTAAGCTCAAAGCCAAAGCTTACATTGGAGTCTTTGTTGGAATCGTCGTACAAGGGAGATTATGGAAACGATTCATGCAAATTTCGATGAGGTTACATAAATGGCTTCTGAGCAAAACAGCTTGGAACCCGGACATAACCGCTCTAAACTTTCTCCAAACCCCATCATCACCGAACCAAGCATTCAAATTTTACTCACAACAAATGGAACGACTATTTGCTCCTCCGTTTAGTGATGATATTGATCAACGTGTTCGATGTATCCAATGTTTCCACCGCTCAACCCGATAATAATCTAATACCGATACACTGAAACAACAACAATCGTTGAAGAAGCACCACCAATTGATTCTACAACAACAATCGAACAACCGCATCCAATGACGCCGAACCGGTGATGATCTTCGAACAATGAAGTACCCCACCGCAGATTATGATCCAAATGCGTTCTTCAATCCGCTTGCTAATGAAACCGCCACACCGATGTTGTCAATCATCTACAAGTCATTTGAATCCTCCTAATGCAGTAATGTATATCAACATCAACCCTCCACACATCGTTGGACAAAAGACCATCCTCCGTGAACATCATTGAAACCCGAATAAACCAACGTAACTGACAACGCCTTCAAACCGACGGTGAACATTGCATTTATGCACTTACCGCTTGCCAATCTGAACCCAAAACATTAAAGAAGCAATGACTTATGACAATCGGATTAAATCCATGCAAGAAGAACTTAATCGGTTTAAACGCCTTGAAGTACGGGAATTGGTTGAAAAACCAACAGGGTCTATGTTATTGGTCTAAAATGGATTTGGAAGAACAAGTTAGATGTCGACGGAACGGTTATCGTAAATAAGTCACGCCCGGTGGCTAAGGGTTATAGACAAGAAGAGGGATTGATTTCGAGGAATCCTTCGCTCCGGCTGTTCGACTTGAGGTCAGACGGATTTTTCCGCATTTGCGGCATACATGCACATCACGGTCTTTCGGATGGATGTCAAAACCGCTCGAATGGACAATCAAGGAAACGGTATATGTTAGTCACCGGAAGGATTTGTTGATCCGAGTTTCTAATCACGCCTTCAAACCGAAAAAGGCTCTTTACGGTCTCAAACAAGCTCCTCGGGCGTGGTATGATAAGTTATCATCCTTTCTCATTGCCAATAATTTCATTAAAGGTTCGGTCGACCCAACACTTTTCATACAATATCACGGGGAACACATTTTAATTGTTCAAATTTATGTGGATGACCTCATTTTTGGGTCAACACATCTTAAGTACTCAAACGCTTTTTCAAAACTTATGAAAAAACATTTTGAAATATCCATAATGGGTGAACTTACATTCTTTCTAGGACTGCAAGTTCATCAATCACCCCGTGGTATTTTCCTTAATCAGTCCAAATATGCTCTTGAAATTTTAAACAAACATGAAATGCAAAGTTGTGACACCTATGCCACCTATGGCACATACCAAGAAACCGACGCCGATTTGCATGGGAAATTGGTCGACCCTACCAAATACCAAGTATCATTGGGTCCCTCATGTATCCAACAACCAAGAGACCCGACATTGTTTTTGTCAGATATCTTGCTCCGCTATCGGTCAAGACCAATTGAAACTCACCTCTCGAGGCTAAAAGAATCCTCCGATTCATTAAGGGAACCATTAATTGGGACTCGTATCCAAGGATTCGGGTTTTGAACTAATAGCTTTTTCAGACCGATCACGCAGTTGCTTAGATTCTCGGAAAAGTACTTCAGCGCCTACCATTTCTTGGTGATAAACCGGTGTCATGGCAATTGAAGAAGCGAGGATTGTACATCATCGTCCTCAACCGAAGAAAAATATGTAGCCATGTCGGCGTGTTGTGCTCAAGTCATTTGGATGAGAACACAACTCAAGGACTATGGTTACGTATTTGACAGAATCCCGATGTACTACGACAATCGAAGTGCTATTGCGATCTCGTGCAACTCTGTTCAACATTCGAAATCAAAGCACATCGATCTTTGATATTATTTCATCAAGGATCATGTGGAAAAGGGTATCGTTGAATTATATTTTGTGGGTACTGAATACCAACTGGCAGACCTTCTCACCAAAGCATTAGCTCCTGCTAGGTTTACCGAGTTGGTCCACCGGATTGGTATGCGGTGTTTAACTTCAGAGGAACTGGACAAACTTTTAAAACAATCTTAAAACCAGTCAAACACCAAAACCTCTTTTGTAAATTATTTTTCAAAAACAAAATACAAAAATACAAAACTTATAAAACTCAAAAATATTCTTCTATCTTAATTTCTTTCAACATGGCAAGTACAAATCATCCGTCAACACTTCACTCTTTCAAAATTTCAATATTTTCTCGGTCAAGTGTTGAGGGGGAGAAAGTAAATATTTTCTGTTACATAAAACCTTGTACTTGCATGTTACCTTGTATTGGTAGTATCTTTGATAACGGTGGACACGTTTCTTGTTTATTGACACTCCTCGGACCCAAATTTGTAAAATTTCTCTATTTCAAAAGTCGAGGGGGAGTGTCGTTAAGTTTCTTTCCAAACTTACACTTCATATTTAACCAAAATGGAAATTATGGGCTATGGTTGAGAATGGTTAAGGTGGAGGGACCAAAGTTGTCAAAAGCCTAAAGTTATTTTATACAAAAACACTCCACCTAAAAATACTTCACATTTATTACTATCATTTATTTCTCAACCAACTCATCCTACGCCTAAGATTCAAACAACTAATCCGTGCTTTAATCGTCAATTTTGTAAGTGGTTTATGATTCTAGGTGATATTCTAAACATAGGTTTTAATCTATACGTAAAACCAACGGTTAGATTTATCCTTAGGCTTGATTTCATGTTTACGCATAAGCGTATGAACATGCAATCATGTCTTGGGTGTTTTTTTGTTGAAATGAGTATGTTAAAACATTGTCATAATCATTCTTAAACTATTTCTAACAACTAAATCCACCCAGAAACATTAATCAATCATTTTCAAAATTAGGGTTTATGCGTATGAATTGGGGGTTTTTCTATTGTGGGTGTTTTTGTGTAATTAGATGGTTGTAGAATGTTTGTTACATGCTTAATTGACTAAAACTACTTTGAATCATACCTAGAAACATTAATTTTGTGAAATTATGAATTAAGGTTTAAGACTCGTATGAATTAGGGATTTTTAATTCTCAAGGTTTTGGATGTTAAAACTTGTTGCTATACATTCACTTTGCCTCTAAGACATACCAGAATGAATTTGGTGCCATTTTCATGGTCGGATTTCTTACTCGTAAGAATTAAACCTTAGGGTTCTAGTTTTATGCCTAAGGAAAAACCTACGCGTAACTGTATATGATTGTGATTCCATGTGAGATTGAAAGGGATTGAATAATGTGTTAATAGATATGTTATGATGAATTTATTTCAGGTTTTACGCGTAAAAAATCAGAATCAAGGTTAACAATTGGAACTATACGCATAAGGATCATCTTACGCGTAGAATGTTATTCGTAAGAGAAATCTTACGCGTAACCTTTACGCGTAAGGTTCTACATGAGGACTACGCGTATCATGTGAAGGATATGCGTGAACTTGAGTTCACGATAAGGTTCACTCTCACGAGTAAACCCACGCATAAGCTCCCACATACGCCACGCCGTAAGCTCTATGCCAAGGGCTCTTTTCCTACGCTTAATATTTCTTACGCGTAAGAGGATTTCCTTCGCATAAGCTTATGCTTACGTGTATGGTTACTACTGTTTACGCATAAGCTTGAAACTTTACGCATAAGCCTTATTTTCTTTTAACCATAATTATAAATTGTTACGCGTACAAACCTGTAAATAAATAAATCATAACGTCACAAAATCAAAATGTCACTAATAAGCTATAATGGTTGATATGTTGTGTAAATGAGTGAATATTTGGACCTTAAAATTAAAAATTAATAAACTCACGAAACTTATCATAACTTCTTTGGACTATTGGACTAACAAGTGACGTTGGACTCATAACATTCATCAACATAACATATTCAATAATTGGACAATAAAATAAACTTTTGACTAACGTAATGTCTTTCGATATGTTGGCTCTTTTGGCTCAATATCTTTCAGATCACAATATGGACGTCACAATGGAAAACGTTAACGCACCAAATGTACTCACGATGGAAGACATTTTCCCAACCGGTTATCAGATGAAGATTGGAAAGAATAATCTCAAAGTGGACTTTGATAACTTCACTTGCTCTGAGTCTTCTTGTCATATTGCTCTGAGAATAATCTCAAAGTGGACATTTTCCCAACCGGTTATCAGATGAAGATTCAAAGACTCAACAACAAAGAAACAAGGTGCAGTTTTGCCTGACTGGCTTCTCACTGCTGATATTAAGAATCTTCAATCGTACTCACGTTATCAAAAAGCAGTGACATTAGGCAAAGTCGGCTTCATGGATGAAAAGTCTTCCGCCATCCCAGTCAAGAAGACCAGGAGAGGTAGTACTGGAAGTCTTACAAGCACCGGGAGTACCCGAAAGTATCCAAAGAGGACTCATACCCTCAAAAGGAAAGTTCCATCGAAGGTTGCTATCCCTAATCCTAAACCAAAACCTAAATTGATGGACGAGGACTCCGAGTACACTGAAACAGATGAAGAGGTTCACTACTCAGAAACTGCAACAGATGAGATAATTACAGTAGCAAAACCTCATAGTCCAAAAACTGACAACGGTAAAACTCCAGTGGAAGAGCAGGAAGAGGAAGAAAGTTCAGAAGAAGAGCCACAGGATGAAGAAAAAGAATACCGCAAGAAACTGAATAATCTCAGGCTACAACATGTTGCTAAGGAGTTTAATCTTCAACAAACTCGTGGCCCTGGAGGTTCAAGTGGTGGATCACTAACCACACCAGTTCTCGATGCTGTTAATCGACCCGATAAGGGAACTGGTACCACCACCCACAAATTTGAACAACAGCAGCAAGAGGATGAAATTATATTTGACTTTGAGAAACAAGAAAAGGAGAAGACTGAAAAGATAACTGATGAAGATGTTGAAGCTGCTACTAAAGAAAAAGCTGAAGAGGAAGCTCTAGCAAAAGTAGCAGAAGAGGCTAGGGTTAAGGCTGAAGAAAAGGCTAAAGCTGAAAAAGAAGCCGATGATTATCTTCTAGATAGTCCCGAACGTTACCTGGAACATTCTTCTGAGCCACCAAATGACCCTGAGCCTTCTCATGACTCATCTTCATCTGACTCATCTTCCCATTCATCACCACCACCATCCAAAGACACCACCACCAGATCCGCATCCAGATCTGTAAAGAAACCAACCGATACTTGGGCATCACGAGCAAAGACAAAGATTGTCAAAGATGTCAGGAAAGTAAGGAAGAAAAATGTGGTCAATAAGAAACTCAATCAACTTGCAGACAGAATCAATCTTCTTCAGAAGGTGATAAACGAGTTTTCGGATGAAAGGGAACAGATGCAACAGTTTCTAAATAGAGATATCCAAAGGGAAATGGACAAGACGATCAGAGAATATATTCACAAGTTTCTTCTCGACACCGTCCCTGGAGTGACAAGAGAGATGTTCACCAGACAACTCTATCCAAATCTCATGCAATTTGTCAAGCAAACAATGCAATCTACTCCTGTAGCAATGAAAATCAATCCAATTGAGCCTGCGGTTGTCTCCGATGCAGAATTGATTTCCAAGCTTGTATTACAAATGTCTAAACGATCCGCAACATTTACTTCTGACGAAGCTAAACTATTTGAGGCATTGCTGGAATATCAACTTAGAACTTCATACAAAGAGTCAGCTGAAAGGGCTAAGCGTCCAAGAGACAATGATGATGCGGATAAGGATTCTGAGCCGAAACGTAAGAAGAAAAATGACGATTCAACATCTATGCCTCCACCACCCCAAAGGACCTCCACAGCTAGAAGATCTCCACAACGTCCTTCTACTACTAACAAACCTCAGGACTCTGAGTCACCACCTCAAACCAAGAAAACTGTTGATCACTTTGAATACATTGGTGGTGACGATGAGGAGGTTCCTGAGCCCCAACAACAACCTCCTTCTTCTTCATCAACAAAGCAACCAGCATCATCATCAAAGCCAAAGAAGAAAAAGTCTACTTCAGTTGTTCCATGGCTAGATGAAGACGAATCTGAAGAGTATGACTGGTTTTCAAAACTTGTTGATGCAACCCCTCAGTTACCGGAAGGCCAAGAACCGGTAGATGGTAGAACCATGGAGCAGGTCAAGATTATCCAAGAAAAATTCAAGGTGAAAAAGATGACAAAAGCGAGTTGAAACGAATCGAGAATGACGCTTTTCAACCGCTTATGACGCTTCTGCCGCTGCCATTGAAGTCGAATATCATCTCGACAACATTGCACGAGCCATGTCCAACAAAATTGATTGGCTCAACCCTGAAGCAAACATCGATTTCACCAGACCTGACAAAGCCCCATACTACACCGACTGGACAAAGCCACTACCTACCATTGGCCGACCTGATCAACCAAAGATTCCCTACCAATATTTCTTCAACAACGACCTGGAATTTCTTCAACACTGTAGCGATGTAAGCAAGAAATACTCTACTTCACTCACCTTCCCTTTCCCGGCAGCAATCTACTCAAACAATATAGCCATCGAGGAAGAAGCCACACACATGTTTGTTGACAATGTGGTTAAGTATGACCTCGATGCATTGTTTGGGATTCATCATTGGCCTGAATGAAGAATAATCTACTTCAAAAGCTGCCAGGTACTTAAATCAAAAAAGGAGGTGTTCTGTAAAACCCTAAAAATACGAAACGTGTGAAGAGACTAAAATGCCCTCGAAGTCGAATCTATAAAATACGTAAAATACATTTGTATTCATTTAACGAAATTTAAAATCTAACTTACGAATAAGTAAAACTTAACGAATATGTTTATGTGATCGACTCTTAAAAACAAAAGTTAAACGTCTCGCGTGAAATAGTTGGGCCTTGCCTTTCGTTTAATTGTGAAGTCATGGGCCGTGTGGTTTGTTTCGTTGGGTTCAAGCCGAGAGCCCATAAGGGCGTGGGTTTGTTTGTTCGGTTGGACCAAGCCGAAGCCCACACACACCCCCTAAAGCCCTAGAACCGAAATTTGTACAACTATAAATACAATACATAAACACAAAATTGAAACCCTAGTTTTGTTGCCTCTCTTTTCTTTCTTCTCTATTCGGCCGAACCCTAAACCTTGGTGTCGAGAGTTTTGCTCCAACGAGCTAAGGTATAACGTGTTTATTCGCCTTATTTTGATAGCACCTTACGATATATATTGTATCATGTTGTTTTGGCCGAGCTTGTGTTTTCTTTTGTGGCGAACCGTATGAAATCAACAAACACAAATCATACAAATTGAACCTTATAAATATAAAAGAGCATGGTATGTAATACGTATTAATAGAATCGGATCATAGGTATGTCGAGATAAAAGAACCAAACCACATATATTAATGTTATCATGCATAATAAATTGAAAACCCTAATTGGAATGGAACCCTAAGTGTAATTAATGGTCTAAACATGTGATTATAATGGTTTTACTAAACCCTAAACTGGACAGCATCATATGTCGATTTTGTGTGTTATAGATCCAATTTTATAAGTGCAATAATCGGGGTTTTGTGGGGAAAGTTTATTTTATGTCTTAGTTAAGTTTTCCAAGTGGTTTGGTCGAATTTGGAGTTGTCTAAGTCGTATTTTTGAATTTTACAAGATCAAGTGTCAAAGCTGAGAAAACGGGTCTGAAATTTAGTTGGATTGTTTGATTTTTCATTTTCAAACCATAAGGAATTGGGAGCTCTCCTTTTACAGGAGTGATGATTATGACATAAATGAATTTCTGGGAGTTCTGGGGATTTTTCCAAGGTGTCTAAATAGGTCCAATAAGCGTAAACGTTTAAGGTGTATTTTCTGATTACTTTCTGGACAGGTCTGGACTTGTGATTTTCCATAGGCCATTTGGCATAGATATAGAACCCACCAATTTTTGTAGAGTCTTTTAACTCATATGGGAACCTCTGGGATTTTGCTTGATTTTATTTGAGCTAAGTAAGTATTTTATAAAAATCACTAAAGTCTGGTCCGAATATGAGTTTATGAAACTGAAAGATAAAATATGTTATCAATAGGTAACACACTTACAAATGCATAAGAAGCTTATAAAATGAGAATATACTTATAACTCTAATAATGTTAAGGCGAGGAATCCGTTATAACTTTAATGATGCTAATAAGTATTAAATAAATCATAATCCGTGTAGATTCGTTGAAGAAGACGCGACGTTACATCTTCGTGATTCACTCGTTCGTTGTTTTTCCCTCTCATTTGCTTTAAGGTACGGATATTCTGTCTTACTTTAAGACACTTGTGTTATCGCATGATATTCGACCTTTTCAAGAAAGGTTCCTTATGATGTTCTTTTCGCTCGCTTTTCCTATTATGCTTATTAGGATTCCCAATGCCATTGCTATGAACCCTTTTCGAATGTTTGATATGTTGTTTATATGAATTTATGTTCTAGTGAACTATGCAATATCCGATGTGAACTTATGTTAGGAAGACTCGATATACACATTTGTTGAACTTTGCTATGGTTGATTATGAACTTGATTATGAAATTCGCTTATGAATGTATGATATGCCACTATGATATGAACCTCGATTTCGACTATCCGAATATGAACCTTATGATATGAACTATCGATAAGCTATATGTGACCTTTATGATGAATTATGATCGTGTCATTTATGATAACTGCTTGACCTAAGTTTAGTTTGACACCCGAGCCAAATATTTCACTAGTCATGGGGTTCCATGTCCGTGTCGATGATGCACCTCGATATGACTCTAGGGCGAGAGTGATGTTCGCCACGCCCTTATCTCATTATCGTTATGAGCTCAATTATATGTTATGGCCAATATCCGTCGTGGGGCGTATGGATGCATCCTAGATCCGATATGTTATCCGATATGATTTGTCGGTGAATGATGTCGGTGTGCAATACGCGTCTTCACAAAGTCCATTGGGAGCTAGCTACTCCAATGGTTACTTATGATATGTTATGATCGATATGTTTCGGGCTCGTGGTAGTTGACTAAATCTTTATCTGTTATCGTGTTAAGTATTTCGTATGATTCGGTATTTCGAGTGTTTATATTATGTATTCTGATATGATATGTTAGAGAATGTGCTTATGACGTATTTGTTCAAGTGATTACTAGTTGCCATGCTAGGATACGATTAATATGTCTAAATATGATTCGCATGCTGCCATCTGATTATCTGTTAACTTATTGTTATGTGAACTTTTGATCTGAGTAATGACTACATTAGTGATAATCAATTGTTTTGAAAGTTTAGTAAGTATAATTGTTCCGTTAATCTGGTAAACTTTACTTATACGTTAGGGTATTTATCCGTTTATGATTTGGTCTGCCATGATTGTTTGCTATTTCCGCTGCTATAATATTGAATTGAGTGCTTTAAATGTTTCTTCATTGATTTGTATTATGAATGCCATGTTTATTTTCTAGGACCGTTTCCGTTAGTTTTTAGACTTTCCGTTTGGCTTATACGTAATCTGTTATTTTGATATGCTATGTGTTTGGTTGTTCTGATATGTTTGTGTTTGTGTCAGTAATGTGCTATGTGAAGTTTAAACTGTTATGTGGTTGTTTGGATTTCTGTATATTTGTGCTTCCGCAGAATCCTAAAAGATCCTTCGTCATTATTTCATTTTGATTTCGTCATTTGTATATTATGTTTTGTTTAGCTTTTGTTTCGTTATATCTGTTCACTGGGCTTTGTAAGCTCACCAAGACTTTTCTTTTCTGCGGCGGGTTTTAAGCATTCAAGATAAGCTTATGGGATAGTCGATCCGGGTTGAGAGTAGAGGCGAGAGCGAGATTCGATTATAGATATCTTAGATTTATTTTGAAGTTTAGTTATTTATGTTTTCTCTTGAATATTTTTGTAAGGTTTTCGCTTTTGTTTAGTTATTAAAGTTCGATATGAAACCAGACAGATATCTTTACCCTTGTCGGGTGGGGTGTTACAATTATGGTATCGAGCTCTAGGTTTTAGGACCCTTAGAGCTTAGGCTATGACCCGTGAGAAGTGGGTAGACATTAGGTTTCGCCTGTTCGAGATATTTTTCGATTCCTTTTGGTGGTCGCTCGATTTGACTTGATATCCTTTTGCCTTCACCGAATTGGCCCTCCTTTGTTCGCATCGAATTTTGTTATTTTGTTTTCGCCGTCCGCTTGTCGATCGTTAGATGGAGACCAACCGTGGAGCCGAAGAAGATGGTGCCGACCTGCGCTGCTACGACGGTTCTGTCTTTGGAGAGGTGCGTGAAGCGAAGCCACACTCGACCGCCGTGTTGTTGGAGACATCGGGATGTTGTTGGAGATAGTTGGATGGACCAACCAAAGGCGCAAGAGACGGAGACAAGATTCAACAGTGGTGAGAAGATTCATCTACTTCATATGATTTGGGCGCGACTTATGTCACTCGATTCGTTTGTCATGCGCCTCAAGACGGTTTGATATTCGATAAGTGATTCGATCCGTATTTCTTTTCTCCGATTTGTTCGAAACTCGGTGTGAATCGTGAAGTTTTATCGCTTAGCCTTCCGGTATATCTCGACTTTTCTTTCCGGATCGCCGTAATAAGTCATGAGGAAGAATACGAGGTGGACTCGGATTTAGAATCTACGGCTACTAGTAGGTTCAATCCAACACAAGAATAGGAATTTCGTTTCTGATTAGTTACCCTCTTTATGAGAATTTTCTAACGTTTGATTTTGAGCTAAGTCCTTTTGTTTTCATTTTGACGTTTGAATCTGGGATTATTGGATTTTGTTTTGGAAGTTCACCTTAAGACGACTCTGCAAATTTTGTTTGGTTAATGGAAATAAAACAAAATTTTGAAAGTATAGTTCCTGTCTGATGTTTCTTTCTGCTAGATTCGTTAAGTTTCCGTTAATTCTCATAAGTTTCGTCTGCTCTTTATTTTCTTAGCGATGTTGTTTAATTGCCGCTTGATTGAAGTATGACCATCATGGTGGTATACTCATGTGTATCTGGTTTGTTATAGTATGCTACTTGCTATCTGTGTATTATCTGTATGTGGTATGTTTTGTTATGATATTCGTTATGTGTTTTGTCATGACCCGAGACCGAATATAGTGACAATAAGAACTTGTTATGTGATGCAAGTATTATGACGCCTGATCAACGTAATAATACCGAGATCATATAATTTGAACTTATTAAAATCATATGATGTCTGGGGAAATGCCTGTGGTTTATACGTGAATGGACTTTGACTTGTATCTGTTATTTGTCACTCCTTATGTTCGATTGGAAATTTTGTACCTATTTGTGAGATTTCATCGATATCTGTTACGTGTAAGTTTTGTGCGTTTTGGACTGAAATTGTTATGATTTGTGTGAACTATGAACTGCTATGTTTGCTCTAAATGTGTACGTCTCCGTGTACCCTTATTGCGGTCCTAGGATTTTCGTGAAGTGTTTGAGGAACATTAGATCCTTTTAGTTTGATTATCTATGATTAGTAAGACCGTTAGGATTCGCTCGTCTATGCATATGATTGATCTCGCCATTAGATATCCGATAAGTTAGGATTGTCGTTTGATTTTCGCATCTCATCCGTTATCCGCCATTACTTGATGTATATAGGATAGTCTGTTGTAAGTATTTGATTATTGTTTTGATTCGTTTGTTACGAGATGCGTTACGTGTTCGCTTTTAATTCTTGAAACTCTAAAATCCGCCTTTGTTTCTTGTTCTCGTTCGTCTTATTCAATTTCGAGGACGAAATTTTCTTTTAGAAGGGAGAGTTGTAAAACCCTAAAAATACGAAACGTGTGAAGAGACTAAAATGCCCTCAAGTCGAATCTATAAAATACGTAAAATACATTTGTATTCATTTAACGAAATTTAAAATCTAACTTACGAATAAGTAAAACTTAACGAATATGTTTATGTGATCGACTCTTAAAACAAAAGTTAAACGTCTCGCGTGAAATAGTTGGGCCTTGCCTTCGCTTAATTGTGAAGTCATGGGCCGTGTGGTTTGTTTCGTTGGGTTCAAGCCGAGAGCCCATAAGGCGTGGGTTTGTTTGTTCGGTTGGACCAAGCCGAAGCCCACACACACCCCCTAAAGCCCTAGAACCGAAATTTGTACAACTATAAATACAATACATAAACACAAAATTGAAACCCTAGTTTTGTTGCCTCTCTTTTCTTTCTTCTCTATTCGGCCGAACCCTAAACCTTGGTGTCGAGAGTTTTGCTCCAACGAGCTAAGGTATAACGTGTTTATTCGTCTTATTTTGATAGCACCTTACGTATATATATTGTATCATGTTGTTTTGGCCGAGCTTGTGTTTTCTTTTGTGGCCGAACCGTATGAAATCAACAAACACAAATCATACAAATTGAACCTTATAAATATAAAAGAGCATGGTATGTAATACGTATTAATAGAATCGGATCATAGGTATGTCGAGATAAAAGAACCAAACCACATATATTAATGTTATCATGCATAATAAATTCGAAAACCCTAATTGGAATGGAACCCTAAGTGTAATTAATGGTCTAAACATGTGATTATAATGGTTTTACTAAACCCTAAAACTGGACAGCATCATATGTCGATTTTGTGTGTGTTATAGATCCAATTTTATAAGTGCAATAATCGGGGTTTTTGTGGGGATAGTTTATTTTATGTCTTAGTTAAGTTTTCCAAGTGGTTTGGTCGAATTTGGAGTTGTCTAAGTCGTATTTTTGAATTTTACAAGATCAAGTGTCAAAGCTGAGAAAACGGGTCTGAAATTTAGTTGGATTGTTTGATTTTTCATTTTCAAACCATAAGGAATTGGGAGCTCTCCTTTTACAGGAGTGATGATTATGACATAAATGAATTTCTGGGAGTTCTGGGATTTTCCAAGGTGTCTAAATAGGTCCAATAAGCGTAAACTTTTAAGGTGTATTTTCTGATTACTTTCTGGACAGGTCTGGACTTGTGATTTTCCATAGGCCATTTGGCATAGATATAGAACCCACCAATTTTTGTAGAGTCTTTTAACTCATATGGGAACCTCTGGGATTTTGCTTGATTTTATTTGAGCTAAGTAAGTATTTTATAAAAATCACTAAAGTCTGGTCCGAATATGAGTTTATGAAACTGAAGGATAAAATATGTTATCAATAGGTAACACACTTACAAATGCATAAGAAGCTTATAAAATGAGAATATACTTATAACTCTAATAATGTTAATGCGAGGAATCCGTTATAACTTTAATGATGCTAATAAGTATTAAATAAATCATAATCCGTGTAGATTCGTTGAAGAAGACGCGACGTTACATCTTCGTGATTCACTGCTCGTTGTTTTTCCTCTCATTTGCTTTAAGGTACGGATATTCATCTTACTTTAAGACACTTGTGTTATCGCATGATATTCGACCTTTTCAATAAAGGTTCCTTATGATGTTCTTTTCGCTCGCTTTCCTATTATGCTTATTAGGATTCCCAATGCCATTGCTATGAACCCTTTTACAATGTTTGATATGTTGTTTATATGAATTTATGTTCTAGTGAACTATGCAATATCGATGTGAACTTATGTTAGGAAGACTCGATATACACATTTGTTGAACTTTGCTATGGTTGATTATGAACTTCGATTATGAAATTACGCTTATGAATGTATGATATGCCACTATGATATGAACCTCGATTTCGACTATCCGAATATGAACCTTATGATATGAACTATCGATAAGCTATCTGTGACCTTTATGATGAATTATGATCTGTGTCATTTATGATAACTGTTTGACCTAAGTTTAGTTTGACACCCGAGCCAAATATTTCACTAGTCATGGGGTTCCATGTCCGTGTCGTTGATGCACCTCGATATGACTCTAGGGCGAGAGAGTGATGTTTCGCCACGCCCTTATCTCGTTATATCGTTATGAGCTCAATTATATGTTATGGCCAATATCCGTCGTGGGCGTATGGATGCATCCTAGATCCGATATGTTATCCGATATGATTTGTCGGTGAATGATGTCGTGTGCAATACGCGTCTTCACAAAGTCCGGGAGCTAGCTACTCCAATGGTTACTTATGATATGTTATGATCGATATGTTTCGGGCTCGTGGTAGTTGACTAAATCTTTATCTGTTATTTCGTGTTAAGTATATGTATGATTCGGTATTTCGAGTGTTTATATTATGTATTCGATATGATATGTTAGAGAATGTGCTTATGACGTATTTGTTCAAGTGATTACTAGTTGCCATGCTAGGATACGATTAATATGTCTAAATATGATTCGCATATCGCCATCCGATTATCTCGTTAACTTATTGTTATGTGAACTTTTGATCCGAGTAATGACTACATTAGTGATAATCAATTGTTTTGAAAGTTTAGTAAGTATAACTGTTCCGTTAATCGGTAAACTTTACTTATCGTTAGGTATTTATCCGCTTATGATTTGATCCGCCATGATTGTTTGCTATTTCATTGCTATAATATTGAATTGAGTGCTTTAAATGTTTCTTCATTGATTTGTATTATGAATGCCATGTTTATTTTCTAGGACCGTTTCCGTTAGTTTTTAGACTTTCCGTTTGGCTTATACGTAATCTGTTATTTTGATATGCTATGTGTTTGGTTGTTCTGATATGTTTGTGTTTGTGTCAGTAATGTGCTATGTGAAGTTTAAACTGTTATGTGGTTGTTTGGATTTCTGTATATTTGTGCTTCCGCAGAATCCTAAAAGATCCTTCGTCATTATTTCATTTTGATTTCGTCATTTGTATATTATGTTTTGTTTAGCTTTTGTTTCGTTATATCTGCTCTTTGGGCTTTGTAAGCTCACCGCACTTTTCTTTTCTGCGGCGGGTTTTAAGCATTCAAGATAAGCTTATGGGATAGCCGATCCGGGTTGAGAGTAGGCGAGAGCGAGATTCGATTATAGAGATCTTAGATTTATTTTGAAGTTTAGTTATTTATGTTTTCTCTTGAATATTTTTGTAAGGTTTTCGCTTTTGTTTAGTTATTAAAGTTCTGATATGAAACCGTATTGTGATATCTTTACCCTTGTCGGGTCGGGGTGTTACATGTTCAGTGATGAACGGATCGTTGCCATAATGCATGTTACCCTGTCTTCTAAGTGGGACTACTCATTCCTTAAGAAAATAGTAGTCAAACGTCAAGACGATCAGGAATATGACTTTTTTGAAGCGGATTTCCCGAGATTGTCGCTCAATGACATTGAAGATATGTACCTTGCCAAGGTACAAGGACGAATGCGACATTTCTCCACAAAAATCCAGCTCCAATACATCAAGTCATTGCTAATATTCATCAGAAGCATCGTTATCCAGGAACGTGTTGAAGATCTTCAACTTGCCGTGGAATCATATCAGAAACATGTTAATCTCACACCTCCAAAGCTATACATTCCCGATATCAACCATCTGCCTCAGTACACCATTCTTAAGAAACCAACATTCGGCGTAGTTTACCGCAATGAACTTCACCGTAATTGCTTCATGGCTGATAAGGTTTTAAAAGGTACCTTTTTAAGGGGTCATTTAAGCCCTTATTCGATCACTTCTGTATCCGTTATTGCTTAATATCGTTCCTTTTCACTTTTTAGGTCTCTTGAAGGCAAAATGCTGGAATGATGCTTATTTGGACGAAAAGGCGAATATATGAAGAAAATGGCCAAAGTCGAATCGAGACACTCAAAGTCTTTGAAACATAAGGCGACGGCACATCAAGATATCTCGCGACGCCGTCGGGAAGGAATTTTGCTGACGGGTCGGGTTAAATTGCATGTTTTCGCGGACGACGCCAGTTCTAAAGGAGTAGGCCGTCGTTACTCGGGACGGCCTAGATGCGCCAAGACGGCGCCGAGTCAAGGGACGGCGTCACGGTCATATAGGTGACGCCGTCGCAAGGTTTACGTGGCCAAGACGAAACCCTAATGACGGCGACACGACGGCGCCACAAAACATAAGGTGACGCCGTCGCAGATGTAATCTTATATATAGAATCCGAATTTTTCGTTTTGTGGGTAGTCTTTTGGAGTAAAATCTAAAACCGAACCAAGGCTTTCTTGTGCAGATTTTAGGTTCTAAACCCTATTATACATCAAGATAAGTATTTACTTCATTAATTTAATTATGTCTTTGATTATTTGTGTGTATGCTTGCATGTTCTCCATGTCCGCTAATTTATTTGTGTGTTTGCTAGGAATATGAAACTTAATTATTGAATATTGATTGGTTGATACTTATCTTAGTTGACTAATGATCTAGAGTGCGCTAGATTATTCGTTGTGTACTTAATGCTTGACTTTTCTTTGTGAACTTTAGAATATAATTATCTATGTAATTGTAGGATAAAGTATTCAAGGACAACCGTAGAGTAGGCGCCTATAAATCACTAGAGGATTTGTAAACAAGACCCTTTGGTAATTTCAAAGAGTTAGGAAACAAGCACGCCTATAGCCTTAGAATCACAACGCAACTAGGAATAAGGACGTGACAAATCAACCATCAATAGGAGATAATTAAGGAGTAGTAAAACCTAAGTAAACACATCTTTAAACTATCATACGAGTACACATCAATTAGACATAGACTATCACAACCTTAGCTTAGATAATTAGATAATAGTAGAGTAATCGGTAGCAATACCAACCCCCAAATCCAATACCCGAGATTCGTACCTTTTCAATTTCTAAAAAATATAAAAATACAAAATAATCTTCCTCAACCTCAACCTTAGCGTAGTAACTTCTAACTAGCATTCCTATTCCCTAGAGAACGATATCAATACCGTGGCTTACCCTAATTACTACACTACAACGATTAGGTTCAGTGCCTAGGGTGTTATAAAACTTGCTCAAGAAAAGGAAGTTTCCTTGACCCCGAACGACGCGTGTAGCGTTATCAAGTTTTTGGCGCCGGCCGGGAATAGAATAGCTAGTTAGTAGTCCACCTCGCTTAGGTTTCTTTGCTTGATTCCTATCAAGTAAATTTTTCTCATTTTTAGCTTCTCTTAGTCTATCTCCTTCTTAGTAACCTTTGTTCGTAACCCCATCACTTTTCATCATGGAAGGTGGTAACCAACCAATGTCGCTCAAAACCCAACCCAATAACCAACACCAACGTCGAAGCCGCTTATGTGAGTAGAAACACCGACCTTCCGGATTTGCAAAAACATTCGATAGTACAATCGAGAAGTTGTTGAGAAAGTAGTCGCCACGCTATAGTTGGCTCTATGATTAGCAATAATTCGGACAATGGCATAACCAACAACAAAGTGGACGAGGAAAATAGTGCGCATTTCAATCTTTACCCCACTAAGGAAGAGGTTATGTACCATCAATACATAATCAATAATCCACGATCACCTATCATTAAGATATGCCCTAAGATTAGGAGAGGAAATCCTCGAACCTAAAAATTCCTTGTATGATCGGATATAGGAGTATCGACCACGCTTACATAGATACGGAATCTCCCATCAATATAATGTCGTCATTGCTTACAATGACATTATGAATGAGCGACTCAATATTAGGAGAGACCCTAATTATCCGGGAGGAATTTGCAACTTTGTGGGAAGAGTCAAAGATGTGCATGTCTTTATAGGAAATTTCACCTACCTTGTTGATTTTATGATCCTAGAAGATGTAGGATGCGCTATTGACTATAGCCTATCCCAAGTAGTGCTAGGAAACCATTTGTTGAGACATCTAGGATGGGCCATAACAAGCATGATGGAACCGTTAGGTTTAAGGAGGAACCAATGAGATTACCTATAGGATGCCTTGAAAACAACCGAGTATGGCCACTTGTCCATTTATGATCGAGACAACATCAAAGCTTTTGAGGACAAAAGCAAGGAAGATGTTGAAAAGGGTTATAAATTCATGTGGGAAAGAAGGAGGCATTATTATAAGGATTGCTTGACCCTAGGGCCTAGGTATAAAGTCGATGAAAATTTTGTCAACATGATAGAATTCTCATTGAGAATGCAAAACGAGGCAACGTAGGAGTAGGACTACGAGTCTAGCTACAAGACTCTTAAATAAAGAAAAGCGCTTCGTGGGAGGCAACCCATGCTTAATTGTTTGCTTGTTAGTGTCATATATCTTTTATTAATTGTTTGTCCTCATGTTTGAATTTGTAAAAATGCTTTATTTTGTTTTAACCTCGCCTTAATTACATATAAAGGTATTTTACATAAAGGATAAGTGTAGGGAGGATTACACACGTTTTCATAAGAAACGTGAACATGAGAATAACAATTAACTAAAAGATATATATGTTTGTTTGTTCGAGTCAAATGCTTGTATCGAGTCATAATGGATGTTTTTGCGTAAATTTTTCCGATTCTAAAGATGTAAATTTTCCGAAATTTTTCCGAAAATCGCAGACCGCTTTTTGTCGGGATAACCGACGCGTCAGATTGCAACCGACGCGCGGGAAGGAATAAAACGTCGACTAATTTTTCTCGTTTTCGAGCTACTTGTAAAATTTTGGAATTTTCCGGATCTTAACTTTCAAAACAAATTCGTAAACATCCATTCCACAAGCATTATATCCTAGTTTAAATCGAGTCTTATGTATATTATTACCGCCGATTTTACGCGAAGGTTTCGTTTGTTTTCTTCTAGTGTGTAGGTTTAGTTTGTCAAGAAGAAGTTACACAAGTTTGGAAGGAGCCTTTCACGCAAAAACTCTTCTTGGAAAAGATTTAACCACCACTTTTACGGATCCTACCGAGCTAATCGGGGAGTATTAGTTTCTTTCGTTTTAATTACCTTCTATTATCATAACTTTGATACTTTCGGGAACATTGGGGACAATGTTCGGTTTAAGTGTAGGAGGGAAAATAAAACGGAACTTTGAAACTATGCTTATCCTTGATTATTTGCTTTGTCCAAGTGTATTTGTGTAATAAACCATGAGAAAATGTAGGTTAGGGTAATTTTAGCCAAATTTAAAATTTTTTCATGACGATAAGAGTGGGCCATTAGTCTTAACAAAAGCGTCTCATGGATAGGAAGTTGCATGACTAGCACAAAACCCTTTACCACCTAAATTCCACCCAAAATGTGAGGATCGCCCTTAGATTAGTAGGAATTAAAGCATTCATCTTTAATGCTTAGAGTGTGAACCGGTAGTATATTAGATTCTAGAACTTGTTTTGTGATGCATTCCGAGATCGCTAGTGAGACTACACTTGTGTAGTTAGGAATAACTAAATGATAAGAGGCATTAGGATAAACCCTTGTTTGATACCGTAATATAATTACTTCTTCCATATCGGTTGAGTAAATCCCCACACCCTTTTGTGTTGTACTCATCTTTAGTACACGATACCCTAGTTAACCCCTCGAGCCTATCCTTTTCGCGGTTCTCGTGATGTTTCGGTTTTCCGGATATCAATGAAGAGCATTGTTTACACCCCACCCCAAATATACACCCAAATCGCCTTAGCCTACCTTTATTGCACTCACTTTTAGTGCAAATTTATGTTATCACCCAAAACCCTTAGTTCAATTATCTCGTTGCTTGCATGAGTTGCTAAGTCGAGTCATATCCTTTGTATACAGTTTTGGGATGATTGGGATTCATGGGAAAAGTTAAAGTTTATGAAATATAGGGAAGAGAACGTTAAACTCAAATTCCCTTTGTTTGCATAATAATGTACTCCAAGTGTTTTGATCTTTTCAATTCGGGTCAAATTAGTGTTAGAGTAATAAAAACTCAAGTGTAGGGATGTGTCTATAAATCCCTATCATTTTGATGTACCGTAGAGGATGGTAGAGTAAAAGTGTATGCAAAAAAAAAAAAAAAAAAAAAAAAAAAAAAAAAAAAAAAAAAAAAAAAAAAAAAAAAAAAAACCATAGGGCTACCATCCTACATCTATCTTTTAAATTATGTTTGTTTATTTTCGTTTATCTAGAGTTTTAGAGTGTCGAGTCTTGGCTTAGCAACGCCATTCTTCGTATACTTGCAACATAGAGATTTTTGACTATCCACCACTAAATAGCCTATCCCACCAAACCCTTCATTTCCCTACCGTAAGCCTAACATTACAACCCTTTAAAAGACCTCTTTGATAGTCTTTCCTAGGTGCTTACGCCAAAGCGATGGAGGTTTGATCTATTCTCAAGCCTATGGTAATCTATGTACTAGGACCGGTTAATGAGTGTTTATCTTCCATTTCCGATTTGTTATATTTCATATATACACCCGAGAGAGATGTGAGTATCCAAACACCCCATGTGAGGTGCTAGTATGTAATTCCGTGCTTGTTATGACTTTTATGGGCTTATATGTGTTGTGGACCGTTTGAATGAATGCTTCATGACCCCTAACTTATAAATTAATTGGCTAAAAGCACATTTGCTTGAGGACAAGCAAATACAAAGTGTAGGGATATTTGATAAGGTTTTAAAAGGTACCTTTTAAGGGTCATTTAAGCCCTTATTCGATCACTTTGTATCCGTTATTGCTTAATATCGTTCCTTTTCACTTTTAGGTCTCTTGAAGGCAAAATCTTTGGAATGATGCTTATTTGGACGAAAAGGCGCGAATATCTGAAGAAAATGGCCAAAGTCGAATCGAGACACTCAAAGTCTTTGAAACATAAGGCGACGGCGGTGTATATCTGCGACGCCGTCGGAAGGAATTTTATGACGGTCGGTTTAAATTGCATGTTTTCAAGGGCGACGTCGGGTTCTAAGGAGTAGGCCGTCGTTACTCGGGACGGCCTAGATTTGCCAAGACGGCGTCCGAGTGAAGGGACGGCGTCACAAGCATAAGGTGACGCCGTCGCAAGGTTTACGTGGCCAAGACGAAACCCATGACGGCGACACGACGCGCCACAAAACATAAGGTGACGCCGTCGCAGATGTAATCTTATATATAGAATCCGAATTTTTTAGTTTTGTGGGTAGTCTTTTGGAGTAAAACCTAAAACCGAACCAAGGCTTTCTTGTATAGTATTTTAGGTTCTAAACCCTATTATACATCAAGATAAGTATTTACTTCATTAATTTAATTATGTCTTTGATTATTTGTGTGTATGCTTGCATGTTCTCCATGTCCCGCTAATTTATTTGTGTGTTTGCTTAGGAATATGAAACTTAATTATTGAATATTGATTGGTTGATACTTATCTTAGTTGACTAATGATCTAGAGTGCGCTAGATTATTCGTTGTGTACTTAATGCTTGACTTTTCTTTGTGAACTTTAGAATATAATTATCTAGGTAATTGTAGGATAAAGTATTCAAGGACAACCGTAGAGTAGGCGCCTATAAATCACTAGAGGATTTGTAAACAAGACCCTTTGGTAATTTCAAAGAGTTAGGGAAACAAGCACGCCTATAGCCTTAGAATCACAACGCAACTAGGAATAAGGACGTGACAAATCAACCATCAATAGGAGATAATTAAGGAGTAGTAAAACCTAAGTAAACACATCTTTAAACTATCATTCGAGTACACATCAATTAGACATAGACTATCACAACCTTAGCTTAGATAATTAGATAATAGTAGAGTAATCGGTAGCAATACCAACCCCCAAATCCAATACCCGAGATTCGTACTTTTCAATTTCTAAAAAATATAAAAATACAAAATAATCTTCCTCAACCTCAACCTTAGCGTAGTAACTTCTCACTAGCATTCCTATTCCCCTAGAGAACGATATCAATACCCGTGGCTTACCCTAATTACTACACTACAACGATTAGGTTCACCGCCTAGGGTGTTATAAAACTTGCTCGAAGAAAAGGAAGTTTCCTTGACCCCGAACGACGCGTGTGGCGTTATCAATGGCGATTGCAAGGAGCTTCACAAATTTTGTGATCATACTTTGAAGAAGGTTCGGGATGGGATGGCTTATAGGTTAAATGTTGAAAACACAAAGACCTTGATAGATCTTAAGCACTCGGAGATCGTTAGTGTTGCCTATGTAATCACAAGCAAACTAATAGAAGATCTCTACAACTCGTATTTTGTAGCGGAAAGTAAATACAAGTTATAATAACTAAGAACTCTTTGATCCTCTATGGATCTTTTGATTATAGAAACTCTATGTTTGGATAGTTTACAAGACTTGAAAGACTTGAGAAAACTTATCTATTACAAACTATCATGGTTTCTTATATAGGCAAGAAACCACAATGGCGTTTACAATGTCGCTCTAATACTAACATAGACCAAGCATGCATCTAGACAAGCATGCAACTAATCATATTGTTTTGTTAATCATATTGTTTATTACGAGTAAGCTCTACACATGTCTGGCGCCAACCTATCTTTAATCTGTGTGACTTTTACTCTATCTTGAGCTTATCTCTCTCGTGGATTCGCACTTTCGGTGACAACACGATATACGCTTTAACACTTCTTTGAAGTGTGACTTGATGAGAATCCATTCTTCTTCTGAGAATCTCTTGGTAGATACTTGGCGAGAATCGATGGTTACCTTAATTCCCAACAATCCTCCCTAAAGCGGAATTTGACTAGGTTAAGTTCGGTTTCCTTGATAGATCGATAATCTTTGTTGAGGATTGTACCATTTATGAAAAATTTCCAAACAAGATCCTCCCGTATCTTAAACACTACGAGCTATGAATGGCGGTATCTTGAGGATCGGCAACAAAGATTCGGAAGAAGAACATCTCTATGATGGTGAGCTGTGAAACACGGATCTTTGCGACAACATATGACATCATGTACATCAAAACATATAAGTTCAATACTATTCTCATCACTTCCGGTGTGTTAACTCTGTGAGAGGTGAATCATTGAAATTAATGGGTTTGATGTCTCTTTACCAATAGCCATTACTCTTGGAGTAGCCACATGTTTGAGTTCGAAAACTATGGTACATTGATAACCATCGATTTATTGGCAAACCGGCAACCATATAAGCGGTTTGTCTTGTCTTTACATGGCCGTTTGCTCGGGACTAGTCAATTCTTAGAATTGGTGAATTGAGAACCAAATATGGATTGATTGCCTTTACCACATGCCATATACATGTGGGCTAGCCAATTCTTGGATTCCAAAAGGAATAGACCATGGTGAATTGATGACCATACAACCCTCGTGATTAAGCATGGGTGGTTGCGAGACCCTATGATTTTGAGCAAACCATTACGACTATCAACATTTGTTGTGTCTTTACCAAAGTTGTACCCTTTGGACTAGCCAACTCTTTGACATACACAAGGTACATCGGTGAGTTAAAACCATCGAATTGGACAACAAACAAACTGCATAAAAGTTAGTTTTTTTTTTTTTTTTTTTTTTTTTTTTTTTAACTAAAATTGAAAAATTAACACGGGAAAAGGCGGTATATACATAACACAAATAAAAAGCAACAAAACAAAGTAATGCGAGAGGGTACCAAGTGTCACGATATGGATGAGGATGAGGCCTATTGCGGTTGTTGAAGTTGAGTCTTGATCAATCCCACCAATGTTAAAGCGGTGTCTTTCATTGCCCACGGGATCTGGAGGAATTTCAATTTCGACTCGACATCTTTTCCATAAGTCTTTTGGGCAAAGGATACTTTCTTTCGAGAAAACATGTGAGACGGTGATTCCACCCTTAGTCTCAAGCACATGCACACGAGGGAGAGGATAGAATCTCCAGGATGCAAGCTTCCACCGATGTGAGTTTTCCCAAATGGAATGTGCTTTGCTATTGGGAATGTGAGAGTTTAACAGGACTTGAAGATCTCCTGGTAAGAACATCCCAGAACCTTGTGGTTCCTTGTTGCAGTAATAGGTGGTAACACGAGTGAACAGAGAAAGTAAGTCTGCCCTGTCTACCAAGTGTAGAATTTCCTTTAGAAAGGTGAATTCCATTGAAGTGGAGTCCCCCGATGAATGACATTCATCTCATCATCCTTCAATTTCAATCTACCACCTCATCGAATTTCCATCGGGAAAATCGTGAGAACCCTCAATAATGAAAGTTGAGTCATCGACTTCAAGATCCAAAGGAGATCTTTTGGCCATTCTCTTCTTCCTCCTACCGGGTTTATAGATTTCCCGGAGGAGCATTTTCATCTTGAACATTTGTGGTAAGACTTGAAGAGGTAGAGGGAGACTTAGTTGAAACACGAAGTGCATTCATCTGTGAAGCATCTTTATTGCCCTTTTGTTTTTATTTCGTGAGATCGGCTTCCTTAACTTTAGAAGCTTCTTGTGTGTCAATGATTGCCACGAGATGAAGTGGGGGCGATATATCGGTGCTTGAGGAGAATTGGAAGATGGTTCGTGAGATGGACCCTTGTCGATATAGAAGCAACTTGAGATGCTTGATGAGGAATATTGGAGATGATTCCTTGGTGGAGCATCATCGGACTTGAGTCTTTTGGCTTACGGGGAAGCTTCATTCTCTGTAATCCTTCTCAAGTGGGTAGAATGTCTTTGAAGATGATGATTTGTCCTTCATGATCGATTATATTTGCGAAGCAGGACATGATCGGGAAAAGCCTTGACTTGTTTCATTGTTAAGCGAGTTGTACATCGAGCATTGATTTTCACCACCATTCTCATTTCACTTTAGAAGGAGGTTTCTCTTTGTCCTTCGAGCTTTGATGGCCCTCTTTTGTGCGATAGCTTCTTGCTTCCTTTGTCTTCCACGAGCCATCATTCGCTCCACATAATTGTCTTGAGAAATCTCCACCTAGTATACTTTGAGCAAGAGAAGGTCTTGAAATGACTTCTTTGAGTTAGAATATCCCGGTGTTCGTGAGCATCGAACCCTCATTGCATCAGTTCTCTTCTTCTCTCGGGAGTTAAAGATGAAAAGTCCTCTGTTTCAAGTTGATGAGCCAATACTTCACTTTCCTTTGACTTCTCAAACTCGGCCAATCTACTTGCTTGACCTAGTCTTTCCTCCTCACTTACAGTGCGGACCAAGCTCATCTTGATTATTACATCTTTCCCTTTATCATCGGGCTTCTTGGCACACTCTTCTTGATTAAATCAACACGGGAACCTCGGTAGCAGTACCTAAGTCAACATGTTGATCAGATTATCAAGCTGGAGTGGTCATGGCAACAACATCGAAAGATCTGCTTTGAAGGTGAAAGGCTGCATTGGTTCTTGAGCAGATGAAGATTGATTAGGATCGAAGATGCATCCTCCATTTGCACATCGGCGGATGCATCCTTATCAACATCGGGTTCCTTTGAAGCTTGAAGATACCTTATGAATATAAGATCTCTTTCTTCTTTTGTAAAGGACAGGTTCCTTCTTCTTTGAGGAAGCAGCAACTACTGATGAAGGATCATTGAGAGAAACATCAGCCAACATATCCAGAGACTCAAAATGAGGTACTTCTTGTTCTTCATCAGAAGAAACCACAAGCTTCCTTTTGGAGCTCCCTTTGAGTTTGTCCTCTAAATCCTTGACTTGATTCTGCAGTTCTTCAATCTTACTCCCAAGAGAAGACTTGGTCTCTGCAAGCTCCTTTTCGGACTAGTAACCTCGGTGACATACACATTGACAAGAGCATAGATAGATGAGAGTGTAATAGGGTCCTCGGCTCCACCGTGATTGCTCGTGGTAAGGGAGCTTCATTGGACCTTCGGTAGTAATATGGTCATGCTCAATGTGAGGAAGATCTTCATTGAGAGGATCCCTAACGGGACTTGGTGTGGGTAGTCTATTAAGATCGGACTCATCATGAGTAACTAGTGTGGGTGTTGGTGGGACAAGGTGGGTTGGTCTGGAGCAACATGAGTTGCTTCAGCAGTTGATGAAGGTCCTCATCTATGTTAACTAATGGATTACCATCGGTAGCACGGTGAAGTAGGAGGATCATGAGCCACATTCTCCTCATCGTGACCTCATTACCTTGTGGCAACATGGCTGCTAGCAAGGATGATGTTCCCCACGAAAGTGGGTTCTCATTGTTGCAAACAATTTAGCGATTAAAGTACCTATGGGATAGAAAGATTGGGCTTGGGTAGTGGTGTCTAAAATCATTTGCGAAACCTTGGGTACATTAAAATTTACCCTTTTTCTTTTGAATATTTTCAACCATGTTTTCGAAAATATACCTAGAAAAATTGAAAGTTACCCTTGAGAAAGACACACAATACCATAGCCCGGTTGGGTGAAAGCGGTCCCATCCTCGGTCTTGTTGCTCATGCATTGAAGCGGCGTGTGAACTAGGAACCTCCACTTGGGCGAGTTCCTTCTTGACCACATATCGGTTCTTGTTCCTCGATAGCCAATAGCTCTTAGCCCATTAAGCACATCTTCACGATTAGAGTAAAATACTCCATCGGCATCTTCAAGTGAAGCTTCCTCTAATTAGGTCCTCTGTAACTATGTACTCTGTTTCATCAATCACGACCCTAATCTCTGTCTCACTCCTCTTCGTGATTCCCAAAATTGAGTAATCAGTGATTCATATATCTCATTTGGAGAATGAGTTAGAGCATAACAAATCTTGGACCTTTTCAGGAATTCCACCATTGGTTCGTACAATTCATATCCCTTGCCATTTCCCAGAAATGCAACTTTGTTGTGATCATGTTTAAATTCAAGAGCCATGAGGGATATGAGTGTTTAGGGTTATGATTCTTGAAATGGTGAGTGTTTGTGAAAGCGGAATGAGAGGGAATTTGTTTGTACTGAAGAGAGTGATGGTGGATTGATAGTTTTTGCCCAAATTATAGTCAAAGAAAAATTGACCGTTTGGTTGACTATTCTTGGCGTGTATTGCATCTTTGACCCAACCCAAAACAACACTTGACGAGGAACACATGATCAATCTCTTTGAAGTTATAACTTCAATGAGAATGCATCAAAGATAAGAATATCTTGGTAAGTTTCTAGAATTCTTGTGCCAACCACTTGCATTAAACTCATTGAACCTCGAACCCGTCTATAAAATGATCCCAATGTAACTCATCTCTTCATCAAGATCCCCAAATAATTACCACAAACCCTAGATGCAAAATAACCCCAATTAACCAAATTGCACCATGAATACCAAACACGAGATCATAGATCTCACTTCCTCATCTTCATCATCCTCTTCATCATCATCAGTGGTGAATCAAACCCATGGCAACATTACTTTCCTCAACCCTATCCACGACCAAATAAATCGCCCTTTCTTCCTTCTTGAGAAGATGGCGGTGTAGTGAATCCAAGTGAATCTGCGATGATTACGATGACTCCTATAAGGAGGAACATCTTACTCCCGACCTCCGGCACCTCGGTCTCAACAAAGACCTCGTGCGAGAATCCGCCACTCCCAAAGATAGAGGTGGTTCTTGGTCTCCTTGCACCATCTTTTGGTGCATCAACACACATCGTATAATAGAAGGGCTTAAGGAGGGTGGATCGATTGCATTTTGGTTGAAATGAATAGATGAAGCACACAGGACACGTTATTTTCTCCGTCATCCTGCGTGGTCATCGTCATCATCAATCGTTTGCATCAATCCATCCTCCCATTTTGGTCCTTAGCATCTTCGTCGTCTTTGGTCATGCATATCCAACCGGCCGGTTAGGCGGAATGGGTGGTTATGCAAGACCTACAAAAGCAAAGCCGACATCTAATGCATATCCAACATTCACTTAGATTTGGAATGAAAGATATACACTAGATTAGGATTAGCTTTTGTACTGCTCGTATCTTGTAGATGCATATGTAGTAGGTTGACTTTATGTGGTATGGGTAAAGCATTTCTTGAATGAATGAATGAACAATTTGACTTCAATTTCTTTTCTTGATATTATAACCCGGTGGAATCAAATTGTATGCTTGATGCTTTTGCTTTCGGAAGAAACAAGCAACACTCTTTTAGCTATCTTGACCATGTACCATTGAGTCACACTTGATGAATTTGAACTTGATCATGGGATGGACAAGCGCAATTCGAGACAAGCGCAAAGCAGACACAAAAATACACAAGAACAACACAAAGACAAAAACTAAAGAATTATTAGGCAGTTAGTGTTAGTAAAGAATAATGAATAACGAGAGGCAAAAATGCAAATTAGAAAATTAAAAAGATAAAATATATTAAATAAACGCTATCACTATTGGCAAAATGATGTTTTACAAACCTAATGATAGAAGCAAATTTAGAAAAAAAAAGCATTTAAAACAAAATATGAAACATAACACACAAAAATATGCGAGTTTGCACAAATCCTCCCACGAGGCATATGCCTCCCCAGAGGCCTATGCCTCCCTTAAACTATCGATCAAGGGTTTAACATTCCAATATTGACCACGAGGTGTTGAAACCTTGGTCCATCAAACGCTTTTGTTAATAAGTGCGCCACATTATCATCGGTATGAATTTTAGCCACTTTTATCAAATGTTTTCATATGCATCTCTTATAAAGTGGTGCACGATTTCAATGTGTTTTGTTCATTGTGAAAAGCTGGATTTTGACTATGCGAGATGGTACTTTGATTATCTATATGAATTGTAGTGTTCATGAAGTTGTACCCATAGTCCGACAATTGGTTTTGAATCCAAAGGACACACCACGACAATTTGCGTGACAACATACTACTGCTTGATGGTTGAGGCGACCACAATGGTTTGTTTCTTGCATTGCCAAGAAATCAACCTCTTGCCAAGAAATTGGCGACCTCGGTTGTGGATCTTCTATCGGTTGCACCGGCATAATCACTTTGTCACTATATGCTTCCAACTTGAAAGGAGACTCTTTTGGGTACCAAAGGCCTAAAGAGGTTGGCCTTTGAGGTACTTAAAGATCTTCTTGTGACATTTAGATGGGAAGTAAGTGGAGTGACTTGATGTCGAGAACAAACACTCACGACAAATGTAATATCGGGTCTTGAAGGCATTAGATACATCAATGAACCAATCATGGACTGTCTGGATGAACATTCACGGTAGATCGGTTCATTATTTGCTTTAGTCTTTGGAGCTTCATAAGGTGTTGTGGCGGTCCTAACACCTTCCATACCAAACTTCTTCAAAATGTCCTCACATATTTATCTTGTGAGATAAAGATGCCATCTTGTTCTCTTGAACTTGGAGACCCAAAAGAAAGTAAGCTCTCCCATAGCACTCATTTGAAATTCACCCTTCATTAGTTCCTCAAATTCCCTGCACCAAGCTTCGTTTGTGGAGCCAAAAATAATGTCGTCCACATAAACTTGCACAAGAATGATGTCGAATAATTCTTCTTTAGGAGCGAGTTTTATCAATAGCACCTCTCCTATAGCCATGCTTGACGAGGAATGATGAAAGCCTAGCATACCAAGCTCTTGGTGCACGATGTAAGCCATAAGAGCTTTAACAACCTTGTAAACATGATTTGGGTGATCGGGTCTTCAAATCCCTTGGGTTGAGTGACATAGACCTCCTCTTCAATCTCACCATCTGAAAAGCACCTTTGACATCCATTTGATACACCATGAAACCCATGTAAGAAGCATATGCCAAGAAAATGCGAATTGCTTCAACTCACGGCAACAGTGCAAACACTTCATCATAATCAATCCCTTCCTCTTATGCGAAGCCTTGAGCTACTAATCTTGCTTTGTTTTGATCACAACACCCGAGCATCTCTCTTATTCTTGAGAATCCACTTTGTCCCAATGGCATATTTGCCATCGAGTGGAACCAAAATCAAAACTGCTTGATTGTGAAATTGTTGCATTTCTTCTTGCATTGCTTCTAGCCGACTTGAATCGTTAAGAGCTTGAGAAACACTTGTTGGTTCCACTTGAGAAAGAAAACAAGCAAGCAGACAATGTTTGAAGTACGTGTGATTGTCTCTTTCTTTGGTTGGAGACATAAGAGAAAAGCAATCTGCCCAAATTGAGGACTTGTTATAGCCCTTGAGTTCTAACGGTGCGAAGATCACCTATGATGTTGGATTGAGGATGAGCAATGTTGATCCTCACGAGTAGCGATGGGGTGACTTCAATGGATGAATCAAGATTAGTGATTGTTGGTTCAAATTGACATCATAAGAGGGTGAGGTGAAAATGCCGACTTTGGGTTGATGATTTCCAAGATCGGAGGGTTTTGGAAAGCGTGTATGAGGTTCTCAAAGTCGAAGACACTTGAGAAGGAACATGAGAAGAAGCAGCATAGCCTTGATTTGTGGATGGTAGGTGTGTGAGTCAACTTCGGTGAGACACGTGGTTTCTCTTGACTCCTTCATTAGCAACCTCTCCATTCGGTTTCTGCTTCAAGCTTAGCGACAAATTCTTGAGTCGAAGCCTAGCAAGGTCCTCGACATAATGAGAGTCATCTTCATCACTCGTATCGACAATATCCTTGGAGGTGGTACACGCAATATTGTTAGGGAGAAAGAAGGCACAAGTATAGGTTGCTCATCATCTTCAAACTCATTTTGAGTCATCATCTAAGGGACTGCATTGTTAGTGGGAGAAGCTTGAGGACTGCATTTTGGTTAGCCAAGTGTCTAGTGTAACCCAAGGAATCGGTTAAGTAGTCAAGGTCAAAGACCACGTATGACCACGTCCTTGAACATTATGCTTATCTTCCAAAATCTCGGGTTCAACGTCTCCTCTATCTTCTTGGCTTGCAAATTGTACACCTGTATGCCTTACTATGGTGAATAACCCACAATATAACCATCATCGACCTTTTCATCAAACTTTCCCAACGGATCCTTTGGTGTTCGAATGGTCACTTGACAACCAAAAGGTTTTAGGTAGTGAATAGCGGGAACCTTCCCAAAGAAAGTTCATATGGTGTTTTGAGTTGTGGTCTTGTAATGGAGACCTGTTTAGCACATAGCACTGTTGTGCCATGACTTGATCCGAACATAGTGGGTAGTTTAGAGTCGCAAGCATTGATCTTGCGGCCTCTATTAAGGTCCTATTCTTTCTTTCGGCCACCCCATTTTGTTGTGGGGTTCTTGGATTACTATAGTCCCTTTTATACCTTTTGACCCACGAGTTCTATAAGAATAGCATTTTTAAACTCGTCCCATTATCACACGAATACCCTTGACCTTTTGTTCAATTGATTTTCAACGAGAGTGATGAATTGATCGACACTTGAGATGTTTCATCTTTGGTTACGAGAAAGAAAACCCAACAAAATCTGCTATAGCCATCGGTGATAACCAAGCGAAGTACTTATGATCAATGCTTGACTTGAGTTGGACCAAGCAGATCCATGTGGAGCAGCGAAGAGGTTCGATAATGATGCTCATAGCATTGATAGCTTTGTAAGAAGCTACGTGTTGTTTTCCTTTGTTGCAAGCGACACAATTATGATCATTTGTGAATACTTTGGTGGGAAGACCTTCAACAAGACCCATTTTAGAGAGTTTGTTAATGGTCTTGAAATTCACATGAGCCATCCTCCTATGCCATTTAGTAGACTCATCAAGAGATGCTTTAGCCACCAAACAAGTGAGGTCACCACTGGTTGAACTTCATTAAGGTTGAATGTGTATAAATTGTGAGTTCGAGGAACTTTCGGTGAGAATTGAAGTTTCTTACGGGAGTTTGAAGTCTTTAGACGACACAAGACATTCATTCTCGATGAAGAGAACTTTGTTCTTAGTGTCACAGATTTGTGAAGCAGAGAACAAGTTGAAATCTTGAAGTTCCTTAACATAGTACACATTTTCAAAATCTAGATGAGGTGTCTTTATGGTGCCTTTCCTGTGATACTTCCATCACTTCCTCCAAAAGTCACATTGCCTCCTCCTTCTATAGGAACAAAATTGTGCATCATATCTACGTTCCCGGACATGCTACGGAACAACCACTATCAACAATACCAATATTCTTATGCTTAAGGGATGATCCTACAAACAACAATAAAATATATACAAGCGGTTAGAATTCGATGGAGGTTCAAGTCATTCTTGACTTGAACACGCTTATGGATCACGAGGTTTAGGACATGAAGATTTAGAGGATCCACCATTGTTCTTGGTCCTCCATTGATGATTGGGTCCTTGTTGGTCCAAGAACAACTTCTTTGAGGGCTTCGGCGGTGCTCCCATATCCCATCCCGGCATACATAGAGTCAACATATGTAGGCCAATAACCATGTTTAAAGTATGGGCTAGTTGGTTGCACATAAGGTGCAGTGCTGAACCTCTCCAATGAGAGTCGGTATTAGTTGCTTGAGGGACATAAGGTGGAATATTAGCAACATTGGTCCACTTAGATTTATGTTTACGGTGAGTAGCACATGCACCCAATCTTTGCTCATAAAAATCACAATCCTTAATTAAATGAAATTTACTTCCACATACAAAACATGTCTTCTTCTTGGAAGATTTATTCAAATAGGGAGATGTTTGATTACATGCGAAGTACTTAAAGCAGAAACATTCAAGGAATTGTTTTAACGGTGATTATTCAAAGATTTAAAGACAAGTCTTGAAGAAAGCTGTCTTGGAAGTTGATTCTCGTGACTTCCCTAGAAGGCTTGTAAGTAGGCGGGGTGCGAGGCTTGGGTGTTGGTTCGAGGCTTGGGAAGGTCGGACTTCTCATTTGAATCACGACTTTCATAGGAAGTAGACCCTTGATCCGATGAATTGTCCTTTGTCGAGCAAGAGACAAAGTCATTAGATGAGGTATCGAGTGCAGCAAGTCTTTGACTTTACGCCATATAGATGATGTGATCCATCAAAGTCAACGATGATGGATAGGTCTATGGGCATAAATTCACCTCTAATAGGTCCGGGGACGACATGCAATTCACCTTCTTTTACAAAGTTAGCTAACCTCTTTGGTGTGGATTCGACCATCATATCTAGCTTCTACTCCTACATACTTTTGAAAGCCTAATCCTAAGCGGAGGTTCTTGATTGGTATTATAGATTTCTCTAGCAGATTATCACACGAAATTAACCATTCCTTATGCCTAGCTATTTCCTCGGCTAGTTTTCTTTAAGCTCTAGGTTCTCGAGACACGACTTCATCCTTTGCTTTCTCGAGCAGTTTTAAGTAATTATTTGCAACTTCTAGATCAAGCTGTAACACCTTTATCTTTTCTTCATAAGCTATTTGATTCTTTTGAAACCATACTTTTGTCTTTCTCTTTTTTTAATGCTAGTTTATGAGCTTCATTATCAACATAGCATTCATCAAACTTAGGTTTCATAGCATCAAATTCTTCTTTAAGTTCATTGTATCTTAGACTACAACCAAATATCTGATTGTGTACACGAGATAGTCCCATCAAGGCAAGCGATCATGCCTTTCATCCAAGTACACCTTGCAAGCAATCCAAGCTTATCGGTATCATGAGCTTCCTCATTCACGAGTTCATGTGCGATCCAGTTGACTGTTCATCCATGGTGAGGAGAGGCTGCTGAAGCTCGACTTCTGCTTTTTTTCTGGCGATAGGAAAGGTAGTTAGCTCCATCTCCACTTTTCTGTCTTTGCATTCCTTGAGAAATGCCCCATCGGTGGCAAGTGAAACACTTGACTTTTCTCCTATCAAAGCGGTGGTTCCTTTCCTTGAAAGCAAACTTCCTCCCGGACTTCTCTTCAAACCTTTTGATGTCCAGCTGGCGACAATGCCACTGCATTTTCGGTTTCATCTCCTCCATTTCAAGAGGTCCAAGCGATCAAAGTCTTCATATGCAAGATCTTCTTGAGTATCATAATCGACAACAAGCGAATGAAGAACATCCTCCATCACACTACTAGTCTTAGTTTGAGAACATGGTGGAGTGGGACGAGTGTTATGTGGTGGAGTGGGAGTGCAAGATGATGGAAAGTAGTTGGGCGGGAGATGATGGAAAGTAGTTGGAACTAGGAGGCGGTACCATCATGTTGGAGTGAGATGTCCCAACAAAAGCTGCATGGCGAGAAGAAGATGTACGGTAGGGAGTCGACATCGAGTTCAAGGTTACGAGTGCATTATCTGACTCATCAAAGGTAAGCATGTCCAACCCTCCTTTAGCCTTGAGGCAATACTTACATGTAACCATGATGGAGGTAAAGATCGAAGGAACTTTGAGTTGCAATCATCATTATCGGGTTTTGCATTAATTTGGTTCGGTGACTCAAAATCCTATGGAACTGTCGTATCCCTTGTGGATACCTTCTTCTTCGGAGATATTGAAGTCACGAAATTGTTGTCTCGGCATGGACTTCCTCATTCTCTTTGATTCTTCATTTCCACGAACCTTGCTTTGAGAGCCATCCATATGTCCTTTGCATCATCCATATGGTGAAAATCACGAGATGATCTTGGTATGGCTTGAAGCGAATAGTTTTACTTTATGCTCTCTGCATAGCGGCACCTCTTGTTGGTTTTGGTGGAGCCATGATAAACTTCCATCCACATCGGGAATCATTTTCTTTAATTGTTTCCTTTCTTTACTACCTCCCTGATTCCAATCAATATTGGAAATCCAGTTTTCCATCTTCATAGTCCAAAGTTCATACTCTTCCCTTTTTAAATAAGGAAATTTACCATTCTTGTTTGAGAGACTAAGTTGTTGCATGGAAGTGGTGTTGGTGTTGTTTGTGTTGGTGACTTGGTTTCATTATCGGATCGGGCATGGTGAATGAATGTTTGATTGTATGGGGTGAGAATGGTTCTTAGTATCGTAGAGACTTTCCAGAGGCTCGATACCACTTGTTGAAAACACAAAGACCTTGATAGATCTTAAGCACTCGGAGATCGTTAGTGTTGCCTATGTAATCACAAGCAAACTAATAGAAGATCTCTACAACTCGTATTTTGTAGCGGAAAGTAAATACAAGTTATAATAACTAAGAACTCTTTGATCCTCTATGGATCTTTTGATTATAGAAACTCTATGTTTTGGATAGTTTACAAGACTTGAAAGACTTGAGAAAAGCTTATCTATTACAAACTATCATGGTTTCTTATATAGGCAAGAAACCCTAATGGCGTTTACAATGTGCGCTCTAATACTAACATAGACCAAGCATGCATCTAGACAAGCATGCAACTAATCATATTGTTTTGTTAATCATATTGTTTATTACGAGTAAGCTCTACATGTCTGGCGCCAACCTATCTTTCATCTGTGACTTTTACTCTATCTTGAGCTTATCTCTCTACGTGGATTCGCACTTTCGGTGACAACACGATATCGCTTTAACACTACTGTGAAGTGTGACTTGAGTGAGAATCCATTCTTCTTGGCGAGAATCTCTTGGTAGATACTTGGCGAGAATCGATGGTTACCTTAATTCCCAACACCGTGGCTTACCCTAATACTACACTACAACGATTAGGTTCTTTGCCTAGGGTGTTATAAAACTTGCTCAAGAAAAGGAAGTTCCTTTGACCCCGAACGACGCGTGTAGCGTTATCAAGTTTTTGGCGCGTTCGGGAATAGAATAGCTAGTTAGTAGTCCACCTCGTTTAGGTTTCTTTACTTGATTCCTATCAAGTAAATTTTTCTCATTTTAGCTTTCTCTTAGTCTATCCCCTTCTTCGTGACCTTTGTTCATAATCCCATCACTTTTCATCATGGAAGGTGATAACCAACCTGCCACTTCCCTTAGACAACTTAGAACCGCAGTTCTACCAAAACTCTTCTTGAACCTTTGCGAGAACCCGAAGAGAGCTCAATAGGCGAAGAAAAGCTCTCCATGATTCGAACCTCATGGCACTTCCATCAACTTTGATGAAGTCACCTCGATGAAGAGTCCCTCATTCCCCACAATCCCCGAAACCATCATCATTGACGATCTAAGCCAAAATGGCGAGGACATTCTGCCACTCGGTCAATGGACCCATTAATCCTCCGAAGCAAAATCCATCGGGAATACTCTTCCCCTCGCATCTGGATTAACCGGTGCCATTGTCTATCCTTGAACAAGTCAATGAGGTCCGCATGCCTCGACATTTGGTCGATCCAAAATGCATGTCAATTCCATGGATCCACGGTGAAAACCCAATCCACCACATCAAGCGGTTTTAAAAATTGTTGATGCTATCTATGCCGACGGGCATCCAAGGAGACATCTAGACTCGGTTTTCCCATTTTCTTTGCAAGGGCAAGCCAAGGAGTGGCTCGATAAGCTCCCTCCACGGTCTATTTTCACGTGGGAACAACTCACAACCAAGTTCACCAAAAGTTCTTCCCCACGGAAGAACGCATCAATTAGGAGCAAATTATGCACTTCCATCGACGGATGGAGAATCTATCACTAACTCATGGATTAGTTACAAAGATCTTATTCAACAAGCCCCACACCATGGTATCAACCTTTGGTTGCTTGTTCAAATCTTTACGACAATGTCTCCGAAAGGATAAAAAGGATTGATTTCTCAATCGGCGAAGAATTGCGAACCTCAGCTGGAAGAAGGGTGGAACCGCATAGAGGAATACATCCAATACCAAGGCAGGTCATTGGAATGAGCCAAGAATCGCGCTAAGTATCTCTACTTTCTCGAATGAAGAGTTATCCTTCGATGATCGGATTAAGAAAGCTGAAGAAGCTTGCATACCTCACGAAATCACCGTAACCAAAAAGGCTAATTAACCCATACCTCATATGCGACATTTGTGGAGGGCCACACGAGAGTGATGAGTGTGATGACACACGCCAAGAGAGCGTCTTCCTTTCCAGTCATGATATTTATGATGACCCTTCACTCCTCACATTCTATTAAAACGATGAATGTGATCCACAGGGCAACTCGAAATGGAGAAGCGAAGGAAGGAAGGATCGAATACACCATCCGTGATGCCTTTGAAAAAGAACTCGGGCAGTTTACCATGGAAGGACCACACTTTTAAAAGGTCTTGAGGAGTTTATCCAAGAGCGACAAGTTGAATTACAAAGTCAATTCGCCAACATCCACGAAAGAATAAGCGGATCCGCCCACCCCTTCACGATCCGACTTGCGCCATCACCACTCGATCGGGAACTACTACCAAGGATCCCAGATCCCGACCGGAACCCCACCACAAGGGAACTGTGTTAGGAAATGAGGCAATTCTGAACCCTTCCAACCCTCACGGTCCCCTCCACAAACACCAAGACCGCCCAACGACCAACTCTCGCATGGATTCCCTATCCTCTCGTCTAAAGAATCAAAGGTTGAAGAAGACAATGAAAGAATATTGTCTTATTTGAAACAAACGTCCGTCAACATACCACTCCTCGATGTATTCTATCACATCCCTAAACATGGCAAATACTTCAAGAGGTTAATATCTAATCGGACGAAACTTGAAGGGTTGATATCATTAGGAGAAGAATGTTCGGCTATCATTCAGAAAAGCCAGCCCAAGAAGAAAGAAGATCCGGAAGTTTTACCATTCCTTGCTCTATAGGGCGCTTTCTATAAAAACGCTGTGGCGGATCTTGGGGCAAGCATTAACACGATGCCTCACTCCTGTTTCTTAAACTCGGATATTCGGTGAAACCAACCGGGATGAGTATCAATTACCGATCGATCAATCAAATATCCCATTGGAGTTTGTGAGAATGTTCTTGTAAGGGTAGGAGAATTCAAGTTTCCAGTTGATTTCGTGATTTTAGAAATGGAGGAAGATAACTCAGTTCCAATAATCCTTGGAAGACCTTTCTTGGCTACAGCTCGTGCTATCATTGATGTTCATGACGGTAAACTCACTTTACGAGTGGGGTCCGAGAGCTTAACCTTCGACATCAAGGATTCTATGAGCCATTCCTCCTCCTGCAATCACCCCGTATATTTTGTTGAGGAAGTTGATGAATTTGTTGATGACATAGATGACTGCATTGACGAGTATCTATTAAACGAATTCATGAATAATGATAACAACATAATATACAACGACGAAGAAATTGAGATGGTTGGAGTTGTTTCCTTTTATCCACGTAGGGAAGAAATTGAACCTATTGAGCTTCAAAAGCCAGAGAATAAGCTAAAACCATCAATCAAAGAACCCCCTACCTTAGAACTAAAAGATCTCCCGAGTCACCTGGAGTACGCCTTCCTTCAAGGAGAGGACCAACTCCCTGTCATCATAAGCTCTTCGCTAACCACTAGTCAGAAAGAGAAGCTCTTGGAAGTTTTAAAAGAGTACAAAGGAGTGATCACGTGGAGTGTTGTCGACATTAAGGGAATTGATTCTACATTCTGTACTCACAAAATCCTCATGGAAGAAGATTACAAACCAACCGTTCAACCGCAAAGACGGGTTAACCCTAATATCAAGGAGGTAGTGAAAAAGGAGGTCATCAAGCTTCTTGACGCAGGTCTCATCTACCCCATATCAGATAGCCCATGGGTCAGCCCAGTCCAAGTGGTTCCAAAAAAGGGAGGAATGACGGTTGTGAAGAACGAAAAGGGTGAGTTGGTGCCGCAAAGAACGGTTACTGGTTGGCGAGTCTGTATTGACTACAGAAAATTGAATGATGCCATCCGGAAAGATCATTTTCCTCTGCCATTCATTGACCAAATGCTCGAAAGGTTAGTCGGGCATGAATACTACTGTTTCCTTGATGGCTTTTTCAGGATATTTCCAAATTCTCATTGCCCCTGAAGATCAAGAAAAAACTACATTTACATGCCCCTACGGGACGTTTGCCTACAAGCGAATACCCTTCGGGTTATGTAACGCACCCGCTACCTTTCAGCGATGTATGATGGCCATATTCCACGAATTAATTGAGGACATCATGGAAGTCTTCATGGATGATTTCTCGGTATTTGGAAATTCTTTCGACCTTTGTCTTTCCAACCTTAGGAAGATGTTGAACCGGTGCGAGGAAACTAATTTGGTCTTAAATTGGGAAAAATGTCATTTCATGGTAAAAGAAGGAATTGTCTTAGGGCATAAAGTCACTGGAAATGGAATTGAGGTCGATAGAGCAAAAATCGAAGCAATTTCCAAACTCCCCTATCCTACCAACGTTAAAGCCATTCGCAGCTTTCTAGGTCATGCGGGTTTTTATCGAAGGTTTATTAAAGACTTCTCGAAAATTGCCCGGCCAATGACACAGCTTCTTGTTAAGGATGCCCCTTTTGATTTTTCTGGAGAATGCAAGGAAGCATTCAACCGACTAAAGACAAATCTCACTCAGGTGCCTATAATGGTCACCCCTGATTGGTCTCAGCCATTCGAAATCATGTGTGATGCTAGCGATTATCTTTGAGGGCGCGTGCTCGCCAAAGGAAAGAGAAGCATTCTCAACCAATCTACTATGCTAGCAAAACCATGAATGTAGCGCAAGAGAATTACACGACCACCGAGAAAGAACTTTTAGCTGTAGTTTTTGCCTTCGATAAGTTCAGGCAATATCTCGTCCTCTCTAAAACTGTCGTCTTCACCGATCACTCCGCCTTACGCCACTTGTTTTCAAAACAAGATGCTAAGCCCCGACTCATTAGGTGGATCTTATTACTTCAAGAATTCGACATTGAAATTCGAGATAAAAAGGGGGCAGAAAATCTCGCTGCTGATCATCTATCACGCTTGGAAAACCCTGATCTTGAGAAATTCGATCACACCGAGATTCGTGACTCTTTTCCCGAGGAACGGCTAATGGCCATTAAGGAAATTGAGCCATGGTATGCAGATTATGCTAACTACCTGTCCAGTAGGGTTTTGCCAAATTACATGACCAAGCAAGATAATTCTTCACTACGCTAAAACATTACTTCTGGGATGAGTCCTTCCTATTCCGCATATGCCCCGATCAAATCATACGACGTTGCGTGGCCGGTAGAGAGATTGATCGAGTTCTAAAAGAATGTCATGCGGGACCATCTGGAGGACATCACGGTGTAAATGTCACGGCACGAAAGGTTTTCGATGCCGGATTCTATTGGCCTACTATTTTTCGAGACGTTAAGAGATTAGTTCAAACGTGTGATGCATGCCAACGATCAGGAAACATCTCGCGAAGGGATGAATCACCTCAGAACTATATCCAAGTCTGCGAAATATTCGATGTTTGGGGTATAGACATCATGGGACCTTTTCCATCCTCCGGAGGAAATGAATACATTCTCGTAGCTATTGACTATGTATCCAAATGGGTAGAGGCTCAAGCCCTTAGGACTAATGATGCGAGGGTAGTTATCCAATTTCTTAAAAAACTCTTCGCACGATTCGGGATTCCTAAGGAATTGATCAGTGATAGAGGGACTCACTTTTCCAACGCTCAAATGGAGAAGGTGATGAAGAAGTATGGCGTCCCACATAGATTTTCTACTGCATATCATCCTCAGACGAATGGACAAGTAGAAAACACAAATAGGGCATTAAAGCGGATACTTGAAAAGAAGGTCCACCATAATAGAAAATATTGGGCATTCAAACTAGATGAGGCACTCTGGGCATTTAGAACTGCTTACAAAACACCTATCGGAACAACCCCTTTTCGCTTGGTATACAGGAAGGCGTGCCACCTCCTATTGAACTTGAGCAAAAGCATATTGGGCACTTAAGGCCCGCAATATGGATTATTCGAGCGTGGTCCAATCGGTTCTTACGACTTCAAGAATTAGATGAACTAAAATTTGGAAGCATATGAATCATCAATCACATACAAAGAAAGGGCAAAAAAATGGCATGATCAACGAATAAAGAGTCCTAAAGAGTTTTTGGAAGGAGATAAGGTGATCTTGTATAATTCAAGACTGAGATTGTTCCCAGGAAAACTCAAATCGAGATGGTATGGACCCTTTTCCGTAAGAAAGCAGATGAGCAATGGAGCGGTGGTGCTACTAGACCACGATGGAAGAGAATTCACCTTTAATGGACAACGGGTGAAGCATTATCAGTTGGATAATAATGAAATGGTGAACGATGAGGATATTGTTTTAGAAGAAGGTGGCGGTAATGAAGTAACGTAGGAGCACGACTACGAGTCTAGCTACAAGACTCTTAAATAAAGAAAAGCGCTTCGTGGGAGGCAACCCATGCTTAATTGTTTGCTTGTTAGTGTCATATGTCTTTTATTGATTGTTTATTCTCATGTTTAAATTTGTAAAAATGCTTTATTTTGTTTTTAACCTCGTCTTAATTGCATATAAAGGTATTTTACATAAGGGATATGTAACACCCCAACCCGACAAGGGTCACATTCTGGTGTCATATCAGAACATACAGTTAAAAGCGGAAGTCTTAAGAATAAAGTATCAAGTCATTTAAACAATGACTTACAAGGAAATTTACATAATCCAAAATGTTTAAAATAAAATGAAATCTCCAAACAATAGCCCGACAAAATAAAACCAAATGATAAGGTAACTAGGGTTGGTCCACTCAGATAGTCCAACTCTCAGCCCATCAAAGCCCATCTTCAAACCTAACACCGCCGTAGAAAAGAAATGCGGTGAGCTTAAAAGACCAAAGGAATGATATAACAAAACGAAAGCTAAATAAAATCAAATGCGAAATGAAACAAAAGAAACGGATAACAAAGTCGCAATAAACGAGGACAATGAGTCAATGAGGATCTGCAGAACACAATATCTGAGATATCCAAAGCACCTATAACAAGGAGAGCGAAGCAAAGCAAAGCATCATGACAAGCATACAAGCACATACAAACCAGCATACAAGTCATGAAACATAAGCAAGCATAGCAGGCGTCATATCCACACAACATATACAAAGATACAATCAATTCAGGAAATCAGAAAACATACAAGCCAAACAGATATCTACAGGAAAGCGGAAGCAATTAATTAATAAGTGAGCATGGCAATTCACACAGGTCAAAACCCTTAGTTAATTACATACAATATCATAACAGGAATATAAACATGGCATATCAACAATAAGCGGGAAAAGATACTAACAGATATTCATAGATCACGAGGTTAAACAAAACAGAGTTTACATGATAAGCCGTCAAAACAATCATTTATACACTAACATGGACCAGACGAGTCAAAGAGTCACATAACAGTATGGTAAACCGTTTGTCGATTATTAACATGTCAATAGATGAATCGAGACAATCACATATTAATCATATCGTAGGTGGTAAACGGTAGTCACATAAGACATGCAAATAGCACAATCAAATTCAATAATCATATAATAACCCGATGCGTGAATGGAATGGTAATAGAATGAGTCACATAAGGGTACCGAGTAACAGACAATCAATACGTAATATAGTCGTTGGGTGTCTGAAGGTACAATATGGGTATATCAATAGTGTAAGGCGTAAATCCATCCCGAGCCAACAAAACAAATCAATATCAATAGTGGCAATAGTCGCCATTAGTATCCAATAGTAGCCATTGTATTCGGAGGGTGACCTCGGAATACCAAACCAATAGGAGGAGACCTCGGTAACCAATGGAGTAGCTAGCTCCCGGGCGTGAAGACGCGTATTGCATACCGACATCATTCACCGACGGATCATAACATATCGGATATGTAACAAATCTAGGATGCATCCATCGCCCCGCAGACGAGATAGTGGCCATACAATATATATCGAGCTCATAATCGATAATGTAAGGGACGGTGTGTAACATCACTCGTACACACTAGAGTCATGCCATTGGTGCATCAATGACACGGACATGGAACCCCCATGCCTAGTGATAGCTCGGGTCTCAAACTGACATGTCAAGGCAAGGTCATATCAAAAGGATTCATATCAAAGGTTCAGAAGTCAAAGGTTCATATCATAGTCCATAGCAAAAGTTCATAATCAAAGATGCATATCAAAGGTTCATAATCAGAAGGTTCATATCAAACAGTCAATATCAAAGTCCAATATCAAAGGTTCAATAATGAGGTTCAATAACGAGGTTCGGTAACAAAGGTCCAATAACAGAGGGGTCAATAGCAATGGTTCAATATCAGAGGGTCAATAGCAAAGGAAAATCATAGCAATGAAATATCGTAAGCGAACAAAGTCAAACGATCAGAAAGTCATGAGAAATCCCTACTGAAAAGGGATAGAATATATGTACCTTAACGCCAATGAAAGGAAGGCAAACGAATGAACAAACACGAAGACACCACGCCACGTCTTCTTCAGTGAATCTACACGAATTACGGTTTGCATAATAATTATTAGTTCATTTAATGTTGTAACGGATTTTAAGTACTCCTTATGATTCGCATTAATACTTTTAGAGTTTGATTTGGTTAAGCGCATTCTTGTTTTATTAATAGGCTGATTTAAGTATTTTAGGTTAACCGCTTAGACACAGAGATAGAATGAAAATCCTTTAGTTCAAAAGACCCACTCAAACACTCATAAAGGACGCACGCACACATTATAACGCCAACTTCAACGAGACCGATAAAAGTAAATAAACACGCCATCCTTAAAATACCCACGCAAAATTTACACAAGACACACCTTTTTACTTCATACGAGACTTATACTTAATCACTTGCCACTTGATTTATAACCAGTACTTAAATTTGATACACACCGTATGCTTACAATCTATCCTTTCAAACATGCAAACACGACCCACTAAATCTCAAGTTCTGGGCAGAAACGCCCCCATCAAAACCGACTATTAACACGACTCGATCACCCCTTTATTTTCAGATTGGACATGCTTTCAAGGGACCTTATACGAATCACAAAAGATCACATATGAACGACTACTCGACCACAAAAGTTAACGCGACACTTCAGGTTTTTAATGAGACCAAAACAAGCATCTAACGTGACAAGTTAAACCAGATTTTATCACGTTATTAATCCATATTATCCAGTTCCATGCACGTTCAGTTTATGATTTCTTGTGACCATTTAAGCTCAATACTAGAATACATAATTGTGAAGATGAAGCGCATGATATGGTTGACCAGATTCAACGATTGGTGTAGCTATATGTGGGTTGAAATTTATGCCTTCACATTTGATACACGCATGTTCCTCTTGATTTCATGGGACCAGACAACTATTTTTATGATAGTTTTTATTTAACAAACGCATGCATGCACCAGCCCTTGAGATCCCCATGTGACACAAATGAGCCAACTGATTACATGCAATCACACGCATATATTTGAGCCTTTATTCACATGTATCTTTTTGTCTCTTTATGTTTATTCATGTATATTATACGCATGATCAAAAACCAATTTGAAGACTCCTGTGAAACATATTCGACCCTATACAATCAGAACCGACATCGACATGTGAAGGTTTCACGACCTCGTTATTTTATGTGGTGATTGCGTATTTTGTTCATATGCTTATGATTAGATTACGGGTTGTACATGTGCACATAAGTTTCAAAACAAGCAAGAAGCACAAGGAGGAATCAAATGAGGATACCTCTAAATCGATTAAGATGGGTCGAGCAAGCCAACAGGATATGGCCAAAGAAGCACGAAAAGAACCCAAGAACAATCCCTTCCGAAACCAACAATACCCACGATCACTTCAAGTCGAATCACCCCGAATTCTATTACTACCTTGCTATCCTATTCGTACCATGATCTTCCAGGGAAGCAAGGAATGGGGCTGCCGTTTTATTTCTAAGAGTGATTTAGGGTTTCATGCGTGAAGAATTTTTATGAAACGTAGGTTACAAAACAAAAAGATGGGGAGGGTTATATGGGTCTTGATTGCCGGTTTAAAGAAAAAAAAAACAAAAGGCCTAGCCCAACTTAGATGGGCCACAATCCAAGTTATAGTGTATTTTGTGTCTTGGCAAAATTTTGGTTCATGTAATAGCTAGAAAAAAAAACGTGAGATGCCATATTTAGAAGTAAGTGCTTAAATTTTAAATAATCTTGTACACTAGGATTTATAATTTCTTATGAGTTAGATTAGGATCATATTCGATGAGCATTGACATATTTTACGTATTTTATAAGTATTACATTTGAGGGGTAAAATAGTCATTTAACACGTTTACGATTTTTAAGGTTTTACAGATAAGTGTAGGGAGGATTACACACGTTTTCAAAAGAAACGTAAACATGAGAATAACAATTAACTAAAAGATATATATGTGTGTTTGTTCGAGTCAAATGCTTGTATCGAGTCATAATGGATGTTTTGTAGAAATTTTCCGATTCTAAAGATGTAAATTTTCCGAATTTTTCCGTAAAATCGCACCGGTTTTTGTCGATAACCTTGCGCGTCGGGATCGCAACTGACGGCGTCGGGAAGGAGTAAAAGCAGCAGATTACTTTTTTCTCGTTTTCGAGCTACTTATAAATTTTAGAATTTTCCGTGTCTTAATTTTCCGTAAATTTCAGTAAACATCCATTCCACAAGCATTATATCCTAGTTTAAATCGAGTCTTATATATATTATTACCGCGATTTTACGTGAAGGTTTCGTTTGTTTCTTCAAGTGTGCGGGTTTAATTTATCAAGAAGAAGCTACATAAGATTGGAAGGAGCTTTTCACGATAAATTCTTCTTGGAAAGGATTTAACCACTACTTCACACACGGATCCTACCGAGCTAATCGGGAGTACTAGTTTCTTTCGTTTTAATTACCTTCCATTATCGTAACTTTGATATTTTCGTGGAACATTGGGGACAATGTTCGGTTTAAGTGTGGAGGAAAATAAAGCGGAACTTTGAAACTATGCTTATCCTTGATTATTTGCTTTGTCCAATTGTATTTGTGTAATAAACCCCGAGAAAATGTCGGTTAGGGTAATTTTGGCACCAAATTTAAAATTTTTCATGATATATAGGAGTGGGCCATTAGTCTTAACAAAAGCGTCTCACGGATAGGAAGTTGCATGACTAGCACAAAACCCTTTACCACCTAAATTCCACCCAAAATGTGAGGATCGCCTTAGATTAGTAGGAATTAAAAGCATTCATCTTTAATGCTTAGAGTGTGAACCGGTAGTATATTAGATTCTAGAACTTGTTTTGTGATGCATCCCGAGATCGCTAGTAAGACTACACTTGTGTAGTTAGGAATAACTAAATGATAAGAGGCATTAGGATAACCCTTGTTTGATACCGTAATATAATTACTTCTTCCACTTTGGTTGAGTAATTCCCTACACCTTTGCGTTGTACTCATCTTTAGTACACGATACCCCTAGTTAACCCCTCGAGCCTATCCTTTTCGCGGTTCTCGTGATGTTTCGGTTTTCCGAATATCAATGAAGAGCATTGTTTACACCCCACCCCAAATATACACACAAATCGCCTTAGCCTACCTTGTATGCACTCACTTTTAGTGCATTATTGTTATCACCCTAAACCCTTAGTTCAATTATCTAGTTGCTTGCATGAGTTGCTAAGTCGAGTCATATCCTTTGTATCTGATTTTGGGACGATTGGGATTCATGGGAAAAGTTAAAGTTTACGAAATGATGGGAAGGGCGTTAAATTCAAATTCCATTTGTTTGCATAATAATGTACCCCAAGTGTTTTGATCTTTTCAATTCGGGTCAAATTAGTGTTAGAGTAATAAAACTCAAGTGTAGGGATGTGCCTATAAATCCCTATCATTTTGATGTTACCGTAGATGATGGTAGAGTAAAATGTATGATAAAAAAAAAAAAAAAAAAAAAAAAAAAAAAAAAAGAAAAAAAAAAAATAGAGTGAAAAAAAAAAAAAAAAAAAAAACATACGGGCTACCATCCTAAATCTATCCTTTAAATTTATGTTTGGTTATTTCAGTTAGCTAGAGTCTAGAGTGTCGAGTCTTGGCTTAGCAACGCCATTCTTTGTATGCATTTAACATAGAGATTTTTGACTTACCACCACTATATAGCCTATCCCACCAAACCCTTTGTTTCCCTACCGTAAGCCTAACGTTACAACCCTTTAAAGACCTCTTTGATAGTCTTTCCTAGGTGCTTACGCCAAAGCGATGGAGGTTTGATCTATTCTCAAGCCTATGGTAATCTATGTACTAGGACCGGTTAATGAGTGTTTATCTTCCATTTCAATTTGTTATATTTCATATACACCGAGAGAGATGTGAGTATCCAAACACCCATGAGAGGTGCTAGTTTGTGATTTCGTGCTTGTTATGACTTTTATGGGCTTATATGTGTTGTGAACTGTTTTAAACCAATGCTTCATGACCTCTAACTTATAAATTAATTGGTTAAAAGCACATTTGCTTGAGGACAAGCAAATACCAAGTGTAAGGATATTTGATAAGGTTTTAAAAGGTACCTTTTGAGGGTCGTTTAAGCCCTTATTTGATCACTTTGTATCCGTTATTGCTTAATATCGTTCATTTTCACTTTTAGGTCTCTTGAAGGCAAAATCTTGGAATAGCACTTATTTGGACGAAAAGGCGTGAATATCTGAAGAAAATGGCCAAAGTCGAATCGAGACACTCAAAGTCATTGAAAACATAAGGTGTGGCGTCACTGCACTTCTTGACGCCGTCGGAGGATTTTGTGACGGACGAAGCCAAAACTCCTATTTTCAAGTGACGACGTCAAGTTATAAAAGAGTAGGCCGTCGCAACTCGGACGGCCTAGATGCAATCCAGACGGCGCCGGTCAAGAGACGGCGTCACAAGCATAAGGTGACGCCGTCGCAAGTCTAACGTGGCCAAGACGAAACCCTAATGACGGCGACCGACGGCGTCACAAAACATAAGGTGACGCCATCGCATGTGTAATCTTATATATAGAATCCGAATTTTTCAAGATTTGTGTGTAGTCTTTTGGAGTAAAACCTAAAACCGAACCAAGGCTTTCTTGTACAAGATTTTAGGGTTCCAAACCCTATCTTACACCAAGATAAGTTTTTACTTCATTAATACAATTATGTCTTTGATTATTTGTGTGTATGCTTGCATGTTCTCCATGTCCCGCTAATTTACTTGTGTGTTTGCTTAGGAATATGAAACTTAATTATTGAATATTGATTGGTTGTTTCTTATCTTAGTTGATTAATGATCTAGTAATGTGATAGGTCATTCGTTGTGTACTTAATGCTTGATTAAATCTTTGTGAACCTTAGAATATGACTCCTTGAGTAGTTGTAAGCTAAACCATCCAAAGAGTGCCTTAGAGTAAGAGTTTATTATCCCTAGTGGGTTTTGTAGGCGAGACCCTTTGGTAAGTTCAAAGAGTTGGGAGAAATGCATACCCTACAACCTTAGACACACAACGCAACTAAGAATAAGGGCGTGACAATTCAACCACCAATAGGAGATAATTAAGGAGTAGTAAAACCTAAGTAAACACATCTTTAAACTATCATACGAGCACACAATAATTAGACATAGACTACATACACCTTAGATTAGATAATTAGATAAGTAGAGTAATCGGTAGCAATTCCAACCCCCCAAATTCGAACCCCGAGATTCGTACCTTTCCTTTTCTTAAAAACTTATAAAAAGATAAAAAATAATCTTCCTCAACCCCAACCTTAGCGTAGTAACTTCTCACTAGCATTCCTATTCCCCTAGAGAACGATATCATTACCCGTGGCTTACCCTAATACTACACTACAACGATTAGGTTCACTGCCTAGGGTGTTATAAAACTTGCTCGAAGAAAAGGAAGTTCCTTTGACCCTGAACGATGCGTGTAGCGTTATCACTACCAACGTCCAGACAGAACTCCTGGTGTTATTGACGGACTTCCTGGTACTCCTTGATTTGTTTCTTTCATGAAATATTTGGATGTGTGATATATATTTGACTATGGCTTGTGTACACATTACAGTGTACAACCCGTACTTGTAATGAAAGGACCATGTGGTACGCTTCAGTGCCACAATCCTTATAAAAGGAGCAAAAGCTTCTTACTTTTGAGTAACACTAATCAAAACTTTCACTTTCAAAGTTTTGCTAAAAAGAAGAAGCACTTCCCCTTATGTTTTTTAAAATCTCAAAAGTTAATATCACTTGTTGAGAGGGAGTACTTGCTTAAAACTTTGTTCACAAAATTGTTCTTCATGGAATTCTTCCCACAAAACTCGAAATGGACATATTCGATATCAAAATTTCGTCAAAAATAACATTTATATACCATTTTTGAGGGGGAGAAAAAATATATGATAAGAAATATGTTGTGGATTGCTATTGAATCGTCATGCTAAAGACTTAAACAAAGAATTGACGAGCTCTTAAATGTTAGTAACTCTAAAAGACTTGTCCGGGACGGGTAATAATTTCAAGCTAGTTTGCTAGTGATGTAAACGTGTCTCGCAAAGGACTTGTCCTAGTAGAATGTACCATTCGAGAAACTCTTGGTAGACATGAACCTTGACGGGTCAAACCTCCTCTCCAAGGAGTGTTTACAACTTCAAGCTGACCTAGTTAGTGATGTAACCGTGTCTCGCAAGGAATTGTCTATCTTGAGTTGATCAATTCAAAAGTGCGCGCTCTTCTCTCACCGTGCAGATTTCTGTCAAATTACTTAAGCACGTGTGGAGGGGGAGTATTTCTGCAAAATATAAAACTCTTTCAGTGGTACAAAATGTTTTTAACCATAACCACTTTGAGAGATTTTTCAAGAAAATGGTTTTATGGCAACATAGGTTAGTCATGGAGTTATAAGGTGACTAAGGTTAGGAATAAATGTCCTATGATCCACCAGAGCCGGAGGGATCTACCCAAGGACACCACCAATAGTTAGAATTTAGAAGTCCTTAGGTATGATTATAAAAAGGAGAAAATGAGAATCGGAGAAAGAAGGAGTTGAAGAATTAAAAAGAAAAGTAAAGAAAAGGGTGAAATGAAATAGCCCTCCATTATTCAACTTAGGGCGAGACATCGGGTTCAATTCATATACTCTTGGTTGCCACTAGATGACACCGGTATTGAAGATCAAAGTCGTCATGGACCCGGTGGACGCTTGCACTAAACCTTCTTAGCCACTCAAGTTTCTCTCAACGGAAGCTTGTTTCATTCTCACGGGGAACCCTACGTAAACTATCGGCTTTCTCTTAGAGATTCTTTGGTATTGAAGAAGGAGACCTCTCCTAGTCTCCGCTCGGGAAAACCAAAGCGCACTATTGAGTCTAGAGCCACGAGATTCATCAAAACATCTCTTAGGTACACTTGACAATTTATCACTTGACGTTCAACAATAAGGACGCAAGTGTAACATTATAGATTCATTCACAGATCTTAGCAATCTGTCGAGAACATTTATGAGGGGTTCACATCCGTGATCCTCGGTGATTGAATGGAAACTCGCGCCGTGGTCAACATCAACGACCGACGGCAGTCACCGGTAACTCCTCGAGGTTACGCTTAGTGTTGTCTCAAACGGTCTACGATCGTGGGGTGATGCTTGATGTACCTCGGTGACACACCGAACCGTAGATGTACTTGTATATCGTGTTAGCCTTCTTGAGGGCATCCGGTTTCGAGAACAACCTTTGCCGTAATTAGAGATGTGTCTTCACATTATGTTGTTGACACTCTCGAGTTCGAACTTGTAAGTGCTAGAAATCCCGCTAAGGAGATTCCTTTCAAGAATCGAGTCCCGAATATGTGGGTCATTACTTGAACTTGTTCAATGTAATGCCAACCGTCCCTTACGGATTCGAGCGGCTGATTCGCCCGACCAAGGTGAATGGAATCAAGACATTCATCAGTAGAACAATTGTAGTAATCAATTCTTTATGAAAAGATTACAATGATCAATTGGTGTTCGTGACTGTACCAGAGATGCTGCTGTTGATGGATGCTCGCGGGAGGAAGAGATCGTGTTGATTCTTCACATGCTTACACCAACAACATCATAAAAGAAGTTCTCTCATAATCAAAGGCAACACACAGTCAGAATGATTCTTCATCAAATCAAAGAACCCACAAAGTTATAAAGACTCGAGAACTACTTCACATCATAAATTCATTGTCAAATGAGCGTGTGAGCATGTTGGAGAAAGACGTGGAGACGCTGGAGCAACGAAGCTGATCTGTAGCTAACAACAACATACTATCACAACCACCACAAAGAACAAAGAATTAAAGAACAAAGAAATCAAGACGTCAAAAGCATAATACTTCAAAAGAATCAAGATCCCTACACTGGGGAGATTGGTCGAATCAAGGCACTTCTTCTCACAAGAAAGAAGAATGTCAGAAGACGTCAAAGCTACTATTACATCTGCACCAACAACTGTTTAAAATTACTTAAGATACAATTACTAACACTTAGGGGGAGATTTTTGGAATCACTCATAAACCATTTCTCAAGTGTTAGTAATCAATATGTAATAGTTAGCTTAATTAAGGCTTTTATGTTAGTAACTAAGGCATGGCTCATGTAGAAAGCCCATGAGCCCATGCAAAAAGCCCAATAAGGAAAGGAAGGGACTAGATGTGTTGCCCTAACTCCCTTCCCCTATAAATAGTCTTGTAGCTCTCATTTGAGAGTTGGTTTTTCATTTCAATATCATTCCTACGCATAAAGGTTATTAGTCATTCGTGTGTGTGTTTTGTTTTGTTCAACCGATCACTTCTCTTCTATATTTCTTATATTGATGCTTGTGTTACAAACATGGTGACCTAAAAGTTTCACATGGGGGTCGAGAAGTCAAGGTGACTAATCGATAGACACACAATGGTAGGCTGTTTGGGTGATAATCCTATAATATTACCTTCTTAAACTGAAAAGTCCAAATACATCGAGCTAACTCAACATACCTCGTCTATGATCTCGAAATGATGCAAAGACCAAGTTCTAAAGTTTACAAGCTACCGGCACACTCATAATTTGGTGGATTTGGGGTAAAATATTGGAAACGGATAAGGCTAATCTCACCATATAAAATCAAGGGTTGTATGTGCTCGGCTAAGGTCTAATCTAGTTAGGTTAAGAAAAACATATCAAAATTTTAAAAATGGCATATTTTTTCAAAATAAACTAGAAAACGAGGGCAAAGTAAAGTTCAAGAGATAATTCTACTCCCGTCCCCCCACTTGAATTGTACAAAGTCCCTTTTGTACTAAGCGTTAAATAAAGGTGAAGAGAAAAGTAGAATTAGAGCGAGAACTTCCTTGAAATTTGCTCCAAAAAGAAAGAAGGCTCACGAAAGAGAGACGTGCCTTCGTATAAGCATCCATGAGCAAACTTCAATCCCTGAAATCACACTACCGACAAGCATAATTCTAAAAAAGAAAAAAGTGAAAAATGAAAAACAAACCTAACTCACTTTCGTAGGAATCACGGTTGCATTTAGCATATGTAACAAGCCTTTTAAACCACTTGGTGTCCCAAGTAGACGAGTGAAGTCTTGTGAGGGTTTACAGGGAACACACCCACAAAGTTCATTTAAAATACTAATACAAGGTTATTGTGTTTAAAATGAAAGAAGTAAAGCAGAGGATAGTTATGTCATAACTCTTTGAGGGAGTTACCAGAATCGGAAAAACACGTCATATCTTTAAAGCGTGTGGCTACTGGCGTAACCTTGGGATGGAATTATGCCGTAATTGGTAATGCACCCGAAACTATGCTGCAAGGGGTTGGTTACGGCGTAACCATTGAGATGAGTTACGCCGTAACTATGGTCAGATCAGCATGCTACAACAGCAATCACTCCTTGTTTCCTGCAAAAATGGTTAAAAACACAAAACCCTACAGAAATGGAAATAAAACAAATAAAAAGGGATAATTCGGGTTGTCTCACGAAATATCACTTTTCTTTATTTATGAGTCTTTAAGTTACACTCAGAGCCGCGGGGCTTTATGGTGGCCTATGGACTTGGCCAACTTCCTCAACTAGTTGGCGGCAATCATTCATCCATTTGATAAAGACCTTTTTTCTAGCAGTGTTACCGATGCTACATGTTCCAAATTTTTCTGAGAGCCACTCATTAAATGATATACATGACTTTCCCCAGTCATCATCTTCAGCTATTAGGCTGCTTGTTGTACTCATGCTAGATCTTTCACCATCAGTTATTGCATTAGTAAGACGATAGTTATTGTACTTGCATTTCAATTGTTTTACCAACCCCTTATTGATTTCTGAGTCTCCAAATCTTATCTTGTACCAATCTTTAAATGCTAATATCCCAAATTTAATATCATGTCTTTTAGCCTCGTGAGGGCATATCCATTCATCCGCCTTTCCTCCACAAGATTCTCGAAAAGGGTTACACGAGGGCCATGTTGTCACTGATTCTTCATCCTTGGTTAATATCGGGTTACAGTAATGTGTGTTTGGAATGGGAGCTTCGTTCTTGGACATGGACAGTCTTTTCCTGTTTCTGTTTGCAACTATCAAGATTTTCTTGAACATTAACAACATCAACATTATTTGAAATTTCTAATTTCGGGGTTTAAATGCTCTTTCATACTGAAAGTTATTCGTTCATTTTCAGTTCCCAAAGAAATTTTTTTTCAAAAACCTTAATTTGAGCCCGACAAGTGGCCAGAAAAGGTCTTCCAACAATTAAGTTGTAACTCTCCCGTTTTCCCATGTCGATAACCACAAAATGAGTGGAAAAAGGAATTTTCTAATTTTAAGGAGCACATTATTTACTACTCCCTTTGGTACAGCCTTAGAGGAATCAGCCATTTCTATCATCATTGTTATTTATTTTAAATTGGTAAGTTTTATTTTGTCAAACAAAGTGGTAGAAATAAGGTTTACCCCGGCCCCCAAATCAGCTAATGATGGAATATTAATATTACCGATAGTGCATGGAAGAAGGAAACTTTCCTGGTATTGTTGCTTCTCAGGAAGTTGGCTTGGCAGGACCTCGTCGTCTTCCGATTTATCATCTTCTTTTAGGTAGTTAATCCCGGACAGATCATTGGTGATAGAGGATGTGCACTGCTTTTTCTTCGGCTTATCTTGCGCATATATGGCTTTGCAGGCAATAGCTTTGGCATAACTGGTCTCAAGGTTTTTAGCTAATTGCCCAATTTGTGTTTCGAGGTTTTTAATTACAGCATCTTGGTTCCGCAGGTTCATGTTGGTGTCTTCTTTCACCTTGACCATCCATTCCTTGAGTCTATCTCCCTTTTTCGTAGATTCTTCGATGTGCCTATGCATTATTTCTTCAAGGCTTGGTCTAGGAGGATTGTTGACTCTTGTGTAGAACCCTGGGGACTTTTCTCGGTATCTGGGCCCGTTACTATTGTATCCGTTGAAAGGGCTCCCACTTCCATATTTTACTTCTTCGATCCTTTTAACTTCCTCGTTGGAGGAACATTCCTTAATAGGGGGAGTTCCATTGTGTCCACTTCGTTCCACTTGTATGGAATGCACATTTTCTTTGAGCTTCTTTATGTCACTTCCTAGACTTTCTAATTTGTTGTTTATTGCTGAAAGACCTTCCATATTTCCATTCTTACTCCGGTTGCTCCCCCCATTGTGCCATTTGTGAGAGTGGTCGGCCATATTTTGAATAGTTTCCAAAGCCAATGTGGGAGTCATACCAGGAATCGGCCCTTGAGAATCGATCATTTGCCTTGAGGAGATGTTAAGACCTTTGTAGAAGACGTTCACCCTTTGTTGGCTGTTGAGGTCATGAGTAGGGCATTTGTATAATAATTCGTTATACCTTTCCCAAGCTTGGTACAACGTTTCATCACCCTCTTGCTTGAAGTTATGGATTTCTTTTAATTGCTTAGCAGTCTTAGAAGGAGGACTGTATCTCTGAATGAAATACTTTTTTAGGATAGGCCAGGTGTTGACTGTTCTGGCAGGTAATCGATCAACCCATCTTTTAGCAGCTCCCGTAAGAGAAATAGGGAATACCCATAACATGACAGCATCGTTTGAGACTCTAGGAATTTTGAATAGGTTGAAAATGTATTCCACATTGTCTATATGTTCATGAGCATCATCGGTAATGCTACCAGAGAAGGGATTTGCGCGCAATTTCCTCATAAATTGAGGTTTGATTTCGAATTGAGCATCTTCTGCGATAGCCGGCCTAACAATCCCTGGTCCTTGTTCTTCCCTTGTTAACGCTAAATATTCCTCAAGAGTGAGGTCATTAATGTTAACAACTTCCATGGTACCTGAAAACTTGAATAGTGATCGTGAGAAATTGAGAAAATTTTAAAACAAAACGACAATGAAAGACTGAATAGCAATCCTAATATAACTCCCCAGCAGCGGCGCCAAAGACTTGATGCAGGTTTCTTGACTGGTTTTAATATCTATAATGTCTCGTTATACCTATGGTCTACCCTAATGCGAGAAGGCGGTGTACCACATCGTGTGTAGTGTAGTATTCGGTAAAACCGAGGTCGTCCCAAGAGCTATGTGTGTTGGATCAATACTAAGTCTAGGTGTCACAGATTATAATATGATTTCGATAAGTAATTAATTAATTAACTACTAAAGCAGATAAAAGCAATAAAAAGCAAAGGTTGTGATCAATACAGGAGAGTGGTGCTAACCTAGTTATTCATCCTAGCTAGTAATGTCTACGTCTAATTACTTCCAATTACTTCAGGTGGGGTCAAAGTCGAAAGGACAACATTTGGTCAATTCGCCCTAACCTATCGACAAAGATGCCACCTTGGATAAGTCGGTGTCTCCTCATAAGTCCGATTGTTCTGGTCCCTAAGTCGAGTCATTAAGTACCGCTACATGGTAGACTTATAATAGTGAGTGCTCGGGTGTTAGCAACTTAAACACTCACCCCCTAATTCTTAAGTTCATCCAAACAGTAGGTGATCACTTGGTCAAATTGTACAAGTAGAAAGGGTCGTCAGTTGGTCATATCTTACCCTTCCCATCTCAGTCTACTCACTTAGGGTCAGTTGGTCATATCTCCTAAGCAACTAGCCTCTACCGCCATTCAAAACTACCGAAACAATGGTAGCTACCAATAAACTATTCATGCATACACTTAGAAATAATTATACGGAAGTAATATAAACACAAACAAAACAATTAAGGAATCATAATTAGGCCAGCACCAAGAGGTGCTTAGCCGCTCATATTAACCATTCAAATCAATTCAATATTCAAAGTTACGAAATACATGAATCGAAAGTAAAGAAAAGATAAAATGCTAATGCTTATCGTAGGTGTTAATACAAATAAACCGTAAAAACGTTTATTAATATTTTGCGGTCTCTTTGTGTTTTGTTGATAACAAATATAATGTTATCTTAAGTACAATTATAAGGATACATGTTATTTTTGTTAAGCATTTACATATAGCCATTTAATACAAAAATGTTGTAATTAATCATTTGTTGTAATAATTTATTAGGATGGGTAAAAACCACAACCCATGGATCATATCCATAACCCATTGACCCATACCCACAAGACTAGATACATTGTACTCATTAGATACATTGAATCTAAAAGAATACCCATGGACCAACCCATGACCCATGACCCATAACCAAAAAACCCATGGGCAAAGAGGAGCGTCCCACGGATCCCTAGGATTACACTAGACGGATCCCTTGTGGGAGGAATCTGTGGGATCCGAGGGCAGTGGCGAAATTACCTATAAATAGAGAGCCATTTCTTCATTCTAACTCACCCTCTTCTTACTAATTCTATCATATACTCTCATTCGTTGTAACAAAAGATCACTTGATCTAGAGTACTTTCTTCTTTCTTTCTTTAGTGATTCTCATATAGGTCCTTCTCTAAGGTGAGATCATGAGCATTCTACAAGTCATCCAAGCAAGGGTCCTTGATTGATTTGTTCCTCCGCAAGATTACATAGCGAAGATCTTGTATTTGATATTTCACATATTTGTTGTGTAATAGTCGTGTTGGTTTGGTCCACCGTGTTACGGACTCGGTATTTAGCTTTGTACCGGAAAAAGGTGTAAGCAACGTTGTGAAGGCTTCTCCGCCAAGTTGAAGGAGTTTGTTGACATAGTGCTTGAACTCTCGAGTAGGTGACTCGGGGAGTGGAGTAGGGCAAGGAAGGTGTCCTTGTAGCCGAACCACTATAAATCGGTTGTGTCATTTCTATCCCTTTGCTTTACTTTATTTACTTGCTTTATCATTAGATCTATACTTTCTTTACATCCATACGATCTCACATATTATCGAATCTAAAGTTTTTGAAACTAACTTAAAATCGGCAAAACTATTTCCCCCCCTTCTAGTTTTCCACAATTGGCATCAAGAGCTAAGTTTATAAAAAGTTTTAAAGTAAACCGTATTTTAAAATCTTTTCGATCACTATGGGTTCTAAAAATTACAAAGAAGGGCAATATGTGCAACGACCACCACTACTTGAAACTAATGGTTTTATATATTGGAAAAATAGATTCGAAACGTATGTGAAGTCTAAAGATATTGATCTTTGGTATATTATTGTTGAAGGCGATTTTGAGGCTACCTCAAAAGATGATAAAGGAAATTTAGTTAACATACCTCATGATAAACTAAGTGATGAATTGAAGAAAAAGCTTTCTAAAAATAGTGAAGCTAAAATGGTTTTGTATAATGCTTTACCCAAAAAGGAATTCCAAAGAATTTCTATGCTTAAAACCTCTAAAGAAATTTGGAATTCTTTAGTTGTAACTCATCAAGGTAATCAACAAGTTAAAAATAATAAAATTGATTTATTTGTTCAACAATATGAACAATTTTCAATATCGGATGAGGAAACTATAGATCATTCATTTGCTAATTTTAATACTATTATTACATCTTTACAAGCACTTGATGAATCTTTTTCTAGCCGTAACCATGTTAGGGGATATCTAAGGGCACTTCCATCCAAGTGGAGATCCAAGGTGACGGCGATCGAAGAGTCAAAAGATTTGACAATCCTCACCTTTGATGAACTCATAGGCAACTTAAAAGTCTACGAGCTTGTCCTAGCTAAAGACTCCGAAGCCTCAAAGGTAAAAGAGAAAAACAAATCTATTGCCCTTAAAGCCAAAAACGCTTCAAGCGATGAAGAGAACTCCTCTTCGGATAGTGACGACGAGGAGTATGGTATGGCGGTAAGGGACTTTAAAAAGTTCTTTAGAAGGAAGGGAAGATACGTCAAACAACCGTATGACGACAAGAAAGGATTTCGGAAAAGTAAAGAGGACGAGAAGCCAAGGGATGATCGTGCTTGCTTTAAATTTGGGGATAGTAAGTGTCCCAAACAGGATGATCAAAAGGCGTTCGTAAGCGGCACGTGGGGAATGAGCGACGAGGAGGACGAAGAAATTTGTCTCATGGCAAATGACGAGGTATGTCACGAATACTATAGTAGCTCATCACTAGATGATGACTCATTACATAATGAATATGACAAACTATGCAATATTAGCTTAAAACTAATTAACAAAAACAAGCTTTAAAAAGTCAAAACCAACGGTTAGATAAAGAAGTCATAGAATTAAAAGCAAAACTGAAACGTCTAGAAAAGGGTAAAATAGCAAGTGGTGAATGTGAACTTTGCGTTCAACTTCAAACACTAGTTGATCAACTAGATTCTAAAATTGCTAGAATGAGTACGAATACTTTAGATATGATATTAGATAGTGTTAAAACCGGTAACAACCAAAAAGGTTTAGGTATTCAACAACTTGATCCATCAACTAGTGAAAACAAAGAAACACAATTTGTTAAGGCACTAGAAAAACCAGCCACTGTTGTAGCGGATCCCACGGATCCCATAAAAAGGGAACCGACTAGTGTTAAGCCAGGGATCCGCGGGTCTACTGTAGCAAACAGTGGTAATAACGTAGCTTCTTCATCTAGAACTGATTTTGTTACCGTTAATAAGAAGAAACCAACTCATTTCACCACTAGACAACCACCTCCAAAATATAATCCTATTTTTGCAAGAAACAAAGCTCCATCTTTTTCAAAACCTAATCCATCTAGGAGACCTAATAATGTTTACCCGAGAAGTAACCATCAAATGGGATGGAACCCAAATATGCAAAATGGTTTTCCTTTTCAAAACTTTGCTCCATGGAATGCATACTCATCTTATCCATACATGTCTAACATGAATGGAATGTTTAACACTAATGGACCCATGAACAAAAGGGGACCAAACTTTTGAGTTAATTGTTTTCTTAGGTGTGCTTAAAGGTCGAGCAGACCCGAATAAATGGGTCAAGGGTAGCGGGTGCACGAGGTACATGACCGGAAATAAAGATCTATTCTCCACATATGAATCCTTCAATGGAGGTAATGTGGTATTTGGAAATAGCAAAAGTAAAATCATCGGTAAAGGTACGATTTCTAACAAATCTCTAACCATTAACGATGTGTGTCACGTAGAAAACCTAAACTTTAACCTCTTAAGTATAGGACAAATATGTGATAAAAGTGCAATGTACTTTTTAAGAAACCGTAGTAAGATATTAAAAAATGGCATAACCATAGGAAGAGGAATTAGGAAACATGGAGTCTATGTCATTAAAATCGGTAATGAACCTAAAGACAAACTATGTCTTACCTCTATGGATGATACTTCGACCTTATGGCATCGAAGATTGGGTCATGCCAATATGCGACTTCTTCAATCGCTATCATTCAAAGATCTAGTAAGAGATCCACCTAAGTTAAAATACGAACATCACTTTTGTGATGCTTGTAATGTAGGAAAACAAGTTCATTCTAGTCATAAAGCTAAAAACATGGTGTCTACAACTAAGTGTCTAGAATTACTACATATGGATTTATTTGGTCCATCCGCTATCCAAAGTTATGGAGGCAACTACTATACTTTGGTCATAGTGGATGATTACTCTAGGTACATGATGACGTACCCTCCGATCAGGTCGAAGGACCCCCCTTCGGCCTCAGTCGAATTTTCATTACGAAGACCCAAGTCTTTCTTCATAAGTCATTGGTGGCGTAAAACCATTCATCATTGATATGGTTACTAGTTGGGAATTCGCCAGCCGAAGGCCTATGCCCTTCGGTGTCTTCTCTTGAAGGCGCCAAGACAAAGGAGAACCTTGACTTGGTCTTCCCCCACGTTCCCACTATTTCCTTAGCTTCCCCGCCAAGGCATAGATAGTGGGGATGAAGCATTAGCAGTTACCACAAATCAGAGGACGCCCCCATGATCTCCTAAATGTGTGATAACACTCTCCAAGCTATTTTCTTCACCTATAAATAGGTTGGACGAGTCATTTCAATGGTATGTTCACTCAACACATTATTTCACATACTCCATATTATTTACAACACATATCACATACTTACTCTCATGCCGGAGGTGGTTCGCAGGGCCCAATCCCTACGCAATCACTTAACAAAGTGTCTACTATTTCTTATTGCAGATTGGCTACAGGTTTGGCGCAAGCATATCACTCCTCATACCCTTCGATCACCATCGAAGGCACAGTCGTCTAATTATTATACAATCGGTGGCGCCATCCGTGGGACCCACTACTATTGGTCTCGTTATTCCAAACTTACACCCGGTCAATCACGCTCACTAGTTTTACGGCATGAATCAAGGAAGAAAGATACACCCTCGGGTTTCTTGACCTTGACACCAATCCGATCGATGATCCTAACAACCTTCCCAATATAACCGCATCCACCTTTACCATATGATCTCACCGAAATAACTCCCAACAACCATGCTTCAACCTCGGCTAACCACGAACCGTGTCGGTCCGCGTTTGTCGAAGCTAACATCGAAGCACTAGAATCTTTATTGAGGGCTCGAAGGAGGCAAGCTCGGAATGTAGAGATGCGAAGGGAGTTAGAATACTCAGCGATGAGTATGATGAAGAGTTAGAAATGGAGACTAGGCCCTTGGCTCACAGGGCTACACTCGGTGCTAAGGATAGGGTCTCCGGCGTCAAGGCCGAGTGGAAGGTTAGTTGGTTTGAAGATGTTCGAGAGGGCTCGACGAGAAGGGAAGGAACAATGGAAGGCTCCAATGGAAGGAGTCACCGAAGGAAACTACGGAGGTTAACTTGCCACCACTTTTGGCGGCTCATCCGGGAAGAAGCGAGGCGGGGTTCCATTGCGCCTTCTCACGCATCCGGCGTGAAGGCAATCCATCTCAAATGAATGGGGAAGAAATCTTCCTCCTCATGGTATGCACCCTCTTTTCGGGCTCAATCTTACCCTCGAGGGTCTATCCCCACCTAATGGGCGGGCTAGCAACCCTAGTTTTACTCAACCATACGGAAGCATGCCCTACGGGCAACCTATGGTATACCCTTCGTACCTCGTTGGAAGTCATCCACCTTTTATACCTACTGCTTACCCTCAATATGTTAACCAAAACCCTGTTGGAATTCCTCCAAATCATAACCCGTATAATGCTGCCCCTACCTACATGCCACCTTATAAGCGCCTTTATTCGGAGCCTATGGGTTCCACAACACCCTTCGTAAGATGGATAGAAGACTACCCTTTGCCTGATGGGTTGAAAATGCCCGCACATATTGGTGCTTATGATGGGAAGGGAGACCCGGATAACTTTTTACACCTATTCGAAGGGGCTATCAGAATGCAGAAGTGGGTCATGCCCGTTGCTTGCCACATGCTTACGTATACTCTACGAGACTCTGCCCGTATATGGTGGAACGGGCAACAACCAGGTAGCATTGTGAGTTTGGATGATCTCAAGGCCAAGTTCATATCACATTTCAGTCAACAGAAAAAGTTCACAAGAACGCACCTAACAGTGCACAACATCAAGCAAAAGGAAAACGAGAGCACCAGGGCTTTCATTACCAGATATACCTATGACACCTTACAGATAATGGGCTTGCACGAAGACCAACGCATCTCAGGTTTCGTGCATGGCTTACGAAACAAAAGTCTGGTTGAATTCCTCTCCAATGACCTTCCTGCAATTTATAAGGGCTTAGTGGAGAAGGCTTACACCTGGATCGAAGCCAAAGAAGTGTCTACCAACGGGGCTCCGATCGAAAATAAAGAAAGTCACAGCAAAGTCCCGAAGCATCCTTCGTAGGAAGGGTCAAAGAACAGACACAAAGGCAGGGACAGGTTTACACCCTATCACAAAAACATCAACCACGGACTCTTGGCTAATCTGTCCAAATCTCCAAGGGAGATACTTGCTACGGAAAAAGCTGCAAAGGCCTTTGATCCTCCTCCCCGTTCGGAAAGTAGGGGAAGGACCAGGGATACTTCCAAATACTGCTATTTCCATGACGATTATGGACACGACACCAACAATTGCAGAGAGCTCAAGAAACAGATAAAAAAGGCCGTGAAGTCCGGCCAATTGGGACATTTGGTGAAGGGCATAAAGAAAGGTAAAGAAAAGGTCTCCAACACACAGTTGGGGAAAGATACCACACTTGTCGAAGCACCCATCCTCATGGTATCTGTGGATGATTACGGTCTAAAAGGAAAGCAAAGAGAGAAGCGTTATGCGAGTAGGAGATGTTACCTTTCCTTGATCACAAGCAAAGTTCTCTCAAATGACCCGTGGTCATCAAAGTCTTGATCTCCAACAGAGAAGTAAGCAGAGCCTACCTAGGCGTGGTAGCTCTGCAAGTGATCTCTGAACATTGCTTTCTAAAGCTCGAGCCTTGATAAGGTCGAAGAAAGTAGATTTGAAGGTACCCTTGGTAGGGTTCTCGAGGGAACACTCATGGCCCTTGGGAGAAGTCCTCTAAAGGTTACGATTGGAGAAGGAAGGCTAAAAGAGCGAAACTACGGTTTCGCGATCGTAAGGTGCGAATCTCCTATAACTTTGTTGATAGGGAGAACAACAATGCGAGAAGATGGGCATCGTTGTCTCCACTATACATGCAGCGGTCAAATTCCAAACACCTTCGGTATTGGAACGGTTTTCTCCAGCTACAACGTGAAGAAGCCTACGGAAGTAGGCAAAAGGGTCAAACATGTCTTGGAACAGCCTCCAAAAGATGTTCTCAGCTGTACTAATGCTGAAGAACGTATTGTAGTAAACGATATCTACCCTGATCAGACGGTGGTAATCGGAAAGCAGCTCCCTACCTCGTTTAAAGCTAAATTGGAAAAGGTACTACGGGCCAATGCAGATGTCTTCGCATAGACCTACTCTGACATGACGAGGGTCCCCAGAACTCTCACCATAGACGGAAAGCCCTTCGGAACTGAACACAAGCTTAATGAGTTCAAACACATTGAACCTATCAAGCAAAAGCGTCGAAACCTGGCTCCTGAAAGAAATGTCGCAACATGCAAAGAAGTGGATGAGCTCATAGCGGCAGCATACTCGGGGAGGTGAAGTATCAAACCTGGGTAGCCAATCCGGTGATGGTCAAAAAGCATGACGGAGGGTGGCGGATGTGTGTGGACTTTACAGATATCAACAAAGCATGTCTGAAGGACTGCTATCCTCTGCCAGAAATCGATTGGAAAGTAGAATCCTTGTCAGGGTTTCAGCTGAAATGTTTTCTGGACACTTATAAGGGTTACCATCAGATACAAATGGTAGAAGAGGACGAAGAAAAGACATCCTTTTTTACAGGAAAAGGTGTTTATTGTTACAAAAAGATGCCTTTTGGTTTGAAAAATGCAGGTGCTACCTACCAACGTTTAGTGGACAAAGCCTTCCACACGCAGATAGGTAGGAATCTAGAAGCGTACGTAGATGATATGGTTATCAAGAGTAGAACGGAGGAGGATATGCTCTCCGACATCAAGGAAACCTTCGACCAACTTCGTGCCATCAACATGAAGTTAAACCCCAAGAAATGTTCCTTCGGTGTGGAAGAAGGACAATTTTTGGGACATCTGATCACCAAGAAAGGTATTAAGGCCAATCCTTCGAAGGTTAAGGCCATCACGGATTTGCAACCTCCTAAGTCCCTAAAGGAAGTGCAAAGTGCGAGCGGAAAGCTAGCGACCCTCGTGATTCTTATCGAAGGGTGCGAGATAGATCTTTGCCGTTTTCAAGACACTCAAAGGGTGCACGGATAAAAAGGCGTTTCGGTGAAGTACGGATCTGAGCGCCTTCCAAAAGCTCAAGGAGTTCATGGCTATTCTACCTACACTTACGCCCCAATCAAAGGCGAAGTGTTGTTTATGTATATCATGACCTCCTTGAAAGCATCGGTCTTTGTGTTATTGGCGAAAGGAGAAGAAGCAAATCCTATCTACTTCGTTAGTAGGGTTCTCTGAGGAGTGAGCTAAATTATCCAAGCATTGGAGAAGCTAATCTTGGCTTTGGTCCATCTTTGCGAGGCGCCCGAAGGTACTTCAAGCTCATCTCATAACCGTACTTCATCGACAAACCCATTAAGCGAGATAATTTGAGCGGAGAAATATGGAAGGATAGCTAAGTGGGAAATCGAGTTAGGAGAGCACAAAATTGAATACAAAGGTAGAAACTAGGTCAAAGGGAAAATATTGGCAGAATTTTTAGCATAAACACCCTCCGAACCAAAGCGGGACACAAAAGTTCTTGAAAAGAAGCTGTTAAAGCGGTCGAAGGGTGGAAACTTTACACCGACAGAGCCTCGACTCCGGCGGTTCAGTGCGAGTCTAATGCTTGTCGATCCCGAAGGAAGGAGTATACTTATGCACTCCGTTTTGAATTCGATGATACTAACAATAAAGCGGTACGAAGCCTTGCTAGCAGGCCTCGATTGGCTAAAGACATGGAGGTAGAAGACTTGGCTATTTATGTTGATTCACTGGCGGTGGCTAATCGGATAAAAGGCTCCTACTAAGTAAGACAACTGTGATCAAGCAATACTTGGATAAGGCCAAGGAGATGCTCGAAGGGTTTGCATCCTACAACATTGAGCATGTTCAAGAAACCAAAACAAGAAAGCGGATGCACTTAGCAAGCGGCATCGATGGCATTTGCCCATTTAACTAAGGAGGTTACGGTTGAAGTGTTGGCGAGACGGTCCATCGTCCGAAAGGAGGTGTCGGCGTATCTTGGAGGAAGACTTAAATTGGATGAATCCAATAAGAGAATATCTGATAAGTGGTATACTGTCGGAGGATCAGAAACTAGCTCGAAAGGTCCGCATCAAAGCACCAAAGTACAGAATCATGGGGAACTACCTATACCGAAGGTCATTTTTGTCTCCATGGCTTCGTTGTGTGGGACCGAGGCAAGCCGCCAACATCATTCAAGAAGTGCACGAAGGATCCTGCGGGCTTCATGCAGGACCTCGTTTTGTTGTTTCTAAGATCATGAGGATTGGATATTATTGCCTTCGATGCACAGGGACGCAGTAGAAATCATTCAGAAATGTGAAGCCTGTCAAGTTCACTCAAGGGTACCGAGGCTGCCAAAACAAGATATGACCTCTGTGACGTCCGCATGGCCTTTCAGCCAATAGGGAATAGATATCGTAGGCCCTCTACCAATTGCCCCAGGAGGAGTAAAGTTCCTGGTCGTAGCCATCGGCTACTTCACGAAATGGGTGGAAGCGAAGCCTTTGGCATCCATTACAGGAAGGCACATGGAAAAGTTTGTATGGGAACACATTATCTGTCGGTTCGGAGTACCCCACATCATCATCTCAGATAATGGGAAGCAGTTCGCCGAAGGGGTATTCTCAGTGTTTTGCAGAGGCCTGAACATAAAACAATCTTTCACTTCCGTCTACCATCCTCAAGGTAACGAACAAGTGGAAGTTACTAACAGGGACATCATCCAAGGCATAGAACGAAGGCTGGGATACAGTCACCACGGTTAGGTAGATGAACTACCTCAAGTACTTTGGGCTCATAGAACGCACACAAAGTCAAGCCATGGGGAAACTCCTTTTAGCTTGACATATGGCACGGAAGCTATCATCCCTTCGGAGTAAGTGTCGAAGCAGAAGGGTCATGAACTTGAGCGGCGAGACAACGAAGAAATACTCGTAGCAACCTAGACCTACTCGAAGAACGAAGGAAATAGCCTCAATCGGGAGGCTATCCATAAGCAAAGATTGAAAAGTACTACAACAATCGGGTTCGGCCTTCGACCTTGAGCCGGGGAATCGTCCTCCGACTCAACAGCGCAAGTAAAGCTGAGTACCAGGGTAAACTAGGACCTACATGGGAAGGGCCCTACGTTGTTAAGGAAGCATATGGCAACAGAGCCTACAAGCTGGAAACCTTGGATGGAGACGCTATTGATAGAACTTGGAATGGCACTACCCTTCGTAAGTTCTACGTATGAAACTTACAATGTCCAAGGACATTTTTTATTTTGCTTTCAATCAATGTATTTGCATTCTTCTCACTTGGGGAAAGAAGCATTAATGGTAGGCGTCTAGTATTCATTTCTTAAAATGATGTAATCATCCCTACCCACTTAATGATATAACGCATTTCCCTCAAATCTCTTGTTTCGTTCAATACAACAAAGATTTGTCCACCAAGTCGCTTTATAAGTTTCAATGTCGAAGGGATGTACAAAGACTAACAACATGTCTTGCTCATATGCATAACATCCATCTCAACTTCACATTAACTTTCCTATATGGCCTTAAGGTATTTTAAGCCTTCACGCGCCTAAAGGATCAAGATGGAGTGGGTCACAACCCTCTCGTGATCAAATTATCGATTGCTATATTCTTGGTGAAGTAATTACACACAATGAGGCTATGCATCTACCATACGCCTTAGGTTATAAAAAAAATTTACGCAAGTAAAATGAAAAGAGAAGAATCACACATGGCAAAATACAAGCCCTAGTGGCTTTGATGTAGATATTAATTATTGACTAGTTTAGCTAGTCTAAACAGGCCGTAGCCTTAACGATCCAAACAAGCAAAACATTGTCTTAGGCCGAAGCCTACATCACACACACCAAATGTTAATTGTTTCATCAGACACGAAGCCTGGAAAGGAACACAGACAAATTGTTTTAAAATAGGGTACATATAACCCTGGGGATCAAATTACAACCACATGGTTGCCTTTATCAAACTTTGGAATGAGTGGGATCAGCTGAACCTGGGGATGGATCCTTGGGTGACGGAGTCTTCTTCGAAGGAGATGGAGGCTGGACTTTCCTTGGCTTCTTAGCCAGCAGGTCCTCAACAGAGGCCGTTGGGTCCTTCGTCACTTCGACAAGGAAAGGGAACTCTAAAGCAGTTAAGTCATTACTTGCATCATCATACTCTTTCTCATGAGTAGCCCTGTAGTATGGAACATTTTCCAGCTTCACTGGTTCCTCTGTCTCAGATATCTCCTCCAAAGTGGTGCACTTGCCATGAAATATGGCTGCATTTACCAGCTTCCCAATCACTATCCCCACATCATCACTATGGTAAAGCTCTGTGGCAATGTAGGGAATGACCTTGGTCACCAAGTCCACCCTATCCTTCTTAAGTATCTTCAACCGAAGGTTTAACCCATCTACCTTCTCCCTGAGCTTGATCTCCTAGTCCACTAGCTTAGCTCTCTCTTCTTCAAGGCCTCCACACTTGGAAGAAAGAACAGATATCTGCTATTTATAGCCTACGACCTTTGAGCCTTCGAGAGTTAGCTGCGCATTCGACTTCGCTTGCGCCATTGACCTTTGAGCTTTTCAACATCGCTCGAGATCTTGCACCAAGGGTTCTTGTCAAAATCCTCCAATGCATCTTCACATTTTTTCTCCAGATCTGCAACTTCTTATCCCTAGCCTTCTCCCTGGCAAGCATGACATCCATTTCTTCTCGAGCCTTAGTGACAGCACGGAGCAGCTCCCTTGTCCTTGTATTAAGCTGGTTGTCCAACATGCATTGTCTGACATAACTCTTGTCATGAAGATCGCAGAGCCTTTCCATGGACATGTTGTCCATCACCCCCTTCCAGTTGGGTGGGATTACACGGTCCACAAGTAGATCACAAGCTAAGGGAGAAGAAAGCTCCTTCGTATCAGGAAGTCCTGTAGCATATCTAAACTTGTTAATATATTATTACTGGTATCTCATTTTTTGTAACAGGAAAGAAACATTAAAATGGATATCATCTCCGTTGGGCCCCTCGATGGCTAGAAACACCACAGCCTTACCCTGGGCACTCTTTTGCTGGGTAGTTCGAGAGGGAGGAGTAGGCAGGATAAGCTTCCTCTTCGAGGCGATTTATGACTTTTACCTTTGGTACCTTTCTGCTTGGACTCTCTCACCAATGCCGGAGGGTCCTACGATGGCCAACTGTCCTTCGGAGACTGGTTCATCAGAATCTGCAACATTCTCCACAAGCTGGTCTTCAACATCTATGGGTTCCTTTGAAGGGGGAGCAGAGGAAACAGGTTCGATGGGCTGAGCATCCACATCATTGTTGTTCACCGACACTGAAGGAGAGCCCACACCATAGCTAGTCTCGTGGGGATCCTTCGGGATGAAGCTGACCTCCTTTGCACCACCAGCAACCACAAAGTTTCTGAATGACATTTCTGCGCAAAGGAACAAATAAGATGAATATCAGAAAGATATGTTTTTATCTCTTATTTTAATCAAAAAAATACATACTTTCTCCATCACAAATAATCTCAGGTACCAAAGGAGATCCCTCCCATCTTTCAAGAAGACCGACCATGAAAAGGATTGCCTTAGGGAATGTTTGGCAATCGGTGGATGACGAGCAAAAGCGATATAAAGGATTCCTCCTCACAGTATAGGGCAAGGGATCGTTGAACCTTTTTTCATCATATTGAAACTCTGGGTTTAACAATGCAGGGAAAGTCGGAGGAATGATGGTGTTTCTGATGTAAAAGAACTTTCCTTTCCAGTTCCTGATGTTTGTAAACGGCCTATCTATGAGAATGTGCACATCCCTTTCACCCCTCTTAGCCAAGGTCAACCAATCTCCGCCAGGGTATAAGTTCAGAAAACCTCTAAGCACAGTTAATGATGGTTCAAACCCATACGCTTTACACATCACAATATATGTCGTAAGCTTGGCTAGGCCAAACAGGTTAAACCTAGATATGTGTACCTCATAGTACTGGAGGAGTTCTAAAATTAAAGGGTGCAAGGGTATCCTAAGGTTGGAGGTGGTGAATGCATGGGTGTATAAGCCTACATAGTTTTCTGGGGCATCAAAAATACCTTGATTTTTACCAGGTAACATGATTTTATGCTCTTTGGGAATTGGATAATCGGTGAGGAACGCTTTGAGCTCCTCCCTTGTCAAGGTGCAACCTTGTTGTTTGATTACAATTTTCTTATTTGTAGACATTGATCCTCTTAAATTGACAATAAAGTATTTGAAAACATAACAGATACGAAGGAGTACTTTACCTGTTTGTTCGAAAGCCTGATCGGAAGAGGATTTAGTAGGTGAAAAATTGGGCGTGTGATGAAATTATGTTAGGGTTTTACTGTTTTTCACTTTAAATACCCTCACATATGTTCAGTCTCAGCCCTACACGTGTCCTAAGTTATCCCATCACCTCCGGATTTCAATCTCTTTTTTAAATTTTGAAATGACGTTTTACTTTATCGAGGAAAAAAGGGTAGTTAGGATAAATGTAAGCATTAATTACGATCAATAGTTGCTAGACTTTTCATCTTCGTTCGTTTTTTGTGACGAAGGGGAGGTTTCGTTTCTATTTCTGAGTCGTAAGCAATATTTCTTGTTCGTACATATCACTTTCGATTGGGGGCTTGATGACGTACCCTCCGATCGGTCGAAGGACCCCCTTCGACCTCGATCGAATTTGCATTACGAAGACCCAAGTCTTTCTTCATAAGTCATTGGTGGCGTAAAACCATTCATCATTGATATGGTTACCGGTTGGAATTCGCCACCGAAGGCTGTGCCGCCGGTGTCTTCTCTTGAAGGCGCCAAGACAAAGGAGAACCTTGACTTGGTCTTCCCCATGTTCCCACTATTTCCTTAGCTTCCCGCCAATGCGAGAGATAGTGGGGATGAAGCCTAGCGGTTACCACAAATCGGGGGCGCCCCATGATCTCCTAAACGTGTGCTAACACTCTCCAAGTTATTTTCTTCACCTATAAATAGGTTGGACGAGTCATTTCAATGGTACGTTCACTCAACACAGTATTTCACATACTCCATATTATTTACAACACATGTCACATACTTACTCTCACACCGAAGGTGGTTCGCAAGGCCCAACCCCTGCGCAGTCACTTAACGAAGTGTCTACTATTTCTTATTGCGGATTGGCTACAAGTTTGGCCCAAGCATATCACCCCTCATACCCTTCGATCACCATTGAAGGCCTGGTCGTACGAATTATTGTACAATTAGTACACATGGACAAAATTCTTAAAGAACAAAACGGAAACATTTAATTATTTTGAAATATTAAGCAAGAAAATCCAAAGACAACTAGGAAGTCCTATAGTGTCTATTAGAACGGATCATGGTAGGGAATTCGATAATGAAGTGCAATTTGGAGCTTTTTGTGACACTAATGGTATTACTCACAACTTCTCGGCTCCGCGCACTCCACAATTGAATGGGGTAGTTGAAAGAAAGAATAGAACCCTACAAGAAATGAGTCGCAGCATGCTTAATGAGCAATCCATACCTCAAAAGTTTTGTTGCAATGCCGTTGATACGTCAACGTACATACTCAATCGAGTCTTAATTAGACCAATCTTAGGTAAAACTCCTTACGAGTTACTCCGAGGCAAAAAGCCTACGTTAGATCACTTTAGAGTCTTTGGTAGCAAATGCTTTATTCTTAACACTAAATATTACCTTACAAAATTTGATCCTAAATCAACCGAAGGTATCTTTCTAGGTTACTCTCCAAATAGCAAAGCTTACGTCATATTAAACAAAGAAACAATGAAGATAGAAGAGTCATTAAATATAAAATTTGATGAAAGTCCACCAAAACCCTCTCCACCTCTTGTCGATGACGAGATTGTAGAAAGTGATTCTATAGTAATAAAAAAAAGATAAATGAAGAAGAAGAACCTTTAAATTATGAAGTCATAAACATTAAAGAGTCCAAAGATCACCCCGTAGATAAGGTCATAGGAAAGCTAAACGAAAGAACATTAAGGTCTCAAGTTCAAAACCAAAGTAGCTTATTTTGTTTTGTTTCAACCATAGAACCTAAGAATATACAAGAAGCCATAAAAGATGAAAGTTGGTTAATGGCTATGCAAGAAGAATTAAATCAATTTATTTCTAATGATGTTTGGACACTTGTCCCTCCACCTAGTAATCAAACTATAATAGGAACCAAATGGGTTTATAAAAACAAATTAGATGCAAACGGAGTAGTATCTAGAAACAAGGCTAGACTCGTTGCCCAAAGGTATTACCAACAAGAAGGAATAGACTTTGATGAGACCTATGCCCCCGTGGCTAGATTAGAGTCTATAAGAATACTTCTTGCGTATGCTTGTGCTAATGATCTAAAGCTTTATCAAATGGATGTCAAAAGTGCTTTTCTAAATGGTTTTATTAATGAAGAAGTATATGTAGCTCAACCTCCGGGATTCATCGATTTTGAAAAACCTAAACATGTGTATAAGTTAAAGAAAGCCCTTTACGGTCTTAAACAAGCTCCAAAAGCTTGGTATGATAGACTCAAGTCATTTTTAATTAAACACAACTATACCATGGGGTTAGTTGACAACACACTTTTTACTAAGAAAAGAGAGTCACATATAATCATAGTTCAAATATATGTAGATGATATTATATTCGGATCCACTTGTCAAGACATGTGTGATGATTTCTCTAAAATCATGCATGACGAGTTCGAGATGAGTATGATGGGAGAACTTAGTTTCTTTCTTGGTCTACAAATCAAACAAGTAGAAGATGGTATCTTCTTTAATCAATCTAAATACATAAAAGAGATGTTAAAGAAATTTGGATTAGAAGAGTCAAAACCAATTAGGACACCAATGTCATCCGACACCAAACTCACTAAAGATGAAGACGGAGAATCCGTAGATAATACTAAATATCGTGGCATGATTGGTAGTCTTCTCTACCTCACGGCTAGTAGGCCGGATATCATGTTTAGTGTTTGCTTATGTGCTAGGTTTCAAGAAGACCCTAAAATATCACACCTAGAAGCCGTAAAAAGAATATTTAGATATATTAAGGGTACAACACAATTAGGATTATGGTATCCTAAGGGCACGGAGTAGAAACAATTGTATATGCAAATTCGACCATGCAGGTGATTATGTTGACCAAAAAAGTACAAGTGGGGTATGTACTTTTATGGGATGTTGTTTAACATCTTGGTTTTCAAAGAAACAAACGGGATTAGCAATATCAACAACCGAAGCCGAATACGTCTCCGCCGGCAAAGCATGCCAACAAGCACTATGGATGAAACAAGCGTTAGTTGACTACGACATTCATCTTAGTGACATAGCAATTCTATGTGACAACAAGGGTGCCATTGATTTAAGTAAGAAACCGGTATTACATTCTCGCACAAAGCATATAAAGATTCATCATCACTTCTTAAGAGACAATGTTCAAAAGGGGAACATCTCTATTGAGAAGGTAGCGTCCGAAGACAACATAGCCAACGTCCTCACCAAACCGTTGAAGTGGGAACAATTCAACCTACTTCGTCTTGGTCTTGGTCTCATGGAACAAACGTCGTAATTTATTTTTACTCTACAAGGTATGTAAACACTAGCCTTCTTCTTTCTGAGTCTAGGATCTCTATTACACGCACGACTCACAAACAATACGGGAATTTTCAAAACCCAAGATGAGTTTTTCACTTATTACTCATTTTTTTTTCCTTATTTTCTTTCAAAAATAAGTACAAGTTGCAAACACATAATTACATACACATCCTCTTTTCAAAGGATAAAATGATTTTTAGAAATCTTTCTTGCTTTGTAAAAGGATACATCTTCCCGTATCAATTTCACAAATGCAATTTCTCACATCTAGGACAAATCACTTTTTCATTATTAATACAAAGTAAAAACCCGTTTTCATTGCATCTCATGTCTTTTGAATGCTAAAGGGGACACATAACTAATATGTGTTTTCGGGTACATTCATTTAAACCACAATGAATTAGGAGCATTGGTAGCACTGACTTATGTACTCAAGTACTAAATATGTGTTTTCGGGATATCTCACATAATAGTATATTTTTTTTCTTGTTTATTTTTCTTTTCTTCTTAGGAGTCGAGATAACCGCAACTCCAAATAGTTTGCATATTGGCACACATTAGGAAAAAAATGTTTCCAAAAAGAAAATTTTGTGCTGCCTGAATCACCAGACCTACGGATCCCATCCTTAATGTTGGACGGATCCCTCAAGGGAAGGATCCGTGAGACAGAAGATGGTTTTATCTTCTATTTTTCTCACTTTGGATGAAAACTCCAACATTTTTTCATTTTTGGAGTATGTTCTTTAATGCTTGTGTCCTCATGATCACATGCCTTAAATTCATATCTAATCATTAGATTTTAATCCACATTTTGGGTCAAGCATTCAATAAAATGCAATGTTTTTCTATATATAGAACTCCCAAAATGCTTGCATAATTCATCTCACCTTCACAAACAAACAACACCATGTCATTCACAAGCTCTTACAACTTAGATGAATCACCTAGTACAAACAATCCTCCTCATGAAACCCAAACTTTTGTACTTCCACCTTCCAAAATACCACAATCAAACTCTAGGATATCCGCACGGATTAGCATCCGGCCTTGTTGCTTAGCAAAACCATCATCAAATGGCTCATCACCATCAACTAACTCACCACAAGATGCTTCCATTATAGCACCTCCTTCATCACCAACAAGTACACCAACTTCATCACCTAAAGTCACTCTTTTGGAACTCCTTACGACTCCAACAAGATCTCAACAACCAAAACAAAAAGAAATAGCCTTTTTGACACCTCCAACTTCTCCAAACACAATATTCAATGATCTTGAAACATCACCACCCTTAGCTCCCATTAAACTACAAGAACATCTAGGTTCTTTTCCACCACCACTTCCAACCATTCCAGACTTTGATCCGTATTTTCCTATTTTTCCACCACATATTTCGCAATACACAAATCAAAACAATCCGGAAAACTTCCGCACTCATTACCCACATCACTTACATTGTGAACATTGCCAATCCACTAGGGAAATTGTAATAGAAGTTAGGGAAGAAATGCGATTCATACTCAACCTCATCCTTGATTGCATCAATACCATTACTCATCAAAACATCCATCCATAACCTTATGCAAGCATGGAAGGAATCATTATTACTATTTTCTATTTTTAGTACTTTTTCTTTTGAGTCATTTTTAAGAACAAGTCTTGTTCTCATTTTTACATGCTTGTAGGTGGCATAAATACCACTACACTTTGTTGTATTATTACAAGGCCTTGTTTACATACCTTGGCTCCCAATCTTGATTCTCGTCAATCACAAGATTACCTAAGCATGTTACTAACATTTCTCTTTGTAGGATTTTTTTTTCTTCACTTGACGCCCCAAACTAGGTGGAGCTACCGTCAAGGGGGAGTATGCGATACGCTGACTAATTTTTCCACACTTTTATTTCTTCGATGGGTTAACTTTTTGTTTTGACAAAAAGGGGGAGAAGAAGTAAAACTTAGGGGCTTTCAAAACATACATCTATTCTTAAGTTTTACTCATCATAACATTATGTTTTGTCATCAACAAAAAGGGGGAGATTGTTAATACAAATAAACCGTAAAAACGTTTATTAATATTTTGCGATCTCTTTGTGTTTTGTTGATAACAAATATAATGTTATCTTAAGTACAATTATAAGGATACATGTTATTTTTGTTAAGCATTTACATATAGCCATTTAATACAAAAATGTTGTAATTAATCATTTGTTGTAATAATTTATTAGGATGGGTAAAAACCACAACCCATGGATCATATCCATAACCCATTGACCCATACCCACAAGACTAGATACATTGTACTCATTAGATACATTGAATCTAAAAGAATACCCATGGACCAACCCATGACCCATAACCAAAAAACCCATGGGCAAAGAGGAGCGTCCCACGGATCCCTAGGATTAAACTAGACGGATCCCTTGTGGGAGGAATCCGAGAAATTGCCTATAAATAGAGAGTCATTTCTTCATTCTAACTCACCCCTCTTCTTACTAATTCTCTCATATACTCTCAGTACTTTCTTCTTTCTTTCTTTAGTGATTCTCATATAGGTCCTTCTCTAAGGCGAGATCACGAGCATTCTACAAGTCATCCAAGCAAGGGGTCCTTGATTGATTTGTTCCTCCGCAAGATTTCTGTAGCGAAGATCTTGTATTTGATATTTCACATATTTGTTGTGTAATAGTCGTGTTGGTTTGGTCCACCGTGTTACGGACTCGGTATTTAGCTTTGTACCGGAAAAAGATGTAAGCAACGTTGTGAAGGCTTCTCCGCCAAGTTGAAGGAGTTTGTTGACATAGTGCTTGAACTCTCGAGTAGGTGACTCGGGGAGTGGAGTAGGGCAAGGAATGTGTCCTTGTAGCCGAACCACTATAAATCGGTTGTGTCATTTCTATCCCTTTGCTTTACTTTATTTACTTGCTTTATCATTAGATCTATATTTTCTCTACATCCATACGATCTCACATATTATCGAATCTAAAGTTTTTTAAACTAACTTAAAATCGGCAAAACTATTCAACCTCCCTTATAGTTTTCCACAGTAGGGGAGTGATTTCTCCCTTGGAGATAGCTCCGTATGCTCCTCTAGACCTGCCTCTGGCTTCTTCCCACGTTCTTTGGTAGTGGTGTATGAAATGGGATGCTTTGAAATCTTTGGAAATCGTGGGGTATTTATAGGCGGATCGGGTTCTGGCGTAACTAATAGAATAGTTACGCCGTAATCTTCTATTTCTTCGTAAATTGCACTAGATCTTCTTTGGTTACTGGCGTAACCTTAGAAGTAGTTCTGCCAGTATCTTCAATAATTCTTGGTTACGCCGTAGTTTAATCACGAGTTACGGCGTAGTTATCAGCGGCGCGGATCCTCATTTGACCTAATATAGTTACGTCGTAATCTTTTGAGAGAGTTACACCGTAATCTTCTGATGAGTTGGCTTTCTGAGTCACGCTTTAGTTACGGCATAATGTGAGATGAATTACGCCGTAACTTCTTCAAAGTGAGCATACTATGATAGATCTTTGATAGTTCTCCAATTTCATGTCTCTTTAGCTCCAATGCTCGTAATTTACCTGAAAGTGGAAAATAATGGAAAACAAGCGTAAATTCATATAAATGATATTAATTACAAGCATTATCGGGGGAAATTGACATTTAATATTCAGGATAATTTGATGTTATCATATTATTATTATCTTGAATCTAGAAAGTAAATTTCGTGCGGATACTAGGCGTCGGTATGCGTGTGGTGTCGGGGTTTCGGAAAACACGTGATGACCTCTCGCTTTTGAGTCATAATAATTAGAAAGTAATTAACTCGCATTTTCTGATAAAAATAACTTATTAAAATAATAGTCTGAAAATTACGGTTTGTCACATAAAGATGAAAAAAATATGAAGAAAAAATGATGGAGAACCACAAAGAAAGAAAGATCTTCAGTAATACTTTGTTTTATTGGACAGGTCATGTTATTATATTTGTACTAGACAATAAGGAAATGATTTGTCTTTTTTAATTAGAAAAGGTTAATGTTCTTCTGCTTTTATCATATGATGTTTTGGAAAAAATTTGTTAACGTATGGATATTTGTCACTTTGTTACCTTTTTTGGTTTTTAAACTGCAAAAGTGTTAATATATTGTCCCAATCTTACACCAAGAAAAAGAAAAATGAAATACAATTAGAATAAAAATAGATGGTGAATTCTTGATTATAACAAATTTGTGGTCAAGTAGTTGTGGTGCGAATCCTTTTCATCTTTTTTCTTTTTTTTTTTTTTTTTTTTTTTTTTAACTTTTTTCCACTTTGTACAAGTAAAGATGGAAAATGGTTTTATAAATAAATGATCTAGCAGTTGTGTGGGTTTGGAAATGTTTGGTTGAGTATTTTGAGGTGGTCGAGTAGTTGAATAGTGGTGGACGAGCGGTTGAGAAGTGGTGGTTAACCAGTGGTGATCGAGCGGTGGTGGTGGTGGTGATGGACCGGTGAAGTGGTGATGTAGGTGAGTGGAGTTAGGTAGGGTGAGTGGGGTTAGGTGGAGTAATTAATAAAAAGATAATAATAGAATATAGGAGGGTATATTTGTAATTTCATAATAAAACAATAAAGTGTTTCACCTAAATTTTGTACTTTCAAAAGACACGTATTCTGAAAAGTGGAGTCAAAGAGTTGGCGTAATTAAAATGAGAAATGGTTACAAATGATGACGAAGTCATGGACCACAAATGTTTTTTTTTTTTTTTTTTTGCCTATTTTGATAATTTGCTCTTATTTTATTATGTTTTGTTAGTTTATATTTACTTTCAGTTCTACAATAAATGAATAAAATTATTATCTTTATTTTGTTTAAAGGTTTGATGCTTTTAAAATTTTAACGTGTGAGCATCTTGTTGTGTTATACCCGACTAGGTTAAACTCAATTTAATTTACTTATATCAACTCTACCTTTCTTGTACATTCATTTTCTAGACACTTGAATCTATCTCAAATTCAATAATAACTGATTATGCAACTAAAAACTATACCACTGAAAAAAAGAAAAAAAAAAGTAAAAAAAAAAAAAGGAAAAAAAAGGTTTTCATCGGAAAATGTAATGGCAGTGACTGCTGGTCGCAACGCCATGCAGTCTTCAGTAGTTCTCTAAATTGCAAATACAATAAGCTCAATATTGCAATACTTTTAACATACATATAATTTTTTAAAAATGTCGAAGTTTAATAAATATTTTTTTTAAATAAAATAAAATTCACTGTATCTAACAACTTACAAAAACTACCTTTCACTTTATTTTAAAAAATTATACTTTTCATTTAAATTATTTAAAATTTTCGTTGTTTATAAGAATTATTTATAGCAAATGTCATACGATGTAAATTTTCTTCTAATATCAACCAAACTCGTAACATTATCTAGAAAGACGAGCTAAAAAATGTAAAGTCAGAAAAAGATAGATAAATATCATTCAAAGTTATAAAGTATAAGGATTTGCGTTGCAACGTGCGCATGCCAAATTACTCATTTATATATATTAGAATAATACATGTCTTTATTTCTCACTACAAAAGTATTATAAAAATGTGTTGAAAACATTTGCCAACTTTAGATTAAAAAAAATATCTATGTGTTATAAAAATAATTAGTATTATATGGTTTTGCGTTTTCTTTGAAGATAACTTGTGTCAAAAACAGAGTTCACATAAATGAAATATCGACCTTCAAAGTGAGTCGATTGGAATTTATCAGAAACATGCTGACCATGATTCTGAATCACGGTATGAAATTAAAGGCTTATATTTCCGAATCTATAACATATCTTGTCTGAGCTTTGCTTTGGTGACCAACGCAAGTCTCTTTTATAAATAATGAACGTCCTTTGTTACATTAAGACAAAAAAAAAAAAAAAAAAAAAAAAAAAAAAAAAAGGAGGGAAACCTATTTGTTCTAATTGTTTAATCAACACGCGAACATTCCTATGATTTTTAAGGAAGATTTTTAATCAACAGTTATTACACACTATTCACTTTTTCTACCCTATAAACACTTGGCGAATCTGTTTTAAAAGAATTGTTTCAAGCAAAAGCCTCCACTTTTATTGTTAAGTTTTTTGTTTAACTATTGCAATCAAGTATGTCTTCAGAACTTCTACACCTTATATCCATTTGTCCAATTTTGTTTATATAACTTTAATCATTTCTTTTAATGATAACGAATATGTTTCACTACAAAAGGTATTGTAAAAAAATGATTATAATTACGAGATGAGTTCCAATAAACAACACATGTTAGTATGTTACATGTTTGTATCTTTCAAAAATGTTAGTTTGACATGTAACATTACCTCATAATCCGTTTTGGACTCGATGAGACCCTTTCTCAAGGAGGATTAAAAACTTATATGTGTTATAGTAAATAGTACATCTTACGTGTTTGTATATGGGTCCTTCTAAATATACCTATTTTTGTTTTATTAATACACGTTTCATCAAGCACAATCGCTGGTATATCCTCTTTCTTATTAAAAGATTGTGATCTTGAATTAACACCATGAGCATATGATTTAAGATACCCATTCACCCTCCTCTCCTTTAATAATATCCATCGTTCAAAAAACAATACCTAATTATTTCACTAAATAAACCTAAATTAATTACCAATCATTATGTTTTTCTAAATTACCTAACCTTTCACTGAATGAAGACCAAGGAAAGAACTTCAAATGTTTAACCATTTAGCTATGGATGCGGTTGAGAGATCCCTTGTCGCCGACAAAGAAAAGAAGGTAGAAACATTACACATTAAGATACTCATTAATGATTGTAGTAATCAATGTTTACTTTTTTATTTTTTTTAAATTTTATTACTAACTATTATTGTTTTACTTTTATCTACATCCGCATGTACCCGCAAATAAATATCATATACTCGTATATCTTAGCCATCTAAACTCCTATGTGGCTATGTAACCCGAAATTTCCCTTTAACCGCATTAAAACCAGACAAAAATAGTTTAAAAAATACAAAATTTAAACATTAGAAAGGCCATTTTTTTTTCATTTAAGTTGAAATTATATGTGTCATAGGTGGGTAGGTATATCAATTAAAATAAGGGGTTTGCTACACCCACATAAATACTCCCACTCAAAATTCTCACTCACTGACATGTCAGCAGGTGATTGGTTTTATGTGGGATCTACATCCCACAAAAAAACCAATCATCCGCTGACACATCAGCGAGTGTGAGTTTTGAGTGGGAATTTTATGTGGATCTAGACTTTCTCTTAAAATATTTGTTCGTGTCACTCTTGCTCATACCAACACCAACAGTATTTGCTTATAGGACAAAATTAAACAGGTTTTGTTGCATCGAAATTATGGTGCAAAATTATTGGGTGACGAGGGTAAATACCTTATGTAAGGATTCAAAGAAAAGAAAAATGAGATTGCTTAATAAGGGCATGTTTGAAATAATATAAAATGATAATTTGGTATTTAAATGGATTAAGAAATAAAAGTTTTTTAAGTCTATATTTAGGTCTACTTAATTAAGCCTAATTATCATTTCTTGTAAGTTTAATGTACCTTTTATATTTTCAATACATTGACTTTACTTTGATATTGGTCTAAATAGTGGTATTAGTGTAAGAATAGTAAGACCCTTATATATTTCATAGTAAGGTTTGCTTGACTGGCAACATTAACTCCTGATTTATTTTGGACTTGATGCGACCATTTCTCAAGGGCAACACATGAGGCATTGTGCCTAGTTAGCCTTTCCTAGAAACCGGATTGCGTTATAATAAACCATATATGTTACATGTTTGTATTTTCCGTAGACTAGATGGTTTTACAGGCATCCTGGACTCGTAATCCATTTTGTACTCGATTCGACACATTCCCAAGTAAAACTCTTCCTTTTACCGGACCACAAAAACATTTACGTTGGAAGAATATACATTAAAAGGTTGACCCCGTAGGTAAGGCCACTTTAGTTTGGAAGTATACACACTCTCATTGCCTTTTCTCACATTTACTTTTGTATCTCATAAGCCAAATATATTTTGTGCATAAAAAGAGTGTTTGGGATTGCTTTTTTTTTTTGGGTTGCTTTGTGCTTATGTTTAGAGATAAGTACATAAAAGTCGTTTAAACAAAGTACCTAGAGCTGCTTAAACATAACTACTATAAGAAATAGTGTTTTGATTGGCTTATGCTATAATAGTTTATATTTATATGAATACATTTTAAATCACGTGAAATATCTTTAATACAATAAGAGAACATACTTATTGAGGAAAAGTGACTTTTTCGATTCCATTCGTACTTTTTCTTTTTCTTGGCTTAAAAGTAGAGGGCGTAATGTTAATTGTTGGAACTCTTGGCTTATGAAGCATTTGTAATTTTATTCTAGCTCCTTGCTAGTGTGTTTTAATAGATTCGTCGTTCAAAAAAAAACTTATTTCGGAGCTTAATTGCAAAAGATATTTTTGAGAAAACAAAATTTAACCAATAGAAGAGCTAGATTTCAAAATGGAACCTCATGATTGGACAATAAAAGTCAAAACTAAGTTAGAAGTTGGTCAACATTGAATCGGATTAATTTTTATAAAAGAGGGCAAAAAAATACGTATGGCTTTGAGAGCTCATTTTTTTTCTAATATACTTTTAGAGTTAAGTGTAATCTAATGTTATATTTTGATTGGTTAATAGAATTTTCAATCAAGTTTAAAACTTTTAAAAACTAGTTAATACAAAATTCAATTTTGTACACTTAAGTTTTGAAAATTTCAATTTCCATAACTTTTGATAAATCTAAAATTTAAAAAATATTCAATATACTTCAAACTTTTGAAAAGAACAACTTTTATTATTATTATTATTATTATTATTATTATTATTATTATTATTATTATTATTATTATTATTATTATTATTTTTAGCGGCGACAATTTTATTAAACTAGCAGTATTTAGAAATTACAAAGAAAATTTAAGCCAATCATTCCAACTATTTGACATTCTACCTCTATGGTTAAGCCAAGAAAAAGAAAATAAACGAATAAAATCACAGATGTCACTTTTCCTCAATGAATGAGGGTTAAAAATGACACTATTTCGATATCGCCAAATGAACCATAAAGAAGCCGCAAAGATAGCATATAGCCGATGCTTTGTCGTGAGAGGCGTGCCACGATGACATCCAATCCAACCGGAGGGTAAACGTCTTCACACCACCTTCTAATAGAATTCCAAACCTCTTTAGCTATGGAGCACTCGAAAAATATATGGGTATTATTATTATTATTATTATTATTATTATTATTATTATTATTATTATTATTATTATTATTATTATTATTATTATTTATATAAACATCACTTTATTAGAAATGCAAAGATTTACAAGAAGTTAGTGGGAAGCCGAGATACTAACTGGGCTCCCACTCCTCTAGTTATAGAAAAGCTAATCCTACTAAAGATATGAGAAGCAGCACGTGCTCCAATGTCTTGGGTCATCGAGAACTTTCGGATTCGATTCAATAAGGTCACAGCATCACTTTTTTTTCTTTTTTTTTTTATTATTATTATTATAAAAACACTTTTATTAAAAACTCATAGGATTATTATTATTATTATTATTATTATTATTATTATTATTATTATTATTATTATTATTAAACACTTTAGACTTTTGAAAATAATAGCTTTTATTTTATTGTATTTGTTGTTGTTGATCTTAAAGGGTATAAATATCAACTTGAAACACGGTTATTGAGATATGCAAATAAATACACGAGATATTGACTTCAAAATTTTAGAAGAAAAAATCTTTATTATATTGTTATAAAATTAAATTAAGATTTACACTAACACTCCGTGTTTGCATGAGTTAATAACATATATATTAATTGAAAGGTTATGGATATAAATTAATATTAGTATGACCGGATTCGAACTCGAGACTTCGGGATTGCACACATTACGTATGAGAATCAATGTAAATAATAATTAATATATTAAATGTAATATTTAATTATTGATCACAAAATAAATACTTAACGGTAGTTAATATTTAACGAGTTTTGATTATCGGTCGTTAAATGTCAACGCGATATAAAGAAAAGTTAACAAGCCAAGAGAAGGTTTTAGGAACCCTCTTTTGGGCTTGTGTTTGGGCGAAACTATAGAATCCCACATCGGAAACTATAGTAATCTTGACATCTACCATAAGGCTATAAATACATCCCCATGTATTCATCCTTCGGGACACTAGATTTCAATAGAAGGCCAAACTTCTTCTTTCTTCCCTCTTGTTCTTGGTCGACGAGTGAATCCCCATTGTAAGGGATTTACGAGTGACCTTGGCATAACAAAGGTGTTTGGTTAATCTATTGTGATTAAGAACCTAGCTTTTCTCGTTGATTCGCTACTAATACGTGTGTACAAGAACGAAGAGCAAACGCACTTGTGTTTGCATATCTTGGTGGGTCGACAAGGGTTTTGGTCGACATTCATAAACCCTAATTTATTAGGGTTTAGGGTTTTTTGGTTCTTGATCTTAATTTGGGGTTTTTCCATAAACCCTAATTGCATTGATTCGCAAAAGGTACGCATATACTTTTAATTCGGTTAATTAATTTACAAGTATTATTCCTATTACTTCCGCTGCATGCTTTGATGATGTTTACTTGTTTTCTATAATTGTTATGATTAGTAAAACCCAACAGTGGCATCAAGAGCCGTTAATATGTTGTAATTAATTACCGAAACACAAAAAAATTTGAATCTTTATGATTATTATATGCTTTTATGGTTTCTAGGGTTTTGAAAATTGGAACCCTAATTTTTTATTAATTGGGTCGATTACCCATTAATTGTTTAATTAGGTTTTATTTTTTGTAAAACTTGTACAAACCCTAGGATTGCATGTATATTTTTATGTGGTTATTATGAATAATTGTTATGTGCCATGATTATATGCGTTTCTTGGGATTATAATTGTTATGAGGAATCCATGGTGAAACATGCATGTTTTGCCATGGATTATTGTTTTGATTAATTGTTAAGTGAAATACACATGTTTATTAGTTTGATAAATATTAATTGGGGAAGACCTCAATATATCTAATAAAAATTCGTTATGTGCTATTTTGTATACTATTGACTTTGGCTTACGCAATCGACTTGTCGATGCATGTAGCTCACTTACCTTGTAGGTGAAAGCCCTAGTTGATGTATGCATTATTTTACGCCTAGAATTGTTTATTAGGTTTTATCGAACAAATTATGCATGTGGCTATTTGTTGTTACATATGTTAATTGTTAAGTTATATGTATAATTATTTGAGTTCGTTTTAATTTTTTATTAAAGTGCTTTTTTGTTTATATTGTATGACATGATAGTAAGCAAAAAGGGTTTTTATGAATATAAAATTAAATTGACTAAATAATGGCGAAATTGATTTGTTTTTCTAAGTATTAATTCTTGAACTTTTAATCGATTGATCGATTGTACTAAATGGTTAGAACGGCTCACCCACTAGAACAAACTCAAAGGGGTTCAAAGAAGTGCATGTGATCACCGAAAGGATGTCTAAGGTTATGCTTAAGCGCTTACGGTCCCCCCCTCAATGTTCGATTGGAGCTACCTAGTATAACTATTCTATGTACGAAGCATCTTAGTGCAAAGTTGTAAGTTTCTCAACGCATCGATTAAAACTTTGTAGAATTTAATCTTAGCAATTTAAAACTATGAGTAAGGTTTTGAAAATTTTATGTTATGAAGATGTATGCATGCTTCTTCATACATAAGTTTTGATTACACATCAAAAAATTTGTACCCTTTAAAATTTAAGTTTATGCCATCTAATGATATGAAACACTTGAAGTTGTAATTTAGTTATGTGAGACCTTGAGCTAGATTACGATAACAAGGTGACTCTTTATGTTGTGTGAGACCTCAGCATAAAGAATTTGCAGTTTCTAAATTAGACAACTTAATTAAGTTAGTTAGTGAGACCTATAACTTAAGGCATAAGATGGGATAAAACATGCTTACATTTTGCATAATTGTTTGGCAAAAATTGTAAATCCCATATTTTCTAGGAATTGAAAATTTGTTTGTCAATTATTGTTCTTCGACAATTACCTATTTTATACTTTCATCACTAGCAGATCAACTGATGTGGTGAAACTATGATAATGAGGGTCATAGATTCAAGGAAAATTATATGGTTAATATGAATATTGACCAAGGGTATTTTATTTTCTTGAAAGATTTATTATCGAAAATACTAAAAAATTAAATTTTGTTAATTCTTTTGATTGTATTAATGCAACATTAAACCGTAAACGTTGTTTGGGCTTTGGTAAATTGATCTAGTTCTGTTTTCAAACAAATGTTTGATCAAGAACAATTTACTAAAAGACAAACATAAACTCTTTTCCATGGAAGAAGAGTGAGACTCAATCCTATTCCTTTTCATGATTGAGAAAGGTATGTTAGGAATATTACAATTGTCTAAATTCTAATATAACTCATAGCAACTTTAATAGTTAAGAAAATTGCACACCATGTTTTTCTTAAGAGATCTCATTACCCTCTGTTGGTGATTGAATTCTTATATGACATTTTGGTCAACTAGAAAACATGTTTGACATTTTATGAGTTATTAAATTAGAAGCTAGATTAATTACTGCAAAATTGGTAAAAGACAAACTAATATATTTTATCTAGTTGTTTTGTTTTGACTAATTGAAGGTGCTATACATCATTATGGCGATGGTAGACCCATTAAGGAAGAAATTGCATGCTCAATTTTTCAAGTTAATAGCATTGATGGATGATCCATCATCTACATAGTAGAATACACTATTTTACTACCTAAGTAATTGTTACGAATGGTCTTACAAAGGGGTAACAACGTAATAGCACGCTATTTTCACTGGTTAATGAAACACTTACAATGTTGCCAAATCCAGTGGGAGTATGGTGTATTACTGAATAAGACATTATTGTAACGTTGTCTAATTCAGTGGGAGTTACAAGATTTATTATCTTGGTAGTAACTCAGATTATTTCTAGATTTTCTTGAAATAATACATTACGTTAAAAAATGTAGACATTCATATTCTCAAGGATAGTCATGAACGTTTCCTTGATAATTAAGTGCTCCTACATCTACTTGTAATGCTTATATATCTATGACACTATCATATTGCTCACATAAACAAACGAATGTCATGGTGTTTATCTATTATATGATGTTGTTCTAGTATTTATTGTGTGCAAAGGAACAACACATACAAATATGATTAGTGGATTCTCTTGATCGTAAGGTAAAACATTAACGTTCTAATAAGATTGTCTTGCTTAAAGAACATGTGTCAAGATTATAACATAGACTACTTTTATGTCTTATGTCATTCAAAATATAGAAACACTTGAAGTTACATTTTAGTTTAAGTGAGATCTTGGCTAGATTGTAATCTCAAGGTAAATCTTCACTTGTCGTGGGATCGGGCGTGTATGCTTTTGCAGTTTCTTAAGTTGGATACTTCTTGGAATGACATAAATAAATAAAGTAATTTAATACTATCTTAAATATTTATGTATTTTTAGAATGACATAAATAGATGGAGTAGTATATTAACTTGAAAATAAATTAATTGAAACCAAGACGTGGTGTTCATAATTACTTTAAATTATACATGTTTAAATTTTCGTTGTAAAGTCACAAACATGAAGTCTTTTAAAGACTTATAATATAAAGTAAGATATTATAACTGTTATGTGTTTTGACTTTGTCAAAGAATACTTATGTTATAAAACATGCAATTGGTTTGAATATTCTATTATACCATTAAGTTGTCTTAGTTGGTAAATAGGTAAGCCAAAAGGAATATGTTTATCTTACATATTGTTAGATTGTCTTACAATATTAATTCTAATGAAATACTGTAGGTATATGGAATGTTCAGTTAGAAGACTCAAACATTTTTTATATTGTTTGATTCAAGATAACTATATCCTCTTTTCTTCCAAAAGTTATCAACGTTAGAAAATTGAGTATTGATTGGATATACTTAATAAAAACTCAAACCTAGAAGATTAATAAGACACCATTTTAGTATGGAATGTGATGAATCACATTGAGTCTTATATTGAAGTTTTGATTTGTTAAAACTACTTATGGAGTAGGTTATTAGCGAACAAGATTTACGAACTGTCAATGTATTTTGTAATATCCCAAAAGAAAACAATTTAGTGTTGTTCTAATTGCTAAAGTATTTATAGATAGTCTTTAAATTACAAAAGCAAGTGGGAGTTTTGTTTAGATCTTGAAGAGATTAAATTACAATTACAAAACACATAATCTTCTAAAATACACTACAAAATATCATGATGAGGTCAAATCTGATAGACCTCAAGATGATGGAATTCTCATTCATAGATCCGCAAGGATATCTCAGATATTTGATATGATGAGAAATATGAATTACAGGATCATGGTAAACCTGTTAATCATAATGATATATTACCTAACATTGAATTGTGGTAAATTATTCATACTATGAATGTTAAGATCTTTGTCCAAAAGGTAATCAATCTTGTTAGAATGCCAAAACATCGAAAACACTCGAAATGCTTCAAAATGATAAAAATATCACAAACAAGTGTTTTATATGTTTTAAATGCAAAACATCAAAATCGATGAAAAGCGTATCAAGTTTGCATAATTGGCGGTTTAGTCCCCAAGTTTGAAAAGTTGTCAAAATCGGTCCACAGTAATTCAAAAACTTGCAAAATATCATTTTAGGTCCTTGAGATTCAAAAGTTGTCAAAACAAACCCTTTAAAGTTTAAAAATCACAAATTGACAACTTTAGTCCTTTAACTTTGAAAATTGTCAAAAATAGTCCTTGGTTAATTTAAAAAGTGAAAATTATCAACTTTTAACCTTGTTCTATTAATAAATGGCAAAATGGTCCTTATGATAAACTTTTGAGAAAATTACAATATTGGTCCTCAAGTTTCAAACTTGACAATTTTAGTCCCTGGATTTGTAAAAATGGAAATTTTCAACTATGGTCCTTGTACTAATATTACTTGGCAGGTTTAGTCCTTATGAGAGCTTTGGAAAGTTGTCAATTTCAATCCTTCAACTTTGGCTAAATTGCAATTTTGGTCCTTGTTGTTAAGCTAAAACCAAACCGGATCCAATATTATTAAAAGCCCAAATCCAAGCCCAAACACATGACCCGGCCCATATTTTAAATTCAAATAAACCGCCTACACTTGTTCATCGTCTCCTTCTCCTTGTTTCACCAATACCGGTGGTATTTACCACTTGATTTCCAATCCACTGTTTTTTTCACCCCAACACCTTTCCACCTCTCTCCTTCCACCTCCACACCAATCCAAAGCCCATTAATGGAAAAACAACTCGAAGACATTTTGGCGCCAAAATCGCCATGTGGCAATTATGATGATCGGCTCAATTCAATGGTTGGATTGTGGTGGGATATTCTCGAGGTCGACAAAGATGATAGTTGAAAATGGTCAATAAATATCAAGAGGAAGCAAGAGAGAAAGATATCTAGAGTAATTTTAATTTTCATGTCGTTTTAGCTTAATTTTAAATTCAAGTGTATTTTAAAGCTTTTAAATCTTGTATTTCATGTTATCGATGTAATATAAACCTTTTGATATCATCAATTTCACTTTTGAAGTCTTATCTTATGTTATGCAATTTTACTATTTCAAAGAAAATCTCAAAATGTTGAAATGTTGTTAGAAGATGTTACTTTGGATGAGAAGCACATATAAGCTCCATATAAAGCTTATACAAGCTTTTAGATATCTTAAAAGCGGTTTATTAGCCAAATCAAAAATTCACAAAAATATCAAATAATTAGCTTAAAAATAAAAATCCATGGTGCAAGGTTCTAGCAGTTGGGCGGGTATATTTTGGATTGCCTTGGGTATAGTGCTTCATGGGAAGCTTTAGGATGTATTCTCAGTCCTTGGTTCTCCATTTTCAGTTGAAACTCACTTGTAAGCCTTTTGATCAATTTTTGCATTTATATGTTTTAGTTGTCTAGAAAGTGTAAAATCTGTTTCTTAGTGCTCATTAGTCATAATTTAGTGTATTTAAGTTTTAAAAACAGTGGTTTGTTCTTTTAAATCAGTAGTTAGTGAAAATTCTATTTTAACAGTCAATATATCATTTTTATTAATCTTGAGTTTCATGGTATTGATTCTGTTGTTTAATGTTTCAATAGTCCTATTAATCAATATTACAAGTTCTGTAATCAATTTTATGGTTTGAGTCAGTGAAACTCTTTGAAAAGCTCCAAATCTGTTTCAGAAAAGGGTGTTTGGATTTGTGTGTTTATCTGTGTTAAAGGTTGTGAAGTCCTTTGCTTTTGCTTGTCTCATGTTTAAATAGGTCTTAATAACTCATTTAAGTCATAAAAACAAGTTCTTATTAGCCTAAAAGTCAAAAATCCTTTTAATATCATTTTATGTATTAACTGTTGGATTTTTAAGATCAGTGATCATAATTTTGTGTTAAAAAGTTGTTACCAAACATCAAACAAGTCTTAATATACTTTAATACATCAATATCAGTTCATAGAATCATTTTAAAGTTCAAGAAAGTCAAACCGAGTGTTTCATTAAAAAGTCAAAATCATCACTGTGTTGTGATTTGGTAGCAAGTTCATAAGCTCTTAGAGAGCTTATTAGTGACCTTTATCTTGTGTGTTTTGGCTTTTGAGAAGCCAACCAAGCTGTCTCAAGGTTACAAGTTCCTATTTTCCATTTGTAGCTTATTTGATAGCTTTTGTTTAGCTTATTTTTCTCACCATTTCAATAAAGTGCCCTGTACACGTTTTAATGGCAAGTTCATAAGCTTCTACGAGCTTAATATTTGGTCAAATCTTTTGATCTTTGGTTCTTTGGATAGCCACCCTAGTCATCTAGAGGTCTCAAGTTTGTTTTATCATTTTGAAGCTTGTTTGATAAGCCCGCTCATGGCTTTTAGCTTGTCCCATATTACTCGGCATTCAGCGAGTTTTACTCGATGGTTTCGGGTTTTGAAAAGCTTCTCCCAAGCTCATAAGAGCTTTTCATTGTCTGAGTTTTGGTTTACTAGGTCTCAACCAGGTCTTAAACAAGTTCTAATAATTGCTTTTCATTTTAGCTTATTGAGTGATCGTGCAATAAGCTTAAAGTAGTATACCATTTACTTTGCTATAATCAAGCTCAAACTTCAAATCTGTGTTAACTTGTAATCCAGAGGTTCAAGCTTGTTGTTTTGGTTGAAATAGAGTTATTTTAGCTTAATATAGCTTCCGTATAGGTTTGGTAGCTTTTGGTTATCATTTAGCTTTTTCAAGTGCTTATTAATAAGCGGTTTACATAGCGATAGCTTATTTCTCTACACAAGACCATGTTTTCTATTTTCATAGATTCTACATATTAAAATAGACTTTTCCTGAAATTTTCATTATTTTTCATAACTGTTTGCTATTTTTCTTAATTAAAAGCAGTTTTAGGTATTTTAAATAGCTTTTAATACAAATAAATTATAAAAGTCCAAAAAATGATTTTCAATTTTCTTAGGTTAAGATAAATATAAAAGTAATAAAAGTATTTTTCCATAATTTTCTTAGTTTAAAAAGTATTTTTAGCATTTTAATTAGTTTTAAATAGTTTTAAATTAATAATAAATACATAATAAGTCTAAAAATATATTTTTAGTTTTAAAATAAGTTTTATCATATTTTAGATTTTTCCAAGTTATAATTTCATTTTCTAGGTTAATTTTGTATTTTCTTGTATTTTAGTGCAATTTAAATACTTAATAAATAGTTTTAATTAATAATAAATAAATAAATAGTTGTAAAAATAATTTTCTTTTCTAATAATTTTCTTTTATTATTAGGATTGTTAAAATATCATTTTCATATTTGTAGCTCTTTTATTTCTTTAAAACTCACTTTTTATTTTATACGTGAGCGTAATTTTATTTTAAACGTAAGTTTTAAGTTTTAGGTTTTAAACGTTCATCGCCTTTAAAAATAGTGATAGCGTTTATTTAATAGATTTTATCTTTTTAATCTTTTAATTTGCATTTAAGTCGCTTTTATTTGTTAATCTTTTCTTTTAGTATAATTTTCCATCGAAAACCCTATTGATTGCTATCCTTAGTGATCATTCTACCATCGATTAAGTGTTTTAACACCAATTCATCCTCCGTGGGACTTAACGACCGAGAATTCCCTATATTCCTCGATCTTAATTGCATTAGTGTTTGAGCTGTTTTAAGTCTATTTGACTTGTTGTTTTAGCACCAATCAAATTTTTGGCGCCATTCTTGGGAGGTTGTAAGCGTGTTTCTAGCATTATCGGACCCGTACTTGCACATATACCACAGTTTGTAAAAGTTTTACGTAAAGTTAATATAAACCAAAAGTTCATTAACACTTTTCCTAAAGTGTTAAAAACCAAAACAATATAAAACAACAAAACAATCGTAACGTTTTACGTATTGTGTTTCTTTTAAGGTGATTCTTAAAGAGATACGATTTGGTTAAGCGGACGATACCAAAAATATTTTCCAAAAGTTTTAAACCCCATCGGCACAAATCATACCTCGTCTTTTCGGTGGTACTTAATTGAATACATAAAATCAACCACCGCAAATCAAGGCGGTGCACTACCTAGCGGGGTGCGACCATTAATAAGTTCCCGAACATCGATTTAAAACTTGCCTTTGTGTCACTTGTGATTTGGTGTACCTTTTTCAAAAAGCCATTTCATTTGTGATTATTGGTTAAGTTCACTTGTGTTTTGCCTCATTTGTTTTGGAAATTGATTTTTATACTTAGTGCATCTTTTCGTTCTTCGATTCTACAAGTCCACTTTCCGAACTTGGAAACATTCCTCATAGACGTAGAGGGCGTTCGGCTCCTTCACCGTGGTCGAGGCGTCTACCACCACCACCACTGTCGAAATGGCGGAAGACAAACCTATGAATGAGCTTCTCCAAGCACCCATCGAGGGTTACGGAGATGCCATTGTTGTCCCGACCATTGTGGGCGATACCTTCGAGCTCAAAACCGGGTTGCTTAATCTAGTAACCCAAAGCCAATTCTATGGTTTTGGCGGGATGATCCTCATGCACACATTCGATGGTTCAATAAGATAGCATCAACCATCAAGTACAAGAATGTCCCATCCGAAGCTATCAAGCTTCTTACATTCCCATTTTCTCTAGAGGACAAGCCGGAATTGGCTTGAGAAACAACCCCTCGTTCTATAGAGACATGGGAAGATCTAGTTACCAAGTTTGTTAACGAGTTCTATCCTCCATCCCGAACCACAAGTCTTAAGAATGAGATAATGAAATTTTCTCGAGATTTGATGAATCATTCGGGAGGCATGGGATCGTTACAAAGAATTGCTCATGAAGTGTCCACATCATGGTTTTACCGAGTTAATGCAAATGGATACTTTCTATAATGGTGCGAGACCGGTGACCAAGACTCTCGAATGCCTCATGGAGGTAATTTCCTTAGCAAAACCACCAAAGAAGCCTTACAAATCATTGAAAACAAGTCCCGGTCCGTTCTTTCCGCACTAAGACATATCAAAATCGGTCTAATCTTGGACCTTCTACTTCATCTCTGTGAGTACATCTAGCACCGATGCTAAGATTGATAAACTCACGAGATCTTTATTCGAGCTTTGGTTCTTGCTAACCAAAGAAAGTCACCTTCACTCAGACACCAACACATGGTGAAGTGAAGAAAGTTGAAGTTTGTGTCACTTGTGGTGGTCCTCATGCATACTACAAGCTGTCGCCACCGATGGTAGTCCGTTTGAAGCAAATGCTATAGCCGGTACTTCAAATCAAGGAGGTAATCAATACCGTCCTCGAATGAACCAAACTACCGTGCTAGCAATTATCGAGCACCACCGGTTTTAACGAATCCTAACGGAATCGAATCAACCTAGAATGAACCAAGGTTATCAAAACCAAGGTAATTTCTATCTGGACCCAATCAAGGTTTCCAACAACAAGGAACCTTCATCAAAACAATTTCAATCGTGGGAATCAATTTCATGGGAATGTGAATCCTAATCAAGGAATTTTCAACAACAAGGTCATAATCAAAACATCCGACCTCAAAATTTCCTCTAATCCACCTCCCATCATTACTCCTCCGGGACCATCATCGATGAGTTCTTGAAGCGGTTTATGAAATCCCAAGATGAGATGAGCAGTTGTTGGTCGGTCGGATCGGCGATCGAAGAAGTCTTTAAATGATCGACCCTCGAGCTCAGGTACTTTACCGAGCAACACGATCGCTAACCCGAGGGGCGATGCTAAAGCGATCACGACCAGAAGTGGTGTTTCATACAATGGACCCGCTGTTCCTACTACCTCTTCTTCTTCTCTTCCAAAGGTAGTGGAAAGTGAACCTCTGACTCACAATGGACCTACGACTCCAATGCCCCCTCCTCCTGTGGCAATGAGTCAAGTTACCAAGGAAACAACGGACAAAGTGCATTATTCAAGTCCAAGTAATACCGCACAAGTCCCACCTTCGGTAGTCCATCCTCAAGTTGTCCGAAACCCAAGTCTAATCCAGAGTTGTTTTGAACCACCGTAGCTCCGTTGAAAATATCAAATCCAAATCTTCTATTCCATATCCATCACGTTTGAATGAGCAAAAGCTCCGTGAAAAAGCTAGTCATCAAATGGACAAATTTTCCAAATTTTCCAAGAGTTACATTTGACATAAGCTTTGCGGATGCTATCATCTTGATGCCCAAGTTTGCATCAACTCTCAAACACATGTTAAGCAATAAGGAAAATTTGTTTGAAATGGCTAAGACTCCTCTTAACGAGAAGCGCTCTGCAGTTATTCTAAAAAGCTTCGAAAAGCTTGGAGATCCCGGAAATTTCTCTTACCTTGTGTATTCCGGGAATGGTTGAATGCTTTGCCTAGCGATCTTGGTGCAAGCATTAACACGATGCCATATTCGATGTGGAAGAAACTTTCTCTTAGGAACTTACTCCTACATGCATGACTCTCGAGCTTGCGGATCGTACAATATCCGTCCTCTTGGCATTGCCGAGGGCGTATTTGAAAGTAGGAAAGTTCCATTTTCCGGTGACTTCGTGGTTGTTGATTTTGATGCCGATCATCGGGTTCCTCTCATTGTTGGTCGAGGATTCACGAGCGGGCGTGCTCTCATAGATGTATTTGAGCAAGAAATCACATTACGTGTTGGAAATGAAGTCGTCACTTTTAACCTTGATCAAACTTGAGGTACTCCGCAAATTATGATTACGAATCGGTTAACCGAATAGATATCATTGATGTTGCTTCGAAGAGTACTCGCAAGAAGTTCTTGGTTATGATCATAATTCTTGGTGATAATCTCACTCATTCATCTCAACCTATCATCGCCAATTCTACTCCTTCTCTCACCCCATTTGAGGAAAGTGACTTCATCTTAGAAGAGATTGAAGCCTACTTATCCGATGATTACATACCATGGGAAATTGATCACGCTCCAATTGACATTGAGGAGACATACTTCTCATTGAGAAGTTGCTTAATGATGATCCATCATCCACCCTCACTCTAGTGATTCAATTCTGATGAGATTAATCAAAATGAGATTAATGCGGAGGAGATTTTCTTCTTGAGAAATTGTTAAATCATGACATTTCTTCTCCTCTCCTTCCATCAAACTTCATAACAAGGAAGTCAAGTCGGTTGAGAAAAGCGAAGAATTTCACGAGGTTGAGCTTAAGGACTTACCACCTCATCTCGAGTATGCATTTCTTGAAGGTGATGATAAATTACGGTCATTATTGCTAGAGATTTGAGTAAAGATGAAAAAGTCTGCTCTCATTAAAATCTTGAAGTCACACAAGCAAGCAATTGCTTGGAAACTCTCCGACATCAAAGGTATCAACCACGAGTTTTGTACTCACAAAATCTTGATGGAGGATGACTTTAAGCCAATGATTCAACATCGAGAAGAGTAAATCCAAAAATCCATGATGTTATCAAACAAGAGGTTATCAAACTTCTTGATGCAGGATTGATTTACCCGATCTCAGATAGTCCTTGGGTTAGCCCAATTCATTGTGTTCCGAAAAAGGGTGGCATAACTGTTATCACAAATGAAGATAACGAGTTAATTCCAACTCGATTGGTTACGGGATGGCGTGTTTGCATCGACTATCGTAAGTTGAATGACGCCACTCGTAAAGACCATTTTCCTCTACCCTTTATGGACCAAATGCTTGAGAGATTAGCAGGGAATGAATACTATTGTTTCCTTGATGGTTTCTCGGGGTACTTTCAGATTCCCATTGATCCAAAGGATCAAGATAAAACCACATTCACCGCCCATACGGAACTTTTGCCTATAGGCGTATGCCTTTTGGCTTATGTAATGCTCACGCACGTTCCAACGATGTATGATGGCCATTTTCCACGACATGATCGGAAACAATGGAGGTGTTTATGGATGACTTCTCGGTCATTGGGGATTCGTTTCAAACTTGTCTCTCCCATTTAGATAAAATGCTTCAAAGGTGTGAAGACACCAATCTTTGTCTAAGCGGGAGAAAAGTCACTTTATGGTCAAAGAAGGCATAGTCCTTGGCCATAAGATTTCAAAGAACGGGATTGAGGTAGATAGAGCAAAAGTCGATGTTATTGCTAAATTACCTCATCCTACTACCGTCAAAGGTATTAGGAGTTTTTAGGTCATGCCGGTTTCTATCGTAGATTCATTCAAGATTTTCCAAAATCGCTTGACCTATGACCCATCTTCTTGAAAAGGATGCTCCTTTTATCTTCTCACCCGAGTGCATCGTAGCTTTTGAAACATTGAAGAAAAAGCTTCTTGAAGCACCCATTCTCGTTGCTCCATTGGGATTTACCTTTTGAGCTTATGTGCGATGCAAGTGATTTTGCTATCGGCGCGGTCTTAGGGCAACGAAGAAATAAGCATTTTCACCTATTCACTACGCAAGTAAGACTATGGTGAAGCTCAAACTCATTACACCACCACGAAAAAGAGCTATTAGCCGTGGTGTATGCATTTGAAAAGTTTCGGCCGTACTTAATCTTGACCAAATGTGTAGTGTATACGGATCACTCGGCTCTTAAATATCTCTTTGCAAAACAAGATGCAAAGCGAGATTGCTCCGTTGGGTTCTCCTCCTTCAAGAATTTGATATCATCATACGTGATAAAAAGGAGCCGAGAACTTGGTGCGATCATCTGTCGATTAGAAAACCCTCACCAAGATGTTTTCGAGAAAAGGATATAAATGAAACATTTCCTCTCGAGACACTCAATGCGGTTTCTTTTCGTGGAAACTCTTCTACCCCATGGTTTCTTGACTTTGCAAATTACCATGCGGGTAACTTCATTAATGAAAGGGATGTCGACCCAGCAGAAGAATAAATTCTTCAAGGATGTTAAACACTATTTACGGGACGACCCTTTCTTATTCAAAATCTGTGCGGATCAAGTCATCCGACGGTGTGTTTATGGACAAGAAGCTCTTGACATTCTCAAAGCTTGCCATCTTTGGACCCACGGGGCCATCATAGTCAAACTACACCGCCAAAAGGTGTTTGATTCCGGGTTCTATTGGCCCACAATCTATAAAGATGCCCACGATTATGTCAAAACTTGTGGCGCTTGTCGTCATGGAAACATATCTCAAAGGAATGAAATGCCACAAAATGCCATTCAAGTTTGTGAGATATTTGACATATGGGGTATTGATTTTATGGGGCCATTTCCATCTTCTCGTGGTAACAAGTACATACTTGTGGTCATTGACTATTTGTCAAAATGGGTTGAAGCAAAAGCTTTACCTACAAATGATGCCCGAGTAGTTGTGAAATTTTGAAAGCTCTCTTTGCGGTTGGAACTCCTCGTGCAATAATCGGTGATCGTGGTACACATTTTGTAATGACCAATTTGATCGTGTCATGCAAAAGTATGGTGTTACCACCGTCTATCTCTGCATACCACCCCAAACAAGTGGGCGGTGGAAGTTTCAAATCGTGGTATTAAAAGAATACTTGAAAGGACGAGAGGTGAAAATCGTGCATCTGGTCGGATAAAGCGGATGCGCGCTCTGGGCTTTTCGTACGACTTACAAAACACCAATTGGGTGTACTCCATACAAGCTAGTGTACGGAAAAGCATGTCATCTTCCGATTGAACTAGAGCACAAGGCTTCTTGGGCCTTAAAACATGCAAACTTCGATATCTGAGACGGTAGGTGATCACGAAAAGTTCAAATGAATGAACTAAATGAACTTCGTGATCAAGCTTATGAGAACTCTTTGATCTACAAGCAAAAGACAAAGAAGATTCATGACTCCAAGATCAAGAACCGCGTTTTCAACGTTGGTGATCGAGTCCTTCTTTTCAATTCTAGATTGAAGATTTTCTCGGGAAAGCTTAAGTCATTGGTGCGGTCCATTTACTATCGCTAAGGTTTATCCTTATGGCACCATTGAGTTATCTCAACCGATGGTCCTAATTTTAAAGTAAATGGTCATCGATTAAAGCATTACTTTGGAGAGGACATTCCCCACGTGGTTGTCCGGATCTACAAACATTCCCATGAACCAATGAATGCGGGGATCGAGTCAAGCTAGTGACTCGGGAATCAAAAATTTAGCACACACAATATGGGTTTTCACCCATGTTTACATTTTCTTACCCCTTTCTATCACCCTAGTGTGGGGAGTTTACCCACATTGTTGTATATTCTCAATCTTTCTAAAAAAAAAAAAAAAAAAAAAAAAAAAAAATGTGTATATATCAAAAACAAAATAATGGCCGTAGTATTTCCCTTTTATGTTCTTTGTTTCGGCATAACATGCGGTACTTTGAATATTGAGGGCAATATTCATTTCTTAGTGTGGGGAATTCTCACGAATTTCATGTAATTATTTCACCCAATTCCCGTTTTGGCCAAAATTTTTTTTTGGAGTAAGTGTTTTCACTTACTCGGCAAATGGTAATCATCCGCCATGTCTAACCCACATAAGGATTGGCTAATCCAGAGCAAACGGCTCTTGGTAAAGATATCTCAAATCCGTTTATGGCTTGCAATTTGCCTAAAATTGTATGGTGTTCAACTCACCATATCTTTAAACTAGTGAAAAGTTGGCTAGCCCGCAAGTTTATGGCTTGTGGTAAAGGCGATTGAAAATCCATAATTGGTAATCGGCTCACCAAAGATAATATTGATAATTTATCTAAGAGTTGGCTAGTCCGGAAAGTGCGGCACGGTAAAGACAAATCAAATCCGTTGACGACTTATGATTTGCTCAAAATCATTTGGTTATCATTGTACCAAAGTTCTTACTTGAACTGAAACAATTGGCTACTCGAAGTAATGGCTTTTGGTAAAGAGATTAAAATCCATTATGTTTTCTCAAATCATTGCTAGGGACTAGCAATATCTTAGTGTGGGGATTGATGAGTGTCTAAATACTCATCATTTTTATCTTGTTAGAATGCCAAAACATCCGAAAACACTCGAAATGCTTCAAAATGATAAAATATCACAAACAAGTGTTTTATATGTTTTAAATGCAAAACATCAAAATCGATGAAAAGCGTATCAAGTTTGCATAATTGGCGCTTTAGTCCCCAAGTTTGAAAAGTTGTCAAAAATAGTCCTGGTAATTCAAAAACTTGCAAAATATCATTTTAGGTCCTTGAGATTCAAAAGTTGTCAAAACAAACCCTTTAAAGTTTAAAAATCACAAATTGACAACTTTAGTCCTTTAACTTTGAAAATTGTCAAAAATAGTCCTTGGTTAATTTAAAAGTGAAAATTATCAAGTTTTAACCTTGTTCTATTAATAAATGACAAAATGGTCCTTATGATAAACTTTTGAGAAAATTACAATATTGGTCCTCAAGTTTTTAAACTTGACAATTTTAGTCCCTGGATTTGTAAAATGGAAATTTTCAACTATGGTCCTTGTACTAATATTACTTGGCAGGTTTAGTCCTTATGAGAGCTTTGGAAAGTTTCAAGTTCAATCCTTCAACTTTGGCTAAATTGCAATTTTGGTCCTTGTTGTTAAGCTAAACCAAACCGGACCCTTTATTTATCTAGCCCAAATCCAAGCCCAAACACTTGACCGGCCCAATTTTAAATTCAAATAAACCGCCTACACTGTTCATCGTCTCCTTCTCCCTTGTTTCACCAATACCGGTGGTATTTACCACTTGATTTCCAATCCATTCACTCCACATCACCTCCCAATTTCTCTCCTTCCACCTCCACACCAATCCAAAGCCCATTAATGGAAAAACACCTCGAAGACATTTTTGGCGCCAAAATCGCCAAGTGGCAATTATGATGATCGGCTCAATCAATGGTTGGATTGTGGTGGGATATTTTCGAGGGTCGACATAGTTGAATTGAGGTCAATAAATATCAAGAGGAAGCAACAGAGAAAGATATCTAGAGTAATTTTAATTTTCAATGTCGTTTTAGCTTAATTTTTAATTCAAGTGTATTTTAAAGCTTTTAAATCTTGTATTTCATGTTATCGATGTAATATAAAACTTTTGATATCATCAATTTCACTTTTGAAGTCTTATCTTATGTTATGCAATTTTACTATTTCAAAGAAATCTCAAAATGTTGAAATGTTGTTAGAAGATGTTACTTTTGAATGAGAAGCTCATATAAGCTCCATATAAAGCTTATACAAGCTTTTAGATATCTTAAAAAGCAGTTTATTAGCCAACATAAAAAATTCACAAAAATATCAAATAATTAGCTTAAAAATAAAAATCCATGGTGCAAGGTTCTAGCAGGCTGGAGCAGGGTATATTTTGGATTGCCTTGGGTATAGTGCTTCATGGGAAGCTTTAGGATGTATTCTCAGTCCTTGGTTCTCCATTTTCAGTTGAAACTCACTTGTAAGCCTTTTGATCAATTTTTGCATTTATATGTTTTAGTTGTCTAGAAAGTGTAAAATCTGTTTCTTAGTGCTCATTAGTCATAATTTAGTGTATTTAAGTTTTAAAAACAGTGGTTTGTTCTTTTAAATCAGTAGTTAGTGAAAATTCTATTTTAACAGTCAATATATCATTTTTATTAATCTTGAGTTTCATGGTATTGATTCTGTTGTTTAATGTTTCAATAGTCCTATTAATCAATATTACAAGTTCTGTAATCAATTTTATGGTTTGAGTCAGTGAAACTCTTTGAAAAGCTCCAAATCTGTTTCAGAAAAGGGTGTTTGGATTTGTGTGTTTATCTGTGTTAAAGGTTGTGAAGTCCTTTGCTTTTGCTTGTCTCATGTTTAAATAGGTCTTAATAACTCATTTAAGTCATAAAAACAAGTTCTTATTAGCCTAAAAGTCAAAAATCCTTTTAATATCATTTTATGTATTAACTGTTGGATTTTAAGATCGATGATCATAATTTTGTGTTAAAAGTTGTTACCAAACATCAAACAAGTCTTAATATACTTTAATACATCAATATCAGTTCATAGAATCATTTTAAAGTTCAAGAAAGTCAAACCGAGTGTTTCATTAAAAAGTCAAAATCATCTGTGCTTGTGATTTGGTAGCAAGTTCATAAGCTCTTAGAGAGCTTATTAGTGACCTTTATCTTGTGTGTTTTGGCTTTTGAGAAGCCAACCAAGCTGTCTCAAGGTTACAAGTTCCTATTTTCCATTTCTAGCTTATTTGATAGCTTTTTGTTTAGCTTATTTTTCTCACCATTTCAATATAGTGTCCTGCACGTTTTACATCAAGTTCATAAGCTCACTGAGCTTAATATTTGGTCAAATCTTTTGATCTTTGGTTCTTTGGATAGCCAACCTAGTCCATCTAGAGGTCTCAAGTTTGTTTTATCATTTTGAAGCTTGTTTGATAAGCACGCTCATGGCTTTTAGCTTGTCCCATATTACTCAAGATTCATCGAGTTTTACTCGATGGGTTCTCGAGTTTTGAAAAAGCTTCTCCCAAGCTCATAAGAGCTTATCATTGTCTGAGTTTTGGTATACTAGGTCTCAACCAGGTCTTAAACAAGTTCTAATAATTGCTTTTCATTTTAGCTTATTTTGTGATCGTGCAATAAGCTTAAAGTAGTATACCATTTTGTTTTGCTTATCAAGCTCAAACTTCAAATCTGTGTTAACTTGTAATCCAGAGGTTCAAGCTTGTTGTTTTGGTTGAAATAGAGTTATTTTAGCTTAATATAGCTTCCGTATAGGTTTGGTAGCTTTTGGTTATCATTTAGCTTTTTCAAGTGCTTATTAATAAGCGGTTTACATAGCGATAGCTTATTTCTCTACACAAGACCATGTTTTCTATTTTCATAGATTCACATATTAAAATAGACTTTTCCTGAAATTTTCATTATTTTTCATAACTGTTTGCTATTTTTCTTAATTAAAAGCAGTTTTAGGTATTTTAAATAGCTTTTAATACAAATAAATTATAAAAGTCCAAAAAATGATTTTCAATTTTCTTAGGTTAAGATAAATATAAAAGTAATAAAAGTATTTTTCCATAATTTTCTTAGTTTAAAAAGTATTTTTAGCATTTTAATTAGTTTTAAATAGTTTTAAATTAATAATAAATACATAATAAGTCTAAAAATATATTTTTAGTTTTAAAATAAGTTTTATCATATTTTAGATTTTTCCAAGTTATAATTTCATTTTCTAGGTTAATTTTGTATTTTCTTGTATTTTAGTGCAATTTAAATACTTAATAAATAGTTTTAATTAATAATAAATAAATAAATAGTTGTAAAAATAATTTTCTTTTTCTAATAATTTTCTTTTATTATTAGGATTGTTAAAATATCATTTTCATATTTGTAGCTCTTTTATTTCTTTAAAACTCACTTTTTATTTTATACGTGAGCGTAATTTTATTTTAAACGTAAGTTTTAAGTTTTAGGTTTTAAACGTTCATCGCCTTTAAAAATAGTGATAGCGTTTATTTAATAGATTTTATCTTTTAATCTTTTAATTTGCATTTAAGTCGCTATTATTTGTTAATCTTTTCTTTTAGTATAATTTTCCATCGAAAACCTCTATCGATTGCTATCCTTAGTGATCATTCTACCATCGATTAAGTGTTTTAACACCAATTCATCCTCCGTGGGACTTAACGACCGAGAATTCCCTATATTCCTCGATCTTAATTGCATTTGTGTTTGACATGTTTTAAGTCTATTTGGTATAATTGAGATGACACTCAATACTAGTCATGGTAGGATTTCATCCTTGTAAATGACCATGTGAACTAGGTGTGCTCAACTAAGAGCATAGTTGCATTATACAATAAAGAATAAGAATACTTTAAACTTTAAAATGTTTGAAAGTTTGATTGTCATAAATTAGTGGTTGAGGATGTCACACACTTTATGAAATATTATGTGGCAATATCAAGATATTTTGAATGCACACATACAAGAACTTCGCTAGTTGAATTCTTGAAATAAGTATTTTCAAAATTTCAATAGATCAAAGTTAGTTGAAATTATGCCTTGTCAATAAGTATGATTGTCATTACTTGAGGCATAATTCATTAACAAGTATTATCATGCATTGATCTATTTAGTATTTGGATAAGGGATGTTATGAACAAATATTATTTAAATGAAATAAAATATTGGTTATGTTTAGTTTTCATTTTCTTAATATTATATCCTATATTTGCATGTTTAATCCGTGAATAACTTATGTTATTCTAACGATCCGTTGTCGATCAATGATGTGGGAGTGTCATTGAATTAAGACAAATCTGAGTTTTGGTAGAATATACTTTAAGTATATTGATGCGTGGGACATGCCAAATTCACATGATATTCAATGAATTGAATATAGGACAGATCCCAACTTAACATGATTGTACTTTATGGATCTTTGTCATTAAGTAAATCATGTATATTTATCCTCAGACTTGAGATACTAGATAACTGTTTTGAATGTAGCACACTTGTGTGAAATAGTCTAACGCTATCCGTAAAAGGTGGTTATAAGGGCTATTTCCAGAAGTGTTGCAAAGTTCATGAGTTTTACTTATAGTCAAGAGAATTTGCTCCTTTGAATTTGTTTCAAAGCATAATACTGTTTGGGCCCCTCGTAGGATCGGCAAGATGTTTGTGAGGCCTTACCCAAGATCTATCTGTAATATGTTCAGATGATTTGGTAATCTTGTTCAATCAGATATAACGAGTAACAAAATATTAACTTGTGAAATGACTCGATCCATATTCACATTTAATGAAGTATTAGAAGTAAAAGGATAAGTATTAATGATGAATCATTAAAATGGTTTTTCCAGGGAAACCACACTCGTTTCGATCTGGGGGCATTGGCGTGTTAGGCTAGACTAAACCAATGTCATTACTACATTAAGATATATCCAAGTGGGAGCTGAAAGGTTATGGATATAAATTAATATTAGTATGACCGGATTCGAACTCGAGACTTCAAGATTGTACACATTACGTATGAGAATCAATGTAAATAATAATTAATATATTAAATGTAATATTTAATTATTGATCACAAAATAAATACTTAAAGGTAGTTAATATTTAACGAGTTTTGATTATCGGTCGTTAAATGTCAACGGGATATGAAGAAAAGTTAACAAGCCAAGAGAAGGTTTTAGGAACCCTCTTTTGGGCTTGTGTTTGGGCGAAACTATAGAATCCCACATCGGAAACTATAGTAATCTTGACATCTACCATAAGGCTATAAATACATCCCCATGTATTCATCCTTTGGGACACTAGATTTCAATAGAAGGCCAAACTTCTTCTTTTTTCCCTCTTGTTCTTGGTCGACGAGTGAATCCCCATTGTAAGGGATTTACGAGTGACCTTGAGCATAACAAAGGTGTTTGGTTAATCTATTGTGATCAAGAACCTAGCTTTTCTCATTGATTCGCTACTAATACGTGTGTACAAGAACGAAGAGCAAACGCACTTGTGTTTGCATATCTTGGTGGGTCGACAAGGGTTTTGGTCGACATTCATAAACCCTAATTTATTAGGGTTTAGGGTTTTGGTTCTTGATCTTAATTTGGGGTTTTTCCATAAACCCTAATTGCATTGATTCGCAAAAGGTACGCATATACTTTTAATTCGGTTAATTAATTTACAAGTATTATTCCTATTACTTCCGCTGCATGCTTTGATGATGTTTACTTGTTTTCTATAATTGTTATGATTAGTAAAACCCAACATTAATATCAACTACATTTGATTTATGTCAAAACTCTATACGTGCACGTAGGGCTGTAAACGAACTGAACGTTCAGTGAACATTTGATGAACCGTTCGGTAAAAAGTTCGTTTATATTCGTTTATTTATTAAATGAACGAACATGAACAATATTTTACGTTCGTTTAGTTAAATGAACGAACATGAACAAAAGTCGCGTTCGTTCATTTATGTTCGTGAACGTTCGATTATGCGTTCGTTAATATTCGTTTATGTTCATTTATTTATTTAATATTCATATATCATATCTTTTAATTGTATAATTTTAAAATTGGTTTGTTTAAATAAAACAACGCTTATAAAATAATATATCGTGCATAGATTAGTAAAGTTTATGTTTGTTTGTCTATGTTCATTTATGTTCGTTCGTTTACCGTTCGTTTAGTGTCTTAATAAACGAACATGAACAACTCATTTTTTTAATAAACGAACATGAACAAGAAAATTCGTCCGAATAAGCGTTCGTGTTCGTTTATTTGTCCGGTTAAAATTAACTGAACCAACATGAACAAGGTTCCGTTCATGTTCGCTCGGTTCGTTTACAGCCCTACAGTCACGAGACTCCAATACTACTAAGTAGTGACAGTATAATTCAAAATAATATGACATAATGTACATTATTGTCGGCATAAATCATGAGCAATTTTATATTTTACTCACTGTTCTAAAAGGCCTCGCAAAGACATGAGGCTTGGTCATGCTATCACGCCGCCTTATCTCATATGTTTTTGTAAACTCGATATATATGAATTATGATATGAATATATAAATATATTCATATTTTGTGCTGCCTTATGTCACGCCTTATAAACGTAAAAGCTTCGCCTTGATCGTAAAAACGTGAGGCTTTGTCATGTCGTCACGGCATGCCTCGCGCTATTTATAAAATTGATTTTCCTTAATTCATATATAGGCTATATATCATATGATTTGCATTTTTGTCTTCTATTTAATAAGTGTTTGTACGAGGCTAAGTAGCAAAAGTTAGATGTTCAAATTCATGTTGTGTCTTGTCAAATAAAAATCTATAAGTGTTGTTGATCTAGCATTCCAAACTCCAAAAGTTCATTAAATGAAATTCCTTAACGATGAATGGTGGTAGTTAAATTTCTCTTCTTCACCATTTAAGGCACACATATGGCAACAAATTTTCACGTGAAAAATCTGGGTATGATAACAAATGTCCGTCCCATTATATGGATGAAGATCTCATTTAATATTCGGCTACCTAACATCAACAACGTAAAACAAAGTAGCAAACTCTGAATGGTAAAAATCTCTAAAAGCTGATAGATTAAAAGACTAACGTTTATCAATACATGAAAAATGTCTTTTAACGACTGTTTTAGCGACATCTTTAGAGACGTATTTTATGCTTGTGACATTGTTAGCGACATCAAGTGCTCGGTCGCTATAAACGAGTCGTAGATATTTTGCGATTTGTGAAAATACGTCGCTATACATAGCGACTTCCAATCTTACGTCGCTTAAAATTGCGACATCGATAAACATGTCGCCTTTTATGTCGTTGTTTCATAGACATGTCGCTATTTAAGTCGCTATAACATCGCTAAATTTAGAAAATGTCACTATTTCAGTCGCTACTAAAGTTGCTATTTTTCTGTAAGGTCCCTCTTTTGTGCCACTATACTAGAGCACCATTGCTACACATGTCATCAATATGATAATTAAATGCAATACAAATTTAATAAAAACTTGCAATAGAAATAATTTATAATTTACACTCTTACAAAAAAATAGATGTAATTACCCAACAAGTCAACTTTTTTTCTTCGGTACATATATAGGATGATGGTATATGAAAGTTCCAACCGGTTTTTTACAAAATAATCAACAAACATTGTCACCACAATTCCAATACAAACCCTACGTGCCCAAACAGTATTTTGTTACTCGGTCTTGCGCAATTCATAATTCTTAACGCCCCCTAAAAATTAATATCCAAGACTGTCAAAAGTTAACAAAATAGTAAAAACTATCTTAAATCTCATCTGGTGCGACTGTAACATATAATCGAGAAAAGAAACAATTTAACTCACTAATAAATAACATGTCGACTGTATAGTTAGATATATCAACCTATACGATACGATATGCTTTTAACCTCCTTTTCATCCTCATTATTCAGTTTAGAATATGAAACAACATACAACTTCTTTATTAAAACTCATTCTCAAATGAATGTTCATTGCCTCATTCACAAAACAACAAAAAGTCTAAGGCAACAGGATTTTGATCAAATGGGTCGAACTAGTCAATCGGGTTAAAAGTAATCTTTGAAGTAAGTGCATGAAACTTCCTACATCATTAATATAAGTATTTATCAGTCATATAACACAATTTTATACATTTGACAAGCTAATAAATTTGAAATAAGCACTTTTGGGTCAAGCCAACCCAAATTATTACCAAAATCTACCCGTTTAGACCCATCACCTAATCTGTCCGTTCTGCCATTTTACCTATAACATGTACCTTCTATATTAGTCAACACATAAGATCACCCATCTTGACCCAACCCATTTGACCCATTACCAACCCACCAGTTTTATGACATGTAGTTTCTACAGATCTTTATTGCATATTGCAGTTATAAACTCCGAAAATGGTTTGACCTGTAGACCGATGACACTATCCTCCACCACCAAGCATGCTTTCTTAGAAATGCCTAGCTTCTGGAAACGCGAATTTGATAAACATTACAAGTGTAAATACAGGCACCAATCGTGAGGGCTAAAGTTTCTTATTGATTACTACTTAGAAGCTGTGATATATATAGAAGGGTCAGGCTTCTTTTCCTTCACGTCATCACCTGCAAACGTAATGTTATGAGAAAAAAAGATTTATAAACATCAACTGAGATGAACACACCAACAGTAGAATAAGTGAATCATAATGGCATTCCCATATACCAGGGAACGTCATTATCATTGACATAAATTTGATAATGCATGTAATTTTTGACAGTCTTGAAGCAATCAAGAGTTTGAAAACGTTCCTGAAGCAAGAGGAAACGCGAAATAAACAAAATGTTACATCAAAGGAAAATGAAAATGATGATCACTATTCATAGCAATTAAGAAGGATCGAGAGCTTACCATGCCAATAAGATTCTCTAAACACATGACGACTAAGCTTTTAGTTGCAGCAGAACATACAACAACTTTTTTACCCAGAGGTGAAATACAATAAAAGTAACAAATCATTTAACAAGGGATCATGCCTCTACAAGAATAAACGCAACAAGGGATTATGTTAAGTTATATTTTAAAGGGTATCTTACAGAAGCCCTGGCCTCATCCATCAATCTTAACACGCTTGGTCTAGGCTCAACCTGCTCACACCAAACAATCTATACTATATTATAATGCACGCATAACCCAACCATAATTACAAGCCTAACTTCTAACCAAAAATTAAGATAGGAGCTTCAATCAAGAGATGACATGTATCACTTCTTAACAAACTCCAAGCCTTACTCTTAACCACTAAAAGTTAAGATAATGAACTCCAATTATAAAGTGACATGTGTCACTTCTCAACTAAAAGAGTAAAGTCCAAAATACATCCCTGTGGTTTGCCTCGTGTCTCGCTTTACATCCCTAAACTTTTTTTTGGCACAAAACCGTCCCTCCGTTAGTAAAGTTGGCACAAATACATCCCTCTGTTAGTAAAATCAGTTAATGAGGACTAACGGTGCAAATATTTCTCCGTTATCTCCTAACGGAAGAGTAAACATTTGCACCGTTAGTCCTTAGAACTAACGATGCAATAAAATTTATAGCATCGTTAGTCCTAAGGACTAACGACGCACTCGCTCCTCCTCCTTTCTACGCACTTAACGCCACCACTCACCTCCACCGCCGCCACCGCCGCCACCACCACCACCACCTACCACCACCATCAACGCCACCGCCACCGCCTCTACCTCCACCGCCACCTCGCCACCACCACTAACGCCACCACTCACCTCCACCACCGCCACCACCGCCACCACCACCGCCTGCGCCTGCCACCTACCACCTAACGCCATCGCCACCACCACGCCACCGCCCCACCTCCATCGCCGCCACCCACGGGTGGTGGCGAGAAATGGTGGTGGTGGTGGTGGTGGTGGCGGAGGTGAGGTGGGTGGGCGGTGGTGGTGGTGGTGGTGGCGGTGATGGTGGTGGTGGCGTTGGGTGGAGGTGGTTGCGGTGGCGGGTGGTGGTGGGTGGTAGGTGGTGGTGTAGTGGCGTTGGGTGGTAGGTGGTGGTGGTAGTGGTGGCGGTGGGTGGCGGTGGTGGAGGTGGTGGTGGTAGTAGCGTTGGGTGGTAGGTGGCGGTGGAGGTAGGTGGTGGTGGCAGTGGTGGCAGTGGCCGGTGGGTGGCGGCGGTGGAGGTGGGGGTGGTGGCGTTGGGTGGTGGTGGGTGAAGGTGGCGTTGATGGTGGTGGTGGTGTTGGGTGGTAGGTGGCAGTGGAGGTGGGTGGTGGTGGCGGTAGGTGGCGGCGGTGGAGGTGGGGGGTGGTGGCATTGGGTGGTGGTGGGTGGAGGTAGCGGTGGAGTGCATCGTTAGTCCTTAGGACTAACGATGCAATAAATTTTATTGCATCGTTAGTCCTAAGGACTAACGATGCAAATGTTTACTCTTCCGTTAGGAGATAACGGAGAAATATTTACACCTTTAGTCCTCATTAACTGATTTTACTAACAGAGGGATGTATTTGTGCCAACTATACTAACGGAGGGATGATTTTGTGTCAAAAAAAGTTTAGGGATGTAAAGCGAGACACGGGACAGATCACAGGGATGTATTTTGGACTTTACTCCAACTAAAAATTCATCTTTATTTTCAAAATGAAATATTTTTTATCTATTTATTTTTTTTATAACCTAATTTCACCATATTTTCTAAAATTCAACATCCATTTTGATATATTTTTATGAGTTTTAGTTTTTACATTTTTAATGGGTTTATTTTATTTTGATTCAAATTTTTACAACTTTAACCTTTATTTCAATCAAGATAATCTTGATTCGTAAAGATCATATACTTTTGGAGAGAGTGTTTGACGGGTAAGAGTTTGCGAGGGTATTTTTATATGCGGGAATAATGATGTCACGGGAAAGCTACGGGTAATCCAAACAAACACATACAACTAACACATATACATTCGGAATGTTGTGAGAGTTGATGTTAATAATTAATATATAAAATGTTATTATTAATTATTAGTCACGAAATAAAACATAGTTAAATAATTAACGAGGTTTGGTTAAAGGTCGTTAAATATAAACTAAAGGGACTAGAGATGAAATTACAAGTCGGGAAAGTTCTAGAACCCTTTGTGGGTGCTTTGGCCGATCGGTTATGGGTTCCCAAACCCTAACCCACTCAAACTTGGTCACCAAGTTAAGTTACCTATAAATACAAACCTTTGTATTCATTCACAACTTAATCTTGGATCACCAATAACCTAATTTCTCTTCTCCTCTCCTCCTCTTTGCTTGGCCGATCGGTGTAACCCCGTCCTCAAGGATCGATTTTTCCAAGCTAAAGAAAAAAGTGTTTGGTTTTATTTGTGATTCAAGAAACTAGCTTTTCACATCAAATCGCTAATAGTACGTGTGTACAAGAATGAAGAACAAGTACGCTTGTGCTTGTGAATCTTGGTGGTCGACTTCTTGGTTGGGTCGAATTGTATAAACGCTAAAGTTAGGGTTTTGGGTTTTGGTTCTTGTTCTAATTACCGTTTGATTCTTGAATTGCTAAAAGGTACGCGTTTTCTTATTCGGTTAATTAATCTACATGTATTATTCCTATTTACTTCATTGCATGCTTTGATGATGTTATTTGATTTTATATAATTGTTATGAGTATTAAATCCCAGGTGGCATCACGAGCCGTTAATATGATGTAATTAATTACCGAAACACATAAAAATTGAATCTTGATGATTATATGCATGTTTTTTTATGGTTTCTAGGGTTTTGAATTCGAAACATTAATTTTATTTATTATGGGTCGATTACCCTAATTTATATTTACTCGGTTTTAATTTTGTAAAACTTGTAGAAACCCTAGGATTGCATGCTAATTTTATGTGGTTAATTAATGAATAATTGTTATGTGCCATGTAATATGCGTATCTTGGGTAATAATTGTTATGCGGAATTCATGGTGGAACATGCATGTTTTGCCATGGAGTACTGTTTGTAATAAATTGTTTAGTTGATACACACATGTTCTATTTATTTAATAATTACTGAATTGGGGAAGACCTCAATTATAACTAAAAAAAATTCGTTATGTGCTAATTGGTATATTATTAACTTTGGCTTACGCAATCGACTTGTCGATGTATGTGGCTCATCTACCTTGTAGGTGAAAGCCCTAGTTAATGTATGCATTTATTTACGCCTAGAATTGTTTATTAGAGTTTATTGAAATAATTATGCATGTGGCTAATTGTTTTTTTTACATATGTTAAACTTGTTTAGTTATATGTTTATATTATTTGAGTGTGTTTAATTTTTTATTAAAGTGCTTTTTTGTTTATATATTGTTTGACATGTTAGTAAGCAAAAAGGGTTTTTTGAATAGAAAAATTAAATGGACTAAATAATGGCGAAACTGATTTGTTATCTAAGTATTGTTCTTGAACTTTTAATCGATTGATGCGACTATACTAAATGGTTAGAACGGCTCACCCACTAGAACAAACTATAAAGGGGTTAATTAAGAAGTGCGGACGATGACCGAATGGATGTCTAAGGTTATGCTTTTGCGCTTACGGTCCTCTGCCCCCTGTGAGTTCGATTGGAGCTACCTAGTATAACCATTCTATGTACGAAGCATCTTAGTGCAAAGTTGTAAGTTTCTCAACGCATCGATTAAAACTTTGTAGAATTCAATCTTAGCAATTAAAATCTTATGTAAGTTTTTCGAAAATTTTATGCTATAAAGTTGTATGCATGCTTCTTTATACATAAGTTTTGATTACACGTAAAAAATTGTACCCTTTAAATTTAAGTTTATGCCATCTAATGATATGAAACACTTGAAGTTGTAATTTAGTTATGTGAGACCTTGATCTAGATTACAATAACAAGGTGAATTATTTTGCTGTGTGAGACCTCAGCTTAATTGATTTGCAGTTTCTAAATTAGACAACTTAATTAAGTTAGTTAGTAAGACCTATGACTTAAGGCATAAGATGGGATAAAACATGCTTACGTTTTGCATTAATTGTTTTGGCAAAATTATAAATCCCATGACTTTTGGAATTGAAAACTTGTTTGTCAATTATTGTTTTTCAACAATTACCTATTTTGTACTTTCACCACTAGCAGATCAACTGATGTGGTGAAACTATGATAATGAGGATCCAAAATTCAAGGAAAATACTATGGTTAATATGAATATTGACCAAAGGGTATTTTATTTTCTTGAATGTTTACTTATCGAAAGTACTAACTTTTGAACTTTTATTTACGTAGAAATGGCTCAATGAATCTCTTGCACTAGCCTCGTCGTTCAAATCTATGTTTGATCGAGAGAATTATTGTAGCAATTTCAATGATTGGTATCGCAACTCGTAATTGTCTTGAGGTTGCCAAAAGACTAGATTATTTGACTCGCCTTGTCCTCCCGAACTGCGGTGGTGCTACTTCTTTGAAGCACATGCCGCATGGCAATCTGAGTATGATAAGTATAATGAGGTCGCTGCATTATGCTCGGGAGTATGAACTCAAACTTGCAAAAGAAGTTTGAGAATTACTTCTAATCTCATGCTTGAAGAATTGCAAAGGTTGTTTGAAAAGCTTTGATTGAGTTGTATGATCGATAGATGCTCTACATAGTTGCAAGCAAGGAGAAGGAAACACATGGCGCCAGCTGCACGGAAATGATGAGTTACATGGACCGGTGGGCGACTTAACTATGTCTACCCCAATGACATACAAATTGGCCTTATCAACGGATCCCTTAACAAGGAGTTTGATGGTTTCGTGCGAATTACAATATGCATTGCACGGGAAGGCATCGATGAGGTACATGCAATGCTCATTGATTACGAAAGGTTTGCCAAGAAGGCCCCTACACTGCGGTTCGACCATCCGAAGGGTAGGATTTCTAAGCCTAATAAGCCGCTAGCGAACAAGAAAGGAAAGGTAAGGGTAAAGTTGATAAGGAAAACAAGTTATGACTTATCGGCAAGAACCCAAGTACCCTCCCAAAAGCGTGAGAATCGAAGAAGGATATGGCTTGTCATCATCGCACCGAGGTAGGACATCGGAAGAGGAACCGCCCACTCTACCTTGATGAGTTGCGCAATAAGATGTATAAAAATCGCTTGTGGCGATGCTTGAGTACTCTTTTGATGATAGAATTATTTGCTTTTCCTCATAAAATAAATTCATGGGTATATGATCTTGGATGTGGTATTCACATTTGTAATACACCGCAGGACTTAGAGGAGCAAGGAAGCTTGCCTATGGATGACAATACCGCACGTGGGTAATGTAGCACATGCGATCGTTGAAGCTATAGGCACGTTTGATTTTGTTTTACCTTCGGGTTTAGTCTTGTCATTAAACGATTGTCATTACGCACCTTCCATTGTTAGGGGTGTCGTTTCATTTCCTTGTTAAAAGATATTGGTTTCGTTCATACATTTCTTGATTATGGAATTTCGGTTTCTTTAAATGGTGTTTTTACTTTAATGTTATTCCAAGTAAATGGTGTGTTTGAAATTGATTTGCATGATAATATGATTGATAAAAATAATTACATCTTTAGCATCAATAATAAAAGAATCAAAGGTGATTTGGATTCTTCATTTCTTTGGCTTTGTAGACTTGCTCATATAGGCAAGAAACGCATGCAACAATTTGCAACACGATGGGCTTTGCAAGACATCAATGATGAATCATTTGATAAATGCGAATCTTGCATATCCGGGAAGATGACCAAGAAACCTTTACAAATAGTTTAGAAAGGGCTTCGATCTTCTTGGTATGATACATCTTGACGTATGTGGACGACTAAGACATGTGTCAAGAAAGGGTGCTAGCTACTTCTTAACCTTCTTGATGATTTCGATCGTTATGGTTATGTTTATTTACTTAAACATAAACATGAAGTCTTTGAAACATTTAAGGTTTTTAAGAGTGAAGTAGAAGCGCAACTAGGAAAGAAGATTAAAGCTCTTGATCGATAGAGGTGGTGAATATTTAAGCCAAGAGTTTAAAGATTATCTAGGCGAGTGTGGTATCGTCCGAAGAACTCACATCTCCATATACTCCACAACAAAATGGTGTATCCGAGAGAAGAAATCGTACATTGTTAGACATGGTGCGATCGATGTTTAATCTTACAACTCTTCCCTTATCCTTTTGGGTTTATGCTTTAGAAGCGTTGTTCGCATATTAAATATGGTTCCAACTAAGAAGGTTGATAAGACTCCTTATGAAGTGTGGTATGGGAAAGCTCCCAACTTGTCTTACTTAAAGGTGCAGGGTTGTGAGGCGTTTGTTAAGCGTGACTCACGATAAGCTACAACAAAGATCATTAAGTGTATCTTCGTAGGATACCCAAAGGAAACTATGGGTTACTAATTTTACTTTCCACCGAAAACAAATTAATTGTTGCTAGGTATGGAGACTTTCTTGAAAAGGATCTCATATCTCATGAATTCGATGGGAGAGTTTATGATCCGGAATATGATCAAGAAGATACAACACCTTCGAAACACTAGCCAACCTCAAGTAGAACACGAAAGTCCGGGCGTTCCACGAAGTTGAAGTGGTTCCCATTCGTAGATCCGCAAGGGTTACGCGTGCACTGAGTGTCTATGTCTCAACGTAGAAGGCGAGGAAAATATGTTAGGGATCTTGGTGAACACCGCTAACTATAAAGGCGCCATGATGAGTCTTGAAAAGGAAAATGGCGAGTTGCAATGAATGGGGAAATGCCATCCATGAAAGATAACGAAGTCTGGATAGAGGTTGACTTACCTCCAAATGCTAAGGTAGTTGGAAGTAAGTGGCTCTTTAAGATAACGACTGACATGGATGGCAATGCACACACCTATAAAGCTCGTATTGTAGCCCAAGGGTATACTCAAACCTATGGGATAGACTACGAGGAGACGTTTTCTCCTATAGCAGACATTAGAGCTATTAGGATTCTTATAGCCATAGCTGCGTACTATGACTATGAGATATGGCAAATGGATGTCAAAGCGCATTCTTAAGCGGTCGCCTAGATGAGGACATCTATATGGCGCGACTGAAGGGTTTGTGAATCCAAAGTTTCGAGCGTGTATGCAAACTTCAAAGATCCATTTATGGATTGAAGCAAGCATCAAGGCAATGGAACAAGAAGTTTGATGAAGAAATCAAGAAATTTGGTTTCACTCAAAATCTTGATGAGCCATGTGTGTATCACAAAGCTAGTGGGAGTAATGTTGTAACACCCCAACCCGACAAGGGTAAAGATATCGCAAATACGGTTTCATATCAGAACTTTAAATACTATACAATAGCGAAAGCCTTTACAAAATATTCAAAAAGAAAACATAAATAGCTAAACTTCAAAATAAATCTAAGATCTCTATGGTCAAATCTTTCTCTCAGCTCTACTCTCAACCCAAATCAGCTATCCCATAAACTCATCTTGAACGCTTAATACCTGCCGCAGGAAAAGAAAATGCGGCTGAGCTTACAAAGCCCAGTGAACAGATATAACAAAAACGAAAACTAAACAAAACATAAATACGAATTGAACAAAGAAACGAATAACAAAATCGTAGCGGAACGAGAATAATGAATCATTGAGGATTCTGCAGAAACACAAATATACAGAAATCCAGAAGAACAAATAGCAATCAAGAACAAACACATAGCACATTGATGACACAAACTGAAGCACATCAAAATAACCAGACATTCAATACATTCAAATAGTAGAGCTCATATAAGCCAAATAGAATGTCTAAAGGCTAACAGAAACAATTTCTAGAAAATAATCATGGCATTCATACAACATATATGTCATACAATCAAATCAGGAAGTCAAAAGACATGCAAGCCAAACAGATATCTATAGGAAAGCGGAAGCAATTAATTAATAAGTGAGCATGGCAATGGCACGTATTAAAAGCCTTAGATGAAAACATAACAAGTATCATAACAATGAAGTACTAACAACGATCAAAACATAGCGATCACACATACGGATATAAACACGGTGAGACAACTATAAATAAATAAGCAAAAGACATATCATAGCCATTAGCAATTATCAGAACAAATATCATAAGCTAAACCAGTTCTCAAATCGAATCTTAACATCAGCAGAGTTTTAACATGGCAGGTCACATATGCAGACAGATAACTAACCGATAGGCAAGGTTTATAAAATTAACTGAACCATCATACATACTTAACTATCAAAACACTCAACTGTACACTAGCACATTCATCTTGCAGATCAACGAATTCACATAACGATAAACTAACATAATATCAGATATACGAATCATGTTTAGACATATTATCATATCCTAGCATAACAGACGGTGGTCACATAATCATACAAAAGCATAAACACATGCAAAAACATATAATAAGCCTAGCACATAATCATAACACTGGAACATACCAAATCAAAATCAGAATACTTAACATAGAAATAACAGATAAAGATTTAGTTAAACTACCACGAGCCCAGACATATCATATCGAAACATCATACATATCTGAAATAATCTTAGAAAATAATTTAGAGTAGCTAGCTCCCGAAGTTTTGTGAAGACGCGTATCGCATACGACATCATTCACTAGACAAATCATATCGGATAACGGATCGGATCTAGGATGCATCCATCGCCCCACAAACATATAATGGTCATATAATATAACTTGAGCTCATACTAGATAACATATAAGGGACGTGGCGAACTTCACTCTCATCGCCTAGAGTCATGTCAGAGGTGCATCACTGACACGGACATGGAACCCCCATGACTAGTTATTATTTTGGCTCGGGTGTCAAACTAACTTAGGTCAAATTAGATTTTCATAAATGACACAGATCATAATCAACACAAGTTCAACATATAACATATCAGATAACTCATATCATAAGGTTCATATTCAAATATTCAGGGGTCAAAAGTTTATATCACAATCACAAATCATACATTCATAATTAGAAGTTCATAATTAACATAGCAAGGTTCAACAAATAGAAGTTCAGGCAAACAGAGATTCACATAAACAGAAGGGAATCATAGCAATGGCATAGGGAATCCTAATAATTGAAATAGAAAAGCTAACGGAAAGAAAACGTCATGAGAGACCTTTACTGAAAAGGTCAGAATATCTGTACCTTAAAGCAAATGAGGGAAAAGCAAATGAATGAATGAACACGAAGATACAACGTCGCGTCTCCTTCAACGAATCTACACGGATTATGATTTATTTAATACTTATTAGCATCATTAAAGTTATAACGGATTAATCACATTAACCTTCTTAGAGTTACAAGTATATTCTCATTTTATAAGCTTCTTATTCATTTGTAAGTGTGTTACCTATCGATATCATATTTTATCTTTCAGTTTCTTAAACTCATATTCGGACCAGACTTTAGCGATTTTTATAAAATAATTACTTAGCTCAAATGAAATCAAGCAAAATCCCAGGGGTTCCCATATGAGTTAAAAGACTCTCCAAAAATTGGTGGGTTCTATTTCCATGCTAAATGGCCTATGGAAAATCACAAGTCCAGACTTGTCCAGAAAGTGATCAGAAAATACACCTTAAAAGTTTACGCTTATTGGACCTGTTTAGACACCTTGGAAAAATCCCCAGAACTCCCAGAAATTCATTTATGTCATAAATATCACTCCTGTAAAGGAGAGCTCCCAATTCCTTATGGTTTGAAAATGAAAAATCAAACAATACAACTAAATTTCAGACCCGTTTTCTCAGCTTTGACACTTGATTTTGTAAAATTCAAAAATACGACTTAGACAACTCCAAATCCGACCAAACCACTTGGAAAACTTTACTAAGACATAAGATAAACTTTTCCCACAAAAACCCAGATTATTGCACTTATAAAATTGGATCATAACACACACAAATTCGACATATGATGTTGTCCAGTTTTAGGGTTTATTAAAACCATTATAATCACATGTTTAGACCATTAATTACCCTTAAGGTTCCATTCCAATTAGGGTTTCGAATTTATTAGGCATGATAACATTTATATATATTTGATTTGGTTATATATATAGCTTCGACATAATTAATACAAATTCACGCAATACACCTCACAATACACGTTCTCAAATTTTGATAAGGTCCGATTCATATTTATTTGTTTCGGTTTCATAAGGTTCGGCCAACATAAGATCCGATTCAAAACAAAACATGTTACCATATCTAATAACGTTAAGTGTATCAAAGGAAGATGAGAAGAACATGTTATACCTTAGCTCGTTGAATCAAACCCTCGACACCAAGGAGTTGGTGCTCGGCGAATAGAGAAAAAAGAAAAGAGGCAAAACTAGGGTTTCCAAATTGTGTTTATGTGATTGTATATAGGTGGTACAAAATTCGGTTTTAGGGCTTTTGAGAGGGTGTGGGCTTGGCTCAATAGTCCAACCGAACAAAACCATGGCCCAAGTTGGCTCACTTTGGTCTCGGCTCAAATCGACCCACGCAAACGAGACCACGTCTTGGGCTAACAATCGGATTCACAAGAAAACAAACGAGGCCCAACGATTTATGCATGTGACGTTTATCTTTTTCGTACAAATGTCGATTACATAAATATACTCACGTTAGTTTTTAAATATTCGTAAGTTAGGATTTAATTTTGTTAAATGAACATCAATATATTTTACGTATTTAATAACTTTTGATTTTAAGGGTAAAATAGTCTTATTATGCGTTTATATTTTTAGGGTTTTACAAATGTTATTCTCCTTATCTTATATGTCGATGACATGTTGATCAGGCGTCATAATACTTGCATCATATAACAAGTTCTTATTGTCATCATATCCTGTCTCGGGTCATGACAAACCACATAAATAATATCAGAAAAAAACATATCATATCTGAGATAACATACGAGATAGCAAGTAACATACTATAATGAGACGGATCACATACATACAAAGATATACGACATCAAAACAACTTACCATACCACAACAAAAGAAGGCGACCAATGCACAAAGCGGTTCCTCATGACTCATTCTTGTCGGTCCAAAAGAAAACTGGGATAGTAACAAAATGCCAGACGATAAACTTCACGATTCAAACCGAGTTCCGAACAAATCAGAGAAAAGCAATACGGATCAGAATCACTTAGCAGAATATCAAACCGTCACAAAACACATGACAAACAAATCAGAGTAACACACGTCGCGCCCAAATCATTTGAAGTAGATGAACCTTCTCAGCCACCGGTTGAATCATGTCTTCGTCGTTGCGTCTTTGGTTGATTCGTCCGACTCCTCTAGCGACATCCACGATGTCTCCAAGAAGACGGCGATCGAGTGTGGCTACGCTTCTCGAACCTCTCCAAAGACAGAACTGCGACAACGCAGATCGACACCATCTTCTTGGCTCTGCGGGTAGTCTCCATCTAACGATCGACAAACGGACGGCGAAAACAAAATAACAAAATTCGATGCGAAAGAGGAGGCCAAAGCGGTGAAGGCAAAAGGATATCGAAGTCAAATCGAGCGACCATCAAAGGAATCGAAAATATCCGAACAGACGGAAACCTAATGTCTACCCAATCCTCACAGGTCATAGCCTAAGCTCTAAGGGTCCTAAAACCTAGATCTCTGATACCATAATTGTAACACCCCAACCCGACAAGGGTAAAGATATCGCATATACGGTTTCATATCAGAACCTTAAATACTATACAATAGCGAAAGCCTTTACAAAATATTCAAAAAGAAAACATAAATAGCTAAACTTCAAAATAAATCTAAGATCTCTGATAACGCTACACGCGTCGTTCGGGGTCAAAGGAACTTCCTTTTCTTCGAGCAAGTTTTATAACACCCTAGGCAGTGAACCTAATCGTTGTAGTGTAGTAATTAGGGTAAGCCACGGGTATTGATATCGTTCTCTAGGGGAATAGGAATGCTAGTAGGAGTTACTACGCTAAGGTTAAGGTTGAGGAAGATTATTTTTATCTTTTATATTTTATGAAAATGGAAAGGTACGAATCTCGGGTATTGGATTTGGGGGTTGGTATTTCTACCGATTACTCTATTATTATCTAATTATCTAAACTAGGGTTGTGGGAGTCTATGTCTAATTAATGTGTGCTCGTATGATAGTTTAAAGATGTGTTTACTTAGTTTGTATTACTCCTTAATTATCTCCTATTGATGGTTGAGTGTCACGTCTTATTCCTAGTTGCGTTGTGTGTCTAAAGTTGTAGGGTATCGTTTCTCCCTAACTCTTGAACTTACCAAAGGGTCTTGTCTACAAACCCACTAGAGATTATAAACTCCTACTCTAAGGCGCTCTTTGGATGGTTTAGCCTACAATTACTCGGTAATTATACTCTAAGGTTCACAAAGATGAATCAAGCATTAAGTACACAACGAATGACCTATCGCATTACTAGATCATTAATCAACTAAGATAAGAAACAACCAATCAATATTCAATAATTAAGTTTCATACTTCCTAAGCAAACACACAAATAAATTAGCCGGACATGGAGAACATGCAAGCATACACACAAATAATCAAAGACATAATTGAATTAATGAAGTAAAGACTTATCTTGATGTAAGATAGGGTTTAAAACCCTAAAATCTTGTACAAGACACCTTAGGTTCGGTTTTAGGTTTTACTCCAAAGACTCTCCACACAAAGACCGAAAAATTCGGATTCTATATATAAGATTACAATTGCGACGGCGTCACCTTATGTTTAGTGACGCCGTCGTGTCGCCGCTCATTAGGGTTTCGTCTTGGCCACGTTAACCTTGCGATGGCGTCACCTTATGTCCGTGGCGCCGTCCTCTTGACCGGCGTCGTGCGGATTGCATCTAGGCCGTGCGAGTAGCGACGGCCTACTCTTCCATAAGCGGGCGTCGTCACTTGAAAATCGAGTTTTGGGTTGGATCGTCTCAATAATTTTGGGACGGCGTCGCCAATAGCATCGACGCCGTCGCCTTATACTTTCAAACAGCGTGAGTGTCTCGATTTTGACTTTGGCCATTTTCTTCATATATTCGCGCCTTTTCGTCCAAATAAGTGCCATTCCAAAGCATTTTGCCTTCACGAGACCTAAAAGTAAAAGGAGCGATATTAAGCAATAACGGATACAAAAGTGATCAAATAAGGACTTAAACGACCCTCAAATGGTACCTTTTAAAACCTTATCAAATATCCCTACACTTGTTATTTGCTTGTCCTCAAGCAAATGTGCTTTAGCCAATTAATTTATAAGTTAGGGTTCATGAAGCATTAATTCAAAGCGGTCCACAACACATATAAGCCCATAAAAGTCATAACAAGCACGGAAATTACATACTAACACCTCACATGGGGTGTTTGGATACTCGCATCTCTCTCGGGTGTATATATGAAATATAACAATATAGGAAATGGAAGATAAACACTCATTAACCGGTCCTAGTACATAGATTACCATAGGCTTGAGAATAGATCAAACCTCCATCGCTTTGGCGTAGCACCTAGGAAAGACTATCAAAGAGGTCTTTAAAGGGTTGTAACGTTAGGCTTACGGTAGGAAATAAGGGTTTGGTGGGATAGGCTTTATAGTGGTGGTAAGTCAAAATCTCTATGTTAAATGCATATGAAGAATGGCGTTGCTAAGCCAAGACTCGACACTCTAAAACTCTAGGCAATGGAAATAATCAAACATAAATTTAAAGGATAGATGTAGGATGGTAGCCGTATGTATTTTTTTTTTTTTTTTTTTTATCACTCTATTTTTTTTTTTCTCTTTTCTCTTTTCTATTATTTTTTTTTTTTTCATACACTTTTACTCTACCATCCTCTATGATAACATCAAAATACTAGGATTTCTGGGCATATCCCTACACTTGAGTTTTATTACTCTAACACTAATTTGACCCGAATTGAAAAGATCAAAACACTTGGGGTACATTATTACGCAAACAAAGGAATTTGAATTTAACGTTCCCTTCCGTCATTTCATAAACTTTAACTTTTCCCATGAATCCCAATCATCCCAAAGCGTATACAAAGGATATGACTCGACTTAGCAATTTATGCAAGCAACTAGATAATTGAACTAAGGGTTTAGGGTGATAATAAACATTTGCACTAAAAGTGAGTGCATAAGGGGTAGGCTAAAGCGATTTGGGTGTATATTTGGGGTGGGGTGTAAACAATGCTCTTCATTGATATTCGGAAAAACCGAAATATCACGAGAACCGCGAAAAGGATAGGCTCGAGGGGTTAACTAGGGGTATCGTGTACTAAAAATGAGTACAACGCAAAGGGTGTGGGGAATTACTCAACCGAAGTGGAAGAAGTAATTATATTACGGTGTCAAACAAGGGTTATCCTAATGCCTCTTATCATTTAGTTATTCCTAACTACACAAGTGTAGCCTCACTTGCGATCTCGGAATGCATCACAAAACAAGTTCTAGAATCTAATATACTACCGGTTCACACTCTAAGCATTAAAGATGAATGCCTTAATTCCTACTAATCTAAGGCGATCCTCGCATTTTGGTGGAATTTGGGTGGTAAAGGGTTTTGTGCTAGTCATATAACTTCCTATCCATGAGGCGCTTTTGTTAAGACTAATGGCCCACTCTTATATGTCATAAAAATTTTAAATTTGGTGCCAAAATTACCCTAACCGACATTTTCTCATGGTTTATTACACAAATACAATTGACGAAGCAAATAATCAAGGATAAGCATAGTTTCAAAGTTCCGTTTATTTTCCCTCCTACACTTAAAGCGAACATTGTCCCCAATGTTCCCCGAAAGTATCAAAGTTATGATAAAGAAGGTAATTAAAAGCGAAGAAACTAATACTCCCCGATTAGCTCGGTAGGATCCGTGTAAAGTGGTGGTTAAATCCTTTTCCAAGAAGAATTATTGCGTGAAAAGCTCCTTCCAATCTTATGTAACTTCTTCTTGACAAACTAAACTGCACACTTGAAGAAAACAAACGAAACCTTCGCGTAAAATCGGCGGTAATAATATATATAAGACTCGATTTAAACTAGGATATAATGCTTGTGGAATGGATGTTTTGAATTTCTAAGAAAATTAAGACACGGAAAATTCCAAAATTTATAAGTAGCTCGAAAAGCGAGAAAAAGTAATCGATGTTTTACTCCTTCACGGCCGTCGGTTGCAATCTGACGCCGTCGGTTATCCGACAAAAAGCGGTGCGATTTTACGAAAAAATTCGGAAAATTTACATCTTTAGAATCGGAAAAATTTCGCAAAACATCCATTATGACTCGATACAAGCATTTGACTCGAACAAACAAACATAAATATCTTTTAGTTAATTGTTATTCTCATGTTTACGTTTCTTTTGAAAGCGTGTGTAATCCTCCTACACTTATCCCTTATGTAAAATACCTTTATATGCAATTAAGGCGAGGTTAAAACAAAATAAAGCATTTTACAAATTTAAACATGAGGATAAACAATTAATAAAAGATATATGACACTAACAAGCAAACAATTAAGCATGGGTTGCCTCCCACGAAGCGCTTTTCTTTATTTAAGAGTCTTGTAGCTAGACTCGTAGTCGTGCTCCTCGTTGCCCTAATCTTAGAGGCCCATTCGATCTCCTTAACTCTTCTTTCATCACGAATATATTCGGGCCCTAGTTCAAGACAAGCGATGTAGTAAACTTTGTTCTTCCGGTCTCCTTGAATCTGCCGGAATGTTATCTACATCTAAATTATCCATGCCCTCAAAATTCTTATTTTTGTGGGGCATTATATATTAACATTCTCGGTTTCATTTGAGAACTCGATTATCCCTCCTCTTTATCATAAACCATCTTAGACTCTTCTATAAATGGTTTCCCAAGTATCACGTCTCCTAAAACCCATCAATGATTCCTTTGACATTTTCCGAATCATGAAGCCACACCTATATGTGAAGTTACCTATGAACACGTGCAATCCCTTAACCCTCCCACATAGTTACTTGCTTTCCTAGGCGAAGGGGTCCCTCATAGGCTCTAGCTTTTGCTCATTATCCAATTGTAATAGAGCCTAGACATTATATTCATGGGTGCCTTATAATCAATGTAGGTGTGATCCTGTATAAGTATCCAATCATACACGGTATTTTGATGTTTTAGGGTTTCCCTCCTTATACGAGGCTCGAAAGGTGGTCTTGGAAAATTAACCACATTATGGTGATAAGCGGTTTCTTTCCTTTTAGGGTATAAATCAAAGTACTCCCTAAGTTCTCCTTCTCCTTACTACCCTTCATAATTTCTAACATCTTATACTCTCCTTTTCTAGATCATCATCCAAATCACTTGTAGTCGAATCACTATCTAGAGGTTGATCAGTTCCTTAAGGGTTTCCTTAAGTGTATTCTCAATTATCATATTTAATTTCCTAAGCTCTCCAATCTCACTCATGATCTGGGCTCGAAGTTGGTTAGCGAGGGTGGGTCAGCGATGGGTATTTGTTTAGTGGTGAAGCGTTGGTTGGTTGTTGGTTATCGAGTGGTGGTTGGTTATCATTCTCCATGATGAAAAGTGATGGGGTTACGAACAAAGGTTACGAAGAAGGGGATAGACTAAGAGAAATCTAAAATGAGAAAAAGTTTACTTGATAGGAATCAAGCAAAGAAACCTAAGCGAGGTTGACTACTAACTAGCTATTCTATTCCCCCGTGGCACCAAAAACTTGATAACGCTACACGCGTCGTTCGGGTCAAAGGAACTTCCTTTTCTTGAGCAAGTTTTATAACACCCAGGCGGTGAACCTAATCGTTGTAGTGTAGTAATTAGGGTAAGCCACGGGTATTGATATCGTTCTCTGGGGAATAGGAATGCTAGTAGGGAGTTACTACGCTAAGGTTAAGGTTGAGGAAGATTATTTTTATCTTTTATATTTTATGAAAATGGAAAGGTACGAATCTCGGGTATTGGATTTGGGGGTTGGTATTTCTACCGATTACTCTATTATTATCTAATTATCTAAACTAGGGTTGTGGGAGTCTATGTCTAATTAATGTGTGCTCGTATGATAGTTTAAAGATGTGTTTACTTAGTTTGTATTACTCCTTAATTATCTCCTATTGATGGTTGAGTGTCACGTCTTATTCCTAGTTGCGTTGTGTGTCTAAAGTTGTAGGGTATCGTTTCTCCCTAACTCTTGAACTTACCAAAGGGTCTTGTCTACAAACCCACTAGAGATTATAAACTCCTACTCTAAGGCGCTCTTTGGATGGTTTAGCCTACAATTACTCGGTAATTATACTCTAAGGTTCACAAAGATGAATCAAGCATTAAGTACACAACGAATGACCTATCGCATTACTAGATCATTAATCAACTAAGATAAGAAACAACCAATCAATATTCAATAATTAAGTTTCATACTTCCTAAGCAAACACACAAATAAATTAGCGGACATGGAGAACATGCAAGCATACACACAAATAATCAAAGACATAATTGAATTAATGAAGTAAAGACTTATCTTGATGTAAGATAGGGTTTAAAACCCTAAAATCTTGTACAAGACACCTTAGGTTCGGTTTTAGGTTTTACTCCAAAGACTCTCCACACAAAGGCGAAAAATTCGGATTATATATATAAGATTACAATTGACGGCGTCACCTTATGTTTAGTGGCGCCGTCGTGTCGCCGCCATTAGGGTTTCGTCTTGGCCACGTTAACCTTGCGACGGCGTCACCTTATGTCCGTGACGCCGTCCTCTTGACCGGCGTCGTGCGGATTGCATCTAGGCCGTGCGAGTAGCGACGGCCTACTCTTCCATAAGCGGGCGTCGTCACTTGAAAATCGAGTTTTGGGTTGGATCGTCTCAATAATTTTGGGACGGCGTCGCCAATAACATCTCGACGCCGTCGCCTTATATTTTCAAAGAAGCGTGAGTGTCTCGATTTCGACTTTGGCCATTTTCTTCATATATTCGCGCCTTTTCGTCCAAATAAGTGCCATTCCAAACATTTTGCCTTCACGAGACCTAAAAGTAAAAAGGAGCGATATTAAGCAATAACGGATACAAAAGTGATCAAATAAGGACTTAAACGACCCTCAAAATGGTACCTTTTAAAACCTTATCAATCTCTATGGTCAAATCTTGCTCTCACTCTACTCTCAACCCAAATCGGTTATCCCATAAACTCATCTTGAGCGCTTAATACCGCCGCGGGAAAAGAAAATGCGGTGAGCTTACAAAGCCCAAAGTGAATGATATAACAAAAACGAAAACTAAACAAAACATAAATACGAATTGAACAAAGAAACGAATAACAAAATCGTAGCGGAACGAGAATAATGAATCATTGAGGATTCTGCAGAAACACAAATATACAAGAATCCGGAAGAACAAATAGCAATCAAGAACAAACACATAGCACATTGATGACACAAACTGAAGCACATCAAAATAACCAGACATTCAATACATTCAAATAGTAGAGCTCATATAAGCCAAACAGAATGTCTAAAGGCTAACAGAAACAATTTCTAGAAAATAATCATGGCATTCATACAACATATATGTCATACAATCAAATCAGGAAGTCAAAAGACATGCAAGCCAAACAGATATCTATAGGAAAGCGGAAGCAATTAATTAATAAGTGAGCATGGCAATGGCACAGATTAAAAGCCTTAGATGAAAACATAACAAGTATCATAACAGCGGAAGTACTAACAACAGTCAAAACATAGCTGTCACACATACAGATATAAAACACAGTAGACAACTATAAATAAATAAGCAAAAGACATATCATAGCCATTAGCAATTATCAGAACAAATATCATAAGCTAAACCAGTTCTCAAATCGAATCTTAACATCAGCAGAGTTTTAACATGGCAGGTCACATATGCAGACAGATAACTAACCGATAGGCAAGGTTTATAAAATTAAGCGAACCATCATACATACTTAACTATCAAAACACTCAATCAGACACTAGCACATTCATCTTGCGGATCAACGAATTCACATAACGATAAACTAACATAATATCGATATATCTGAATCATGTTTAGACATATTATCATATCCTAGCATAACAGACGGTGGTCACATAATCATACAAAAGCATAAACACATGCAAAAACATATAATAAGCCTAGCACATAATCATAACACTGGAACATACCAAATCAAAATCAGAATACTTAACATAGAAATAACAGATAAAGATTTAGTTAAACTACCACGAGCCCAGACATATCATATCAGAAACATCATACATATACAGAAATAATCTTAGAAAATAATTTAGAGTAGCTAGCTCCAAGAAGTTTTGTGAAGACGCGTATCGCACACGACATCATTCACTAGACAAATCATATCGGATAATGATCGGATCTAGGATGCATCCATCGCCCACAAACATATAATGGTCATATAATATAACTTGAGCTCATACTAGATAACAGATAAGGACGTGGCGAACTTCACTTTTCGCCCTAGAGTCATGTCGGAGGTGCATCATCGACACGGACATGGAACCCCATGACTAGTTATTATTTTGGCTCGGGTGTCAAACTAACTTAGGTCAAATTAGATTTTCATAAATGACACAGATCATAATCAACACAAGTTCAACATATAACATATCGGATAACTCATATCATAAGGTTCATATTCAAATATTCGGGGTCAAAGTTTATATCACAATCACAAATCATACATTCATAATTAGAAGTTCATAATTAACATAGCAAGGTTCAACAAATAGAAGTTCAGGCAAACAGAGATTCACATAAACAGAAGGGAATCATAGCAATGGCATAGGGAATCCTAATAATTGAAATAGAAAAGCTAACGGAAAGAAAACGTCATGAGAGACCTTTACTGAAAAGGTCAGAATATCTGTACCTTAAAGCAAATGAGGGAAAAGCAAATGAATGAATGAACACGAAGATACAACGTCGCGTCTCCTTCAACGAATCTACACGGATTATGATTTATTTAATACTTATTAGCATCATTAAAGTTATAACGGATTAATCACATTAACCTTCTTAGAGTTACAAGTATATTCTCATTTTATAAGCTTCTTATGCATTTGTAAGTGTGTTACCTATCGATATCATATTTTATCTTTCAGTTTCTTAAACTCATATTCGGACCAGATTTTAGCGATTTTTATAAAATACTTACTTAGCTCAAATGAAATCAAGCAAAATCCTAGGGGTTCCCATATGAGTTAAAAGACTCTCCAAAAATTGGTGGGTTCTATTTCCATGCTAAATGGCCTATGGAAAATCACAAGTCCGAGACTTGTCCGTAAAGTGATCGTAAAATACACCTTAAAAGTTTACGCTTATTGGACTGTTTAGACACCTTGGAAAAATCCCGAACTCCCGTAAATTCATTTATGTCATAAATATCACTCCTGTAAAAGGAGAGCTCCCAATTCCTTATGGTTTGAAAATCCAAAATCAAACAATACAACTAAATTTTAGACCCGTTTTCTCAGCTTTGACACTTGATTTTGTAAAATTCAAAAATACGACTTAGACAACTCCAAATCCGACCAAACCACTTGGAAAACTTTACTAAGACATAAAATAAACTTTTCCCACAAAAACCCAGATTATTGCACTTATAAAATTGGATCATAACACACACAAATTCGACATATGATGTTGTCCAGTTTTAGGGTTTATTAAAACCATTATAATCACATGTTTAGACCATTAATTACCCTTAGGGTTCCATTCCAATTAGGGTTTCGAATTTATTAGGCATGATAACATTTATATATATGTGATTTGGTTATATATATAGCTTCGACATAATTAATACAAATTCACGCAATACACCTCACAATACACGTTCTCAAATTTTGATAAGGTCCGATTCATATTTATTTGTTTCGGTTTCATAAGGTTCGGCCAACATAAGATCCGATTCAAAACAAAACATGTTACCATATCTAATAACGTTAAGTGTATCAAAGGAAGACGAGAAGAACATGTTATACCTTAGCTCGTTGGAATCAAACCCTCGACACCAAGGGAGTTGGTGCTCGGCCGAATAGAGAAGAAAAGAAAAGAGGCAAAACTAGGGTTTCCAAATTGTGTTTATGTGATTGTATATATAGGTGGTACAAAATTCGGTTTTAGGGCTTTTGAGAGGGTGTGGGCTTCGGCTCAATAGTCCAACCGAACAAAACCATGGCCCAAGTTGGCTCACTTTGGTCTCTCGGCTCAAATCCAACCCACGCAAACGAGACCACGTCTTGGGCTAACAATCGGATTCACAAGAAAACAAACGAGGCCCAACGATTTATGCATGTGACGTTTATCTTTGTCGTACAAATGTCGATTACATAAATATACTCACGTTAGTTTTTAAATATTCGTAAGTTAGGATTTAATTTTGTTAAATGAACATCAATATATTTTACGTATTTAATAACTTTTGATTTTAAGGGTAAAATAGTCTTATTATGCGTTTATATTTTTAGGGTTTTACAAATGTTATTCTCCTTATCTTATATGTCGATGACATATTGATCATGGGAAAAGACATTCCAAGTTTGCAAGATGTAAAGTCTTATCTTGGAAAGTGCTTTTCTATGAAGGACTTAGGGGAAGCAGCATTTATTCTGGGAATCAAGATCTACCGAGATAGATCAAGGCGGTTAATTGGACTAAGCCAAAGTGCTTACATTGATAAAATATTGAAGAGATTCAGTATGCAAAATTCCAATAAGGGATATTTGCCGATGCAAGTTGAACATGGCTTAAGTAATAAACTATGCGCGTCAACACCTGAAGAGGTGGCACACATGAAGAAAGTTCCTTATGCTTGGTTGTAGGATCTATCATGTATCTTGTGAGATGTACAAGGCACGATGTGGCGTTTGCACGAATATCACCGGTCGGTATCAACGTAACCGGTGTGAAACAACGCAGTGTTAAGAACATTCTTAAGTATCTAAGGGCTACTAAAGAAATGTTTCTAGTGTATGGAGGAAATCCGGATGCGAACTTGATGTTCTGAGTTTTTGCGATCGTCATTCCAAATTGATAAAGATGATCTGAAGTCTTAGGCAGAGTTATGTCTTTGTCATTAATGGAGGAGCGATTGTTGGAAGAGCAAGAAGCAAACAACAGTTGCGATGTCTATTATAGAAGCCGAGTACATAGGCGCTTGAGTGCGATGGAAGTCGTTTGGATTAGGAAATTCATTTCGGGACTCGGAGTAATGCCCTCAATCGAATTACCTTTAAATGTGTATTGTGACAACTCTGCTGCAATAACATTTGCCAATGAACCTGGAGTCATGAAGGGCGCCAGACATTTTCCTCGTCGATATCACTATGTTCGAGAACAAGTCGACATATGTGAAATCAATCTACTCAAAGTTCATACAGATGAAAATCTAGCTGATCCCTTTATGAAGCCTTTGCCAAAAGAAAAACTTACTGACCATGCTGATGGGATAGGACTTCGTTTAGCTAGTAGTTTCATGCAGATCTGTGATTAGTATTCGGATAAAGGATGTTATGAACAAATATTACTTTAATGAAATAAAATAGTTGTTTATGTTTATTTTCATTTTCTTAATATTATATCCTATATTTGCATGTTTAACCCGTGAATAACTTATGTTATTCTAAAATAGTCCGTTGTCGATCAATGATATGAGAATGTCATTGAATTAAGACAAATCTGAGTTTTGGTAGAATATACTTTTAAAGTATCTTGATGCGTGGGACATACCAGATTCACATGATATTCAATGAATTGAATATAGGACTCATCCCAACTTTACATGATGATACTTTATGGATCTTTGTCATTAAGTATATCATGAAGTGTTTATCCTCGGACTTGAGATACCGGATAAGCGATATGAATGTAGTGCATTTGTGTAAGATAGTCTAACGCTATCCGTAACTGGTAGTTATAAGGGCTATTTTCAGAAGTGTTACAAAGTTCATGAGTTATGTTTGTAGTCAAGAGAATTTGTTCCTTTGAATTTGTTTCAAAGCCTAATACTATATTTGGGCCCCTCGTAGGGTTAACAAGATGTTTGTATGGCCATACCCAAGATCTATCTGGAATACGTTCAGATGATTTGGTAATCTTCTTCAATCGAATACAACGAGAAACAGAATATTAACTTGTGAAATGACTTGATCCATATTCATAGTTAATGTAGTATTAGTAACAAAAGGATAAGTAAAAATGATGAATCATTAAATGGTTTTCCAGAAACCATACTCGATTCGATCCGGGGCATTGGCGTGTTAAAGCTAGACTAACCAATGTCATTACTATATTTAGTAATATCCAGTGAGAGCTGAAAGGTTTTATGGATATTTAAATATACGTATGTCCGGATTCGAACTCGAGACTTCGGGATTGCACACATTACGTATGAGAGTTGATGTTAATAATTAATATATAAAATGTTATTATTAATTATTAGTCACGAAATAAAACATAACGATAGTTAAATAATTAACGAGGTTTGGTTAAAGGTCGTTAAATACAAACTAAATGGACTAGAGATGAAATTACAAGTCGGGAAAGTTCTAGAACCCTTTGTGGGTGCTTTGGCCGATCGGTTATGGGTTCCCAAACCCTAACCCACTCAAACTTGGTCACCAAGTTAAGTTACCTATAAATACAAACCTTTGTATTCATTCACAACTTAATCTTGGATCACCAATAACCTAATTTCTCTTCTCCTCTCCTCCCTCTTTTGCTTGGCCGATCGGTGTAACCCCCCTCCTCAAGGGATCAATTTTTCCAAGCTAAAAAAACAAGTGTTTGGTTTTATTTGTGATTCAAGAAACTAGCTTTTCACATCAAATCGCTAATAGTACGTGTGTACAAGAATGAAGAACAAGTACGCTTGTGCTTGTGAATCTTGGTGGTCGACTTCTTGGTTGGGTCGAATTGTATAAACCCTAAAGTTAGGGTTTTGGGTTTTGGTTCTTGTTCTAATTACCGTTTGATTCTTGAATTGCTAAAAGGTACGCGTTTTCTTATTCGGTTAATTAATCTACATGTATTATTCCTATTTACTTCCGCTGCATGCTTTGATGATGTTATTTGATTTTATATAATTGTTATGAGTATTAAATCCCAACATAAGTTTGACTAACGGGTAATGAGAATACGCCATTTCAAAAGCATATGCAAAATGTCATTTATCAAAATGATGGAACAATATCGCTATTACTAGACGTCTCAACCCAATGTAGCACTCTAAAGCAAAAATATTGCTCCTACGAAATGTACAAAATATCGCTTCTACCAAATACTGCTATTATTAGACGTCTCAACCCAATGGAACAATATTGTTAAACCAATTTTTGCCCCCAAACTGTTCTCAACGTGAAATGAACAATATTATTAGCCTTTTTCTTGTAGTGTATAGTGGGAGAATTAATCTATAGTTAAAATAAGTTTATGAAAGTAAAGAACTAAATTATTACCACACGAAAAAAAGCAAGTGAAAAGAGAACCTTCCTACCAGCTTATGCAAAATTATTTTTCTTACCTAAAAATATGTAGAAAGCATAAGCACTTTGAATAGCTAGAAAAGTCATTCAACTTGAAAATATGCAGGAAATTAGAAAAGATAAGCTCAGCAGTACCACCATAATACGTAAAAGAATTGAAACAGTTAACAATGTAATTAACTGATGAGCATGGTTATCAACTCGTTTCACGCATGTGGATCTTCTTTTGTCTTCGCTACTTTTAAGATTGTTACTCAAAATGGATCTATATTTCAACAAGTACACAAAATAAAGAAAATTGAACATTAATTATATTATGGCTTGCATCTTTTAATAGATCATGCATCATCTTTTTCTCTTAGAAACTTACTACTTAATTTTTGAAGAAATAAATCGATAATAGAACATACAGTATTTGTTTTGTCAGCAAGACAAACAAAAATGCACAATGATTTAGACAAAAATATTTTGCTCCTTCTACATAAACTTATTTTAAAAGGGGATTCGTTCGTGCGCAAGTCACTTTTCGTTTAGTGTTCACTTGTTTCAACTCAATGCAAGCGGCTTATCTGAGGTGTTCCCATGACTATTTTGACCATTTCCCTCGTCAAACACAAAATATTTACCTTGTGAGTTTTGAACAAGAAAGCTCTTGTGAGGACATCGAGGCACATGTCCACTAGATAACCTAGGTGGTGGTAACTCGTCATTTTGTAAAGAGCTAAATTATTCAATCCAAATTTAGCCCCAAAGAGATTACTCCTCATTTCGTAAAGAGCTTAGTCACGTGTTAAAGATAATTATCAAGCTTCAATTTTGTGTTTCAGAACTATGTTTTTATTTTCCAGGTGCAAAAACAAAATATATGTAACTTCTCGATTTAACTTTTCCTTGGGTAACTTATCAAGTAAAAGTGCAAACTACGGGTGTTACAAAGCATGCCTCCTTATATAGCTAGAGAAGTTTGTCAGAAGAAGTCGTTTAATGTAATAGGATAATCAACACATGAATCCAATAATCATATAATGGCTCGGTACAATGGTACATTTGTCATTATGATACGCCTTTGATAGAATTTGAATCTTATAAAATATTTTTAAATGTATATTGTGGGTAGTAACTTATACATGGAGAGGAGGATCCACAAATTGAGATGGACCAACCGTGGCGTATTTTTAAATGTCTTCATGCCCATGCTTTTGAATACAGCGAGTGTGGAAACCCGCGCGTTGCAGCGGGATTGGTTTTGTAGCCGTGAATTTGGATAGGGACTATTTTTGCCAAATTGCTATAAAGGACTTACTGCAATGACAATCGAAACCCAGGGACTATTTTTGCCAACTTGACTTGCTGCAGAACGACACCCAAATCTCGGAGATTATTCACGCTAACTTGCGAAAGTTGGCGTTAAACGTTGTTCACACTGTTTGGGACACTTGGCGTGTGGAGAACGATTCCCCGCCTTTTAGTTAGTATATATAATGAGTTAAAGACATTCAATTCCATAAACCAACCTCCTTCCCTCTAATCGATAAACCCAAACCTTTTCACTTTCAATCACTTTCACCTTCAATTCCATTAAAGACATTCAAGCTTACAAAAACTCATTGTCAATAAGTTTTCCTCTCACGCTCCTCCCCATTTCAAAACCTTTTGTCACACCTAACTAGAGTGTAGATATTTTACAAATATTCATTGTATCCGCGTCAAGAAGGGACATGAATCGTTCAATAAGCCTTAATGACAGCGAAACAGATCTTTACATTCGGTACCATATATTGGTTTGTAACCACTACAAAAACTGAAAATTGTTGTCTAGGCTGATCTCCATCCTGAAAATGCAACCGAGAAGGTGTCTGTTATCATCAACAAGATCTTCAAATTTGGCGTAATTGCTTACATTATTGGGTCGGGAACATGACCAATTCGATCAGTTGGAGAGGGCAGTCGTCCCCATCGAGGAAACCGTAAGCGCTAATTTATTTTCTTGTAAAGTTAACACGAGTTGTTTACATATCATGTTTCTTTTACCCTAATTGTTATAAGGTTCATGTAAATCTGAAAACAAACTATTTTTGTTGCACCGTAGATGAATAGTATCGAGACAAAATCAAGTTTTATGATCCCAAACCACTTACCTACGAGGCTTAAAGAGGAGATATTTGCAAACATGTGTTTAAGATTCACAACCGAGAGTTTAAATCAACAACTAATTGAGTAGCTTACAAAGATGACACACAAAAACATTAGACAACATTTATTTTTGCTTCTGGTATGAATTTTGATAATATTATAACCTTTTTAAAGTCAAATGTGTTTATTTGAATTTTAAAATTTGTTAGATTCTACGGTCGCAATGCATTTATAGAGAGTAGTGGGGGGACATGCACCTAATCATGTACGTGGAGAAACGCTAATTACTTCTGAAAAATATTGTATTAGTCATATCGATTATTATATTATTATATGCTAGTAACAATTAATTTGTGATGTGAGTCGGTACTACAAAGAAATTAGCCAACGAACAACATGTTAATATGTGAAGTGAGTGCTGATGAATATTGACCAAGAAACTAATTTTTTCTTAAAATCATTAGCATGTAACTTCACCTCGTTATGTTATTTTAATAGGGTTGAGATCCCTTGCAAAGTGAAAAAAAATAAAAAAAAAGTTCTATCGTTGATTGACGTGTCCTCCACCCACTCCTCCTTTTTTCTTATTAAATTTGGTTAGAGGGTATTTTTGTCATTCTAACCCGTTTTCATATTCCACCCCAAATTTCAAACGAAATAACTTTCAAACGACAAACTTTTACAAAAACCGACTTCACCACAATTTTTAAAATTCGATTCTCTTTAATTTGGTATAAATCTTGATAAATATTTGAACTTTTTTTTTTACATATCAAATGGTTTTGATTTTCTTGATTTTTTGGCATTTTAGGCCCTATTTTTACGTTCATAAATGTCAAATCTTGAAAAACTTAAAACATGAAAGTTATAGATTTTTGTTCACTCTTTACCCGAAATTTAAATCACTCAAATTCGATGTCATATGGGTAAGATATCGCGTTAAAGATGGTGTTTACTTGCATTTGTTGCATCACTGGTGTTTGATGAAATGTCAGCTTAGATTTTTAGTGTTAAAGTTGAGCTTAATGCACTAATTTTTGTCCCACAACGCATCATTAATCATTTTTCAATGTAAGATTCAAAGTGACGTTTTAATAGTTAATGTTTTAACTATTAAAAGCAGATGAACCAAAGTGATGAATCGATGAACCAAATCAAATTGTTAAAAAAGCATAAAAGCAAAACCGATGAACCTAACTAAACCGATGAACCAAATGAATAGCGATGAACCAAACCAAAAGCGAAACTATGATTGATGAACTAAACCAAACCGATGAACCAAACCAATAAGCGATGAACCAAACCAAAAGCGAAACTATGATCGATGAACCAAACCAAAGCGATGAACTAAACCAAAACTAATGAACCAAAACCAAAGCGATGAACCAAACCAAAACCGATGAACCAAACCAAAAGCGAAACTATGATTCATGAACCAAAACCAAAGCGATGAACCAAACCAAAACTAAAACTATGATTCATGAACCAAACCAAAAGCGATGAACCAAACTAAAAGCGAAGCGTGATTGATGAACCAAAATAAAGCGATGAACAAAACAAAACAAACACCAACATGTTAGTCGAATTATGATTGATGAACCAAAATAAAGCGATGAACTATGTTTGATTTGGTTCATCACTTTAATTTAGTTCATCGGTTTGGTTTGGTTCATCGATTGATTGATTCATCGATTCATCGATTGATGAACCAAGATTAAGCGATGAACAAAACGTGCATTTTATTTTATATTAACGACTAAAAAACATCACTTTTGAATCTTACATTAATAAAATGATTAATGATGCGTTGTGGTACAAAATTTAGAGCATTTAACGCAATTTTAACACTAAAAATCTAAGTAGACATTTTATCAAACACATTGTGTGCAACAAATATGACTAAACGCCATTTTAACGTGCGATATCTCACTTATTTCATATCGGTTTGAGTGATTCAAAACTTGTGTAAAGAGTGAACTAAAATCTACAACTTTCGTGTTTTAAATTTTACGTAAATCAACCTTTAAATTAGATAAAAGTAGGTCGAATATCTTGAAAATTTCAAGAAAATCATAACCCACTTGAAATCTTAAAAAAATTCGATTTATATATCAAGATTTATACCAAATTAAAGAGAATCAATTTTAAAAATTATGGTGAAATCGGTTTTAAGTAAAAGTTTGTCGTTTGAAAGTTATTTGCGTTTGAAATTTGAGGTGAAATTAAAAAACGGGTCAAATGACCAATATACCCTAGACGAAATTAGTAAAATAAAAGGAGGAGGAAGTTGGTGGGCGGTGTCGAGTTATAAGTGGCTTTTTAGACTTTGCAAATTTCCCCTCTTTTTAATAGATCCGCTCTCTATTTTAATAATATGCTTTTTTATGATTTTATGTTTTGAATTCGAATAAGCAGTTTGTAATTTCAACAAATTAATGAAATGGTTTTGATATGACAACCACAAAACCACATCGTTATATCTTTGTGTGTCGCCTTTTTGTCCCATATGATGTTAATTGCATAAAAAAGGTGTTTAGTGCGTTTAACTAATGCCGACCCGACCCAACCCATTTTAGTATAAAATTTTTAACCCATTATTGAATCATTCTTATCGTTCGTTGCCCCCTTTCGATTAGATTTCCTGGCTCCGCCTTGTATTGGTAAAATTTTGTGCGGATCTTAGTTTCCATCCGGAACTTCTACAAAATTTGCTGAGTGAGTGAGTTATTTTAGTTTAAAACAAAGTCTGCTTGACTTTAAAAGTTAAATAGTATGTAGGTATACCTTGAATTTTTTAAGTCTAACTTATCATAAAACAAATAGAAAGAACTTACGCCGGGTGCATATAATCGTTGAATATAACATAAATAAGCTTACACTGAAAAGTCAAGCATCAAATAGTTTGAACTAAAAAGTCAAATAACACCCCAAAGTCTTTTTTTTTTTTTTTTTTTTGAATAACATGTTACGAATATGAAGGTCAAAAACATACCACCTAAAAAAGATGTGATAATTAAGAATGAAGACCCTAATTATGTGTACATAATCGCTTCGGGTGAAGTAGAAACCATAAAATGTGGTCGAATGGGCCAAGAACAAGTGATGCGTGTTTTACATTCACTTGACATGTTTGGTTAAGTTGGTGCAATTTCAAAACATATCAAGTGAACGTAGAACACCCATAACCGCAACATGTTCTTTTCCCGATGGATCACATTCCGCCATTTCAACTTCACCATTCTTAAACCATCACGTGGTTGGAATAACCATTCTGAATTTTAACAACCATTTTCTGTAAACAGGTAAGTCATATATGTTTCATCAAGATGAATATGGGTATCCATATCAGCAACAAATAGTATACCACTAAATTCAACTGAATAGGACTAATAGGTCTACAATAAGAAGACCCATTTTTCATGCACTCTCTACACTTGGCATATCAGCAGTACACATAGAAAGGCTTCATTAGCAAGCATACATCTATCCAACCCAAAATATATGGTATACCACTTGCAGTACTTAAATTTATAACGCATTAATCTTCTTAGAATATCACAAAGACAATGCTCTATTCACTTTACATGACACATCAGTCAATATAAGATTCCTTAAAATCATTCCATCAGACAGATCAACCAAAATGGACGTTTTTTAGCTTATGATTATACTTTGCAGAAGATTCAAACTCAGTAGAGAATTTCATCAAGTTATCTTTTCCATGACATTCACCAAGAAGCCTCAATAATCTTATGGACACTAGATTCCCCAAAGAAAAGGCTCATTAGCAAACATTAAACATATGCTCCAAAACTACAAACCAAATACCCTTCAACATACTAGAAGTTTCCAAATCAATCTAATATTGAAAAAAAGATGTTAGAATTTGAGTAATTAAATTCTTCAACTTATTAACAGAAACTCGGTGAGACAACAGTGGAAAATATGTAATATAATGAATTTTGCCCATACGTTTAACATACGTTTAAGCTATTTCTGGGTTAAATTAGCCAAGCTTATTAACATACGTTTAAGCTATTTCTGGGTTAAATTAGCTATTAACATACGTTTAAGCTATTTCTGGGTTAAATTAGCCAAGCTTGTTTGTGTAAGTCAACAAATTACAAATTTTCCTCACGAAAGTTTCCTTTTTATTTTTGTGTTTAATTTTCACTTAAGCTGGATTCCCTATGGGGTTTGAGACAAGTGACTCGATTTTATGTACATTTTGCTTATTGCATCTACTACTTCCTAGCAGTGTTAAATCCGTAACAAGAAAGGACATGGATTAGTTCAATAAACACCAAAGGTGGCAAAATAGATCTTTATGTCATATATTGGTCTCAGACAACCATATCAACCGTTGGTTATGGTGATATCGATGTTGAAAATTCAACCAAGAAGGTGTTTCTATAATCTACATGATCTTCAACTTTCATGTCGCTACTTACATTCTTGGGAATGTTGCTGATTTAGTTGAAGAAGGCAGACGTCCCACTAAGGAATTCAGGAGCTTTGAATTCTTTTTTACAAATTGACAAGAGTTGTTTGCATGTCATGTTTCTTTTAATTAACCACAATTTTTATAAGGTTTGGCTATAGGAAATAGGAAAAAGCTATTTTTGTCGCATTGTAGATAAATAGTATTGAGACAGCGTCAAGTATCATGATCCGAAACCAGTTACCAACAAGGCTTAAAGAGTGGATATCTGCCTTCACGTGTTTAAGATTTATGAGCAACTAATTGAGCAGCTTCCAAAGACAACATAAAGCATAATTTAACATAATTTATTTTTGCCAACGGTTGGAAGGGTCTACTCGTTTAGTGGTGTTAGCACATATGTGGTCGAATGGGCCAAGAACAAGTGATGCGTATTTTACATTCACTTGACATGTTTGGTGAAGTTGGTGCAATTTCAAAACATATCAAGTGAACGTAGAATACCCATAACCGCAACATGTTCTTTTCCTAATGGATCACATTCTGCCATTTCAACTTCACCATTCTTAATTATTGCACATGAAGACCCTTTCAACCGTTGGCAAAAACAAATTATGTTAAATTATGCTTTACTGTCTTTGGAAGCTGCTCAATTAGTTGCTCATAAATCCTAAAAACGTGAAGGCAGATATCCGCTCTTTAAGCCTTGTAGGTAATTGGTTTCGGATCATGATACTTGATGCTGTCTCAATACTATTTATCTACAATGCGACAAAAATAGCTTTTTCATGTTACCTATAGCCAAACCTTATAAAAATTGTGGTTAACTAAAAGAAACATGACATGCAAACAACTCTTTTCAATTTATAAAAAAGAATTCAAAGCTCATGAATTCCTTAGTGGGACGTCTCCACTCCTTCTTCAACTAAATCAGCAACATTCCCAAGAATGTAAGTAGTGACACGAAAGTTAAAGAGCATGTAGATTATAGAAAACACCTTCTTGGTTGAATTTTCAACATCGATATCACCATAACCAACGGTTGATATGGTTGTCTGAGACCAATATATGACATAAAGATCTGTTTCGCCACCTTTGGTGTTTATTGAACTAATCCATGTCCGTTCTTGATACGGATTTAACATTGCTAGGAAGTAGTAGATGCAACAAGCAAAATGTACGTAAAATAGAGTCACCTGTCTCAAACCCCATAGCGAATCCAGCTTAAGTGAGGAAAAGTTGTAATTTGTTGACTTACACAAACAAGCTTGGCTAATTTAACCAGAAATAGCTGAAACGTATGTCCTTTTCGAGCCTATAATAAAAACTTGTATGTTAATCATAGTAATTGGCCAAGGGGCAAAATTCATTATATTACATATTTTCCACTGTTGTCTCACCGAGTTTCTGTTAATAAGTTGAAGAGTTTAATTACTCAAATTCTAACATCTTTTTTTCAAAACCAGATTGATTTGGAAACTTCTAGTATGTTGAAGGGTGTTTGGCTTCTAGTTTTGGAGCATATGTCTAATGTTTGCTAATGAAGCCTTTTTTTGGGGAAACCATTGTCTATAAGATTAGTGATGCTTCTTGGTGAATATCATGGAAAAGATAGCTTGATGAAAATCTCTACTGAGTTTTAATCTTCTGCAAAGTATAAACATAAGCTAAAAAACGTCCATTTTGGTTGATCTATCTGATGGAATGATTTTAAGGAACTTATATTGACTGATGTGTCATGTAAAGTGAATAGAGCATTGTCTTTGTGATCTTCTAAGAAGATTAATGCATTATAAATTTAAGTACTGCAAGTGGTATATCAGATGTTTTGGGTTGGAATAGATGTATGCTTGCTAATGAAGCCTTTCTATGTATACTGCTGATATGCCAAGTGTAGAGAGTGCATGAAAAATGGGCCTTTTTATTGTAGACCTATTAGTCCTAGTCAGTTGAATTTAGTGGTATAGTATTTGTTGCTGATGTGGATACCCATATTCATCTTAATGAAACATATACGACTTACCTGTTTACAGAAAATGGTTGTTAGAATTTTGATTGGTAGTCCAAAAGTGTTGCTTAAGGGAATGTCCTTTGATCACTTTATGTCACACTCTTGTACTTATGTATAATGCTTTTGTTGATAATATGTTTCACCTGTTTGACCGAAAACTTTCTTTCAATGTTGTTTCTAATCAATTTAGTTGCCACATAAGTCTAACCAACGATATAAGTTGTAGATTCATATTTCAGTAATTTCACGAAATTAACGCGTGACTAATGATTAATATTCGATCTAACCTGGTGAAAATTTGCTCAAGGTGGGCCGTGATAATCAAAGACCCTTACTGTGTTTACTAGCAAGGAAATAAGAAACCAATTCAAAAGGCAATGTGGATGCCACATCGAGGACAAACCATGTTGAGAGGTACCTTTTGGCAATACTTTTCTGATCATGAAATAAGTTGAGTTTAGGGGTCAAAATAAGCAACAGAAAAGTTCAAAGTCATATCAATAACAATAAAAATGTCTATAAGGGTGTCGAGAATGTAGATTGTTTCTAGTGATTAGGTAGACGATTTGAGGAAAGCAACTGCAATATGGGTAAGTGGAGGGACGCACCCACGTTTACAAGTGATCTGGTTCACATTTTTTTTTTTTAATTTTAAGATGATACAATAGACTAACTAAACAAAATACATGACATAAAATTTGGGACACGGTTCATTTAGAAGAAGTCGTGATTTTTTACAAAAATTTAAACAACGGGGCAAAAATCCATTGGGTTCCCATGAACCCATGAGAACTACCCCTTGTAAGTCAATGTTGAATATGCTACCAATACACCATGAACGTTTTACAATACCTGGAATTATTGTTAAATTGCAATAAGAGAAATGTGGACCTTAAATTGTTACAAAATTGATATCGTGCCAGTCAAATAATTTAAGTTGACTGGAACCAAACTTAATATAAAAGGCTAGCTTATGATCATTATATAAAGGGATTGCTAACAACAACCCACTGGCTGTTGCTTAAACATTCCATATATATAAAAAAAATATATTTAATGAACTCATATATTCCATAATTATACATTTTTAATCATTTTAAATATGACTAGGCGAGTACCCACGCCTAGCGGCAGCGGTTCCTAGTGGTAGACAATTAACTATATGCGATATTGTGGCAACTGTTTCGTTTAACATTCAAAATAGGACGTGAAAAGATGAAAATGTAATTGCAATAATAACGTAATACTCATAACCAAAAGTTAATGATTTAAAATTACAGTAATAAACAAAAAAATAATAGTAATACTTTTGAGCGTACTTGTCGGTAATATAATTGATAGCAACGTTTTTAAACCCGGGTTGACCCGGCCAGTTGAACCGGGAACCGGCTCGGACAACTGTCCGGATAGGACCGGGTTTTTGCTTGTCTGAGAATCGGATTGAATCACCGGTTTGATAAACCCGACCGGATCATTATTTTTTATTAAAAACTTTAACAATATGATATTTTCTTCCATTAACTTTTCTAAGATATAGAATTAAAAAGAAAACTTATCGGTATCGTCTTAATCTTTTTCATTGGTTTAATCGAATGTATAAATAAATGCGGATAAATTCTGGGATCATGCAATACTAATTATTAAAGAGCTAATTCTTTGAAAATGCATTATATTTGTCAAAAAAAGCATATTCAATGTAAAAAAAAACTCTTTTGAGACATTTGTCTTTCTGTATGTAGTATGACCATTTTACCCTTTTAAATTACATAAGTGGTCCATGTCGTTTGGAGAAAATCGTGTCCATCGTCCCTATTGTTTTTCCGACTTTTTTTTTTCCAAATTTTTACTCCAAATTCTTTTTTTTTCAGAAATCTTTTTCGACAATAATTTTTTTAGAAAAGATTTTTTTTTTTCGAAAATATTTTTTTTTCGAAAATAATTTTTTTTTAGAAAATAATTTTTTTAAGAAAATAATTTTATTTCGAAAACAATTTTTTTAGAAAATAATATTTTTTTTGGAAAAAAGATAATTTTTTTTTTAAATTCTTTTTTTTTCGAAATTCTTTTTTTTTTCAAATTATTTTCTGAAATAATTTCTTTTAGAATTTTTTTTCGTGGTATGTGAAAAAAAAATGAATTTTTTTCCGTAATATTTTTTAATGTATTTTTTTTTTTTTTTGATATTTTCGTAATTTTTTCTAGTAAATTAGGGACAGTGGATGCAATTTTCGTTAAACTACAGGGACCATTATGTAATTTACCTTAGGATGGTGGATGCAATTTTCAAAAATTCAAGGGTAAAACGGTCATCACAAAATATTTATTTATCTTTATTACAGATATGAAGACAAAAGTGTCAACATTAGTATTTAAAAGAGTAGTTTTTTAGTTCCTTACACTAAATATGATTTTTTTTACAAGTATAATACATTTTTAAAGAATTAACCCATTATTAAATATAGATAAAATATATATATATATATATATATATATATATATAACCAGAGACCGATGGTTCAATCTTGTTGAAACGGTGACCCATGAACCGGCAAGTAAACCGGGTCGATAAAAAACCGGGGTTTTAAAACACTGATTGATAGTTTGGGTTTATGTTTTCACTTTATAATTACAAAGGTTCGTCACAATTAAATAAGATTTTTTCTTGGCTGCTCAAAAGTTATATAAGATGCTTGGAGATTACATCTTTTTTAATAAACAATTCAATAACGTATTTTGCTACGTGGAACTGTTGTTCGATTATTTGAAATGTACCAAGAAGTAATTGACCTTGCAATAGAGATTTGTACCTCATGCAATGGAGATTGTACCTGCATGCTTTACAGATGCTTTACAAAATTTCGTTCATTCAGCATACACACTTCTAAGTTACACAATTTGTACTTAATGCAGTATAGATAAGTTTTTCAAGTTACCAAAGATAATTTTCCAAGTTACCAAAAATAATTTTCCACTTTTTCATATTTTCATATTTTCTACTTTTTCACATTTGGACTTTTTGACCATTTTTTTTATTTTATGTGGTTAAGAAAAGATATGTGATGTTAAATATATAAAATGTTTAAAGATCATTAAATAATAATTTTTTAAACATGGAATGTTTCAATATAAATTTGTAGTCCATAGGAGACGCATGAACTACTTAAATGGAGAAGTAAATGTTATCAAGGTGAAAAAAATATAGTAAATTGGACAGGTTTGGTTTGTGGATCGCGGATTAGAGGCAATCTTACAATAAAGTTTTTTCTAACATGAAAATTTTGAAAACAAATATTTTGATTACAGATTATTTTTGTTCTTTATCTTATAGTATTCATATTACTTGTTTATAGAAGTTGTTACATCAGTAGTTCATTTATTTAAGTTCATATCTTTAAGACTTTAACTATCTTCATAGATAATTTTAACTATGTTTCCTAGATAATTGTATAGCTAACATTTTGAAATTTACATTTTTCTCCTTAATTATATAGATATACTTTTCATAGTATTCGAACTTGTCAATTAGCGCAACCATGGCTGGGTCATCTGGTGTGGTATTGGGTTGGCAGACTTGGGCCAGTAGTAGCACTCGTTGTGGAGTGCGTTGATAAGCAGAAGTTGGGCTTGGTGAATGGGCCAGGAGCTGAGGCGTTTGTGTCCATACGCATGTGGTACAGAAGGAGGAGTATGGTTTTGGTTTTGGTTATAATTGTTTAATAGGAAAGGTAAGGTTAGGATTTATAAGGTGTCTCGTAAGGCTTGTTGGGGGTGACATCCAAAAAACCACGCGATGGTGGGATAGTTGGGTTAATGGAGCCACAGGGAAATTGATTGATAACCTCGATGATATGCGGGATATCCCAAAAATATACATTGGGCAAGTTAATGTGGTGTGTGTAGGTGAGGGTAATAAAGGCATCCGAAAACACGAAGGCGTGAGTAATTAGGTTCTTTATTGAAAAATTTCTTGGATGGTATTTCGTTTTGGATAGCCGTGAACGGGAAAAGGTTAAGTAATTATGTACTCATGTGAAGTGCTTCTATCCAAAATGTTGGTGGAAGGTGAGCTTGAAATAACAAAGTGCGGATCATATTATTGACCGAACGAATCATCTTTTTCGATTTATCAATTTGTTGAGATGTCTTACGGCATGAGAACCTAATCTGAATACCATTTATAGCAAACAGATTAAGAAGGTTGGTGTTATATAAAGTCACCACCATGATTACATTGCAAAGCATTAAAATCACGGTTAAATTGATTTTTAACAAACGAACTAAAGTGCAAAAACTTTTGAAAAACTTCATACTTATTAGATAATTGGTAAAAGTCAATCATAATCATTCAATGTTAATGTGTGTTATTGCAGTTTCCTTTTAATGAATGAGATGTCCCCATCAAGTTGTCCTTAATTCATGTGTTGAAAGAGTTAGAGTCAGGTTTTGTGATTGTATGCTATCCTATCCAATATATAATGTCGTAGTTGGTTTTACAATTTTGGAAAGAGTGTATGGTCAATAACGTCGTTACCCTATATATGTATCAGTGTCTTGCTTTTTTCCTTTATTTTCAACGTTGTTATAAAGTTAAGGAAAACTTTCAACTAAAACATCGTGTCAAGGAATAAAAAATTTATATACATTAACATTACCATAAACATTATATGTTACATGTCTTTATTATCTATAGAAAGGTGTTAGAAAAAGTGTTGGCAACACTTGTCAACTTTTTTCAAAAAACATATATGTGGTATATGAATGATTAGAATCTTATGGTTCTGTGTTTTTTTAAAGAGATTTCTAGTCAGCTAAGATGTGTCAAAAACATAGTTAATATAAATTTCTAGTCAGCTAAGATGTGTCAAAAACATAGTTAATATAAATGAGATATCGATTCTTAAGGTGAGTCACTTGTAACTTATATCTAGCCAGTGCGACCTGCGGATACAAATCCAACTCCGAAATTGAGGGCTCATATTTCCGGTCTGTAGCATATCATGTGTGAACTTTGTCTTGGTGAGAAAGACAATTTTCTTTCAAAAATAATGAACATCCTCCTTTCTTTTTAGACACCGAAAAAAATGGCAATAGTCCAATACAAACATAATTTTGTTCCAGTTTTTGGATAAACACAGACATTAATAATGATACATGTTTGTATTAAGGGCCGGTCCTGAGATTTCGGATGCCCTGTGCGAGCCGAGTGAAATATGCCCTTGTAAACAAACATCACATTTTCTTTTAGGGGTTTGGAACCTGAACCTAATCAAGCTGGGCGGCTCATCCCCATGCCGATTTTTATTCATTAAATAAAATTTTACAATATGAGGATATAAACTCCGAATAACAAGTTCAACATTGATAACCTAAACAATGTCTTCGTGCGTTTCTTAAACAAAAACATCAATTATCTTATCATAATCGACATTTGCTATTTTCTTCAATATTGATAACCTAAAACCCCATCAACCAATTTTGAAGTCTTTCGTTATTTTCTTCAATAGGATTTTCATTATCTTCGCTAACATTAACCTCATCATTTTCTAAGTTTTCATTGTTTATAGGATTTTCATAAACCTTATCATTATTTTTAGCAACACTATTATTATTCTTTTTCATTCTAATTACAAACCCATCCATAGAACCGTGTTGAGGTCGCTCAGATTCTTGTTGAATTTTCTTTCGTTTCTTATTTTGGGCACATGGCGGTTGTGAATGACGCAACATGATAAACTCAAGTGTAAATTGTATAATATTCTAATAAAGAAAGAATAATAAGTATGTAATAAGTATGTAACAATATCACCTGATCAAAATTGATGAAAAGAAGAAAAGATGATTGCTTGATTCGTTTGATGCCCTAATTGTTTTGAATTCAACTCTTAAAACTGTAACAAAAATTCATAAATCGTCTCTCTGGATGTGATGGTCTGATAATGATTTGTAAATGGTAAACCTGTAAAATTGTCATGTACTTGTTCTTTTGTTTCGTTCTTTTTCATTGGACCCTAATATGAATTACTCATATACTATGTATGTTAGTGCGTAAGTTTAATATCAATTAAAATGAGCTTTGACTTAGTCATATATTGATCCTATCTCATTCTTTGTACTGAACGAATTTTGGGTTACTCATATATTAGTGTAGCGGGCTTTATATTAACTTGGGCTTAAATGAATCTAGTATAACTAAACAAGGACTTGTAGAATGATGCCTCTTCTCTTGGGCTGCCCCTGGGCCGTTGCCCATGTAGCCCATAGCCAAATCCGGGCAAATTGTATCTTTCACATAAAAGCTGATTCGAAATGCAACCTTACCTCGTAATTCATTTTGGACTCGAAGAAATCCTTTCCAAAGAGGACTAAAATTTTATATTCCATATAGTAGAACACTTTTCACAATAATGTAATTTTTACTACCAACCTTAACTCCTGATCTATTTTGGACTTGATTCGACCATTTTACAAATGCATCACATCAGAAAATGCTTAGCTTTCCCTATGAACCATATGATTTGTAATGTTACATGTTTGTATATTTCACAGACCAGTTGTGTTGACGGGCAACCTTAACTCGGAATCCATTTTGGACTCGGTGCAGCCTTTGCCCAGGTAAAGCTCTTCCTTGTAGCGACCCTCAAGGACATTTGCGTTGGGAGGATATACACTAATAGGTATTTAAAGCTTAAAAAAACAACTAAAGCTGCTTAATAATAAGTATGTACTTGTAGTGTTTGGATTTGTTTATGTTATAATAGTTTGTATTAAGAAAAATAAATTTGAAGTTATTTGAAATACATGTAGCGACCATTATAATTCAAAATAGCATGGACATATGTTCAATATTTTCATCATTGATCATGAGCAATCTCATATTTTACTCGATTCATACATAGACTATTTATCATACGATTTGCATTTCCGTCTTCTATTTGATAAATGTTTGCAAGAGGCTCACTAACAAAAGTTAGATCATCAAATTTGTGAAATTCATGTTGTACCATGTCAAACTCATATTATAAGTGCCGCTTATCTAGCATTCAAAACTCCAAAAGTTCATTTAATGAAATTCTAAGACGATGAGTGGTAATAGTTAAATTTCTATCTTTCACCTTTAAGGGGCACATATGGGAGCAGTTTTCAAGTAAAAATCGGGTATATGTTAATAAATGTCACTACTTTTATATGGACAAACATACCATTTTGTAAAAAAAGTAAAGTAACTTCCAATATCGTCTTCCATGGGTTATGGGTATCAATACCGTCTTCCACGGTGTATGGGGGAGGTTGAAATGTAGATAGTCTTACCTCTACCTAAGGTAGAGAAGTTGCTTCCGCTTCTATCAAAGGTAGAAAATGACTTCCGGCCTTGCAAGGGGTGAGGATCGAACCCCTCACTTTTGTCTCCAGAGGCAAGAGCGTTAACCACTTGATCCAAGCTCAAAGATACCATTTTTGTATTTCCATTAAAGTGTATAGTAATAGTATTAGTCTGTATATAAAAGAAGTTGGTGAAATTAAAGAAATAAATTATTTCAAAACCGAGAAAAGCAAGTAAAAAGAGAAGCTTCTTATCTGCTTATGCAAAACTGTTGTTTTTACAAAAAATAAATAGAAAAACAAACGTAACTTGAATAACACTAACTGATTTTGCTTTAAAAAAAGGCGATAATGGAACACATTTATTTTGTTAGAATGACATACAAAAACGCACATTGATTTAAACTAAAATATTTTGCCCTTCTACGATGCCTTTTGAAAAAGGGAGTCGTTCATGCACAAGTCACTTCTTCTTTAGTGTTCACTTTGTTTCGACCTAAATTTAAGCGATTTAACTATGTGTCCCCGTAACCGTTTTCGATCACTACACCCAAAATGTATTTTATGAGTTTTAGCTCTTGCGAATACATCAAAGCGTGTGACCACTAGGCAACCATGGAGGTGGTTTTTGTAAGATGAACATATGTGATAAATCGTCATTTTGTGAAGAGCAAAATCATTTAAACCATACTTAACTCCACAGAGATAACTCGTCCTTTCTTAGAGACCTTAGTCATGAGCTAAAGACATTTTTTTCTAGTTTCTGAGCCATATTTTATTTCCTAGGTGGCAAAAAAACATGTAACTTCTTGTTTGAACCTTCCCTGGTCACCACTAGTGAACACATATATTTTTAGATTATAATAGTATATTAGCACCTCTATATTTCAATCTTTTTTTCGTCTATACCAAGAACATGCATGGCATGTTGCATTGCTGAGTAAAATTACTTTAATTACCGAATAATAATGTGTTCTATTTGATTGTTGTATATCATGTTTGCACCATCGTATTATATCACTTAATCAAAGTAAGGCCATCGAATCGTATATGCATAAGCTATATTGACTTTTTATGCATAAGCTACATTGACTTGTTAAGACTAAACATAATAAGACCCAACCATTTGGTTGGTCTACCTCATTTTGTCTGGTCCCCCTCTACCACAACCAAACCCAATGCGTCCTCCTCCAAAATCGAATGTTTTGGTCTCCTTGTGGATCGAATGAAATGGTTTGGTTTGTGTGTGTGTTTTTTGTTTTTATTTTTTTGTGAGGTGTATTTTTTGTTGTAAATGTGGTCTCCTTACTGCGAGTGTTTGATTTTGGTTTGGTTTAAGAGAGATAAAGCTGGGACGACGCTAATATGGTTGGTCTTGATGTGGTCTTATTACATTCAGCCTCGTTTAGGAGAGATAAAGCTGGGACGACGCTAATATGGTTTGGTCTTGATGTGGTCTTATTACATTCAGCCTCATAAATCAAAAGTATCAAAATTTATTAAATGTCAATAAAAATGACTATTGATAAGAATTCTTCCCAAGGAAAAAAACACTTATGCTAGTGACAGTGGTCGGTCGAGACCTTCGGTTGACCCATCGGTCGTCGTCGGTCTCACCACTGTGGTGGGTCAGTCTCCATCGGTCGTCGAGCAACTTAAAACCCAACTAGTTCGTTCACACGACCGAGTTTAATACACACAAACAAACAAACCATTTACCATGAAAATGAATTTCTACGGACAAACAAAATACCCTTTATTATAGAAGGTATGCATGCATGTAGCCGAAGTGATAATCTAAGGAGTCATGTAGAAGCAAGAAATCGTGGAAGACCAACCTTGTGGCCAAAGGTTTTAACGTCTTGTTGAATCTGGCTTCGATACTCTCCAAATGTGAACCTTCTAAAATTGAAATGCATTGAGTGAATTAAGTGGTACAGATATGGCAGCAGAAGCTCCAAACACCATGTTATGCATCAAGAATTTAGGAGGCGGTAGTGAAATAGTGATTATCTCATGTGACTTGAAAGGCAAGTCCATAGCATAATTTGTACCGATTATATATATATATATATATATATATATATATATATATATATATATATATATATATATATATATATATATATATATAGGTAGGTTAAAATGAAAAGTTTTTATAATGAAAAGAATGAGAATGCATGTGGAAGTGACATGTGTCACCTTTGCCACATCACCATCATGATTATGATGCGATAAATTTATTTTTCCGCTAAAATTTATTATCGCATCACAGTTAGAAAAATCTCGCATCACAATCATGATTATGATGCAAGAATTTCTCTTAGTGATGCAAGAACTTATAACCTTAATGCACTAATAAGTTTTGGTGCATCTTTATTATAAGTTATCGCATCATTCCACAAAAGGTGTAGATTGGCGAACACCCCGACCCGGTGAATTTTGGCACCACCATTGTCCACCCCACAAGGAATAGCTCAAGAACTCTCCGGCCTAGCGGGCACCAACTGGAGTGAGCCCAGAGCCAAAACTCCGGACCCCTAAGCTCTTATTCCACAAAGTCTCCAGTGTGCCCATAGGTTTTGGAGGTGGGTACCTATATGAAGCAAATGCCAAGGATGGGACTTGAACTTGGGTCAATTTACTCAAGCACAAGTGCTCCAACCATTGGACTAATGATCCATTGGTAAGTTACTGCATCATAGTTAATAGTTCAGTGCATCAACTATGATGCACTAAAATCAAGGTTATAACCTTAAATGCACTAAAATCATGATTGTGATGCAGTAACAGAGTAACTTTATAATTGTAATGCAGTAATTTATAACCTTAATGCACTAAAATCATAATTGCTTATAACCTTAATGCACTAATAAGTTTTGGTGCATCTTTATTATAAGTTACTACATCATAGTTATATAGTTAAGTGCATCAACTATGATGCACTAAAATCAAGGTTATAACATTAATGCACTAAAATCATGATTGTGATGCAAGAACTTTATAACCGTGATGCGAGAATTTATAACCTCGATGCACTAAATTCATAATTGTGATGCGATAAAAATTTTGAATTTTTTTTTTTTTTGCCCAAAAAAATTTTTTTTGCGGGAAATTTTTTTGGGCGGGGGGGTGGGTGGGTGGGGGCGGGGGTGGGGTATGGTGATGTGGCATGATGATGTGGCAAGGTGACACGTCACTCCACACGCCTTCTCATTCTTTTCATTATAAAAAACTTTTCATAATAACACAAACCTACATATATATATATATATATATATATATATATATATATATATATATATATATATATATATATATATATATATATATATATATATATATATATATATATATATATATATATATGAGGATAGTGAATATGAGGTTGTTAGGCATCTAAACTTACATGAAAAACTCACTAAAACTACGTCGTATTGTTTCAAAACTATGTAGTTTTGATTATTAGACCCAAACTAAATTGCCTAAATCCACTCAACCATAGAAATGCAAGTATGTTTGTTTAAAATGATGGATCTCATAATGCAATTCGTATTTCAGAATGCAATTGACAAAAAATGAAACCAGCTCCACCATTAGATATTTGGACACAACATGCATTCATTTTATTGTATAATTTATTATTCACGACAATTGGTAATAATTATAGTTATATATTCTAACACAAGGTGATTTGGCACTTTATAAAATTGAAATAAACGATAGGCGTAAAATGGATCTGAGTTCTTGCGTTCTAGATGAAGATAATTGGAAAAAGTGTTGGAAAAATATAATGAAGATAACTAGAAATAGTGTTGGAGAAATATAATTAAAATATTCATTTTGAATTTTAAGTAAGATTTGCTCAAAATAGTGTAGTTTTAGTGAGTTTTTCATGTAAGCTTAGATGCCCAACAACCCCATATTCACTTTTCCATATATATATATATATATATATATATATATATATATATATATATATATATATATATATATATATATATATATATTTGAGTATTGTAAACGATGAAGATTTTTTGTAATGTTTTCGCTTTTTAATAAGTATTGTAACGCCTACGCTTTATTAGTTTAAGTTTTAATTATTGTTGTAATGTTAAGTATTTTATTAATGAAGTTTAATTTTGTTTTAAAAATATTTGAATTAAAAAAAAAAAAAAAAATTGTGTCACCACTGTGCAAGCAAGAACCAGGTCGCTTGAGAGAAAGGCGATGCAAGATGCAAGGCGGAGCTTAGTGAGGACCGGGAAGGGTCCCGCCCCCCTAGGCCTAAGTCCGTTAGTTTAATTTTTAGCGATTTCATGTGTTAAAAAAAATTTGTTTCATCTCGGCCCTCCTATCTAATGTTTTTCCCGAAAAAAATTTGTTTCGGCCCTTTCACAAAATTTTTTCTAGCTCCGCCACTGGTGGCATGGATGAATTAGGTTGTCACTGTGTTCAGCCTTAAAGGCTTTACAGAAAAAGTCCAAATCCAGATTCTTGCGGATCTGCTTTTAGATATGCCGGCAGTCAATGCAAATTTTCTGACAACATTGTGCTACCGAAAGATCTTTGGAATCGATCTTTTAGGTATTTACCTTCGAGCTTTTTTTTTGGAACGGCATTTTATTAAAACTAGCAAGGAGCTAGATCAAACGGAAATAAGGTAAGGGTTCTTAAGCCAATCGTCCCATTTAAGCGACGCTTTACATCTATACTTACACTTACACCAATTAAAAGACAAAGAAACTAAATTATCAAAAATTAACGCCTTCTTAGGAATCTTGTTATCGAACAAGAGCTTGTTTCTGAAATTCCAAATTAACCACCATAAGCCATAGAAGACACCTTCCATCATACCTTTCAACTTGTTTGGGAACCGAATTGACACCAACCACGAACGCCATTCCTCATAAGAGCTCACATTCTCAAGTCGACGCTCCACCGTGTAGTTACCTTGCGCATGAGTTGTTTCGCCATATCGCATTGGAAAACAAATGCCTCGTTGTTTCCACACCTTCATTGCACACCGGACACATTATAGAATCCATGTCCATACCTCGACGCGAGAGATTAAATCAAGGCGGTAGCGTCGCTTTTATCTTCCAAGCCGTGATGTTCACCTTATTTGGAACGGATTTAACCCACCGGTATAACTACCTACCTCCGCAAGCGCTACCATCGATTAACTTGCGGATAGGAAACCGTGAATTCCCTATCACTCTCAAGCGACCAGTGATATCTATCTTCCTTAGGCATCAAATGAGTTTCCTGCATAATATCCAGTAAAGAAATAAGTTGAGCTTCTTCATCTTCGCCTCTAATATTCCTTCTGAAAGAATCATGAAGACTTGGACCCATGATTTTCATTCGGACAATCGCATTTTTAATCGTCTCAAGAGCATATAACCGCGGGAACATATCTTTCATTCTTCCACCTGAATACCATTTATCTTCCCAAAACAACATAGTATCGCCATTCCCCAGCTTTACGTGGATTAAATCCTCCACATTTATACCCTTTTCTTTCAATCGTTTGGCCTCCTTAACAATCGTCGTCCAACAAGTTTGAACCCCACCGTCAGATCCCCAACTAGCTTACCATCATTACCATGGATAGCTTTGATAACTCTCGTCCATAACGAGGCCTTTTGAGAATAAAACGCCAAATCCATTTAAACATGAGGCCTCTATTTAGCGATATAGACTTGAAACCCTAAACCCCTTTATCCTTAGACGTTAAAACATTCTCCCACTTCACCCATGAAGCTTTACGAGTATTATTATCTTGACCATTAAAAAATCGACTACGGATTGATTCAAGAGCTTTAAGAACATACGAAGGTGCTTTAAATATCGACATATGAAAAATTGGCATCGATCCAAGGACGGATTTTAAAAGAGTGAACCTACCTCCAATGGAAAGAGCTTTTAACTTCCATTTAGACAAACGCGCCATCACTTTATCTATCACCTCTTTCCAAGCTTCCTTCCTCGACATATTTTCACCAACCTTCGTACCAAGATAAGTGAATGGAGTCTTGAGGATAAGACAACCAAGTTTAGAAGCCGCATTTTGAATTTTCCCCTCCTCCACATTAATACCCATAATCTTACTCTTGCACATATTGATTCTTAAACCAGAAGCCCGATAAAAACAATCCAATACTTTCACAAGAGTATCAATATTGAGATCACTCCATCTACCAACAAAAATTGCATCATCCGCATAAAATAAATGAGATAAACATACCTTAGAATTAAGATTGATACCCGAATATAAGCCTCCATCCACCACGCGTTGAAAGGATACATGTAAGCTCTCCATGATGAGGATAAATAAAAAAGGAGATAACGGATCTCCTTGTTTAAGCCCTTTATAGAATTGAAATTCCTCCGTGGTACTCCCATTAACAAGGATGGACCCTCTAGAAGAACGTAAACAACTTTGAATCCACATTCTCCATTTATTGCCGAAACCAAGTTTATTTAAGATGTCATCAAGGAAATCCCATCGAACCGAGTCGTAAGCTTTTTCAAAATCCACTTTAAAAATAAGAGATTGTTTTTTCTTTTTACGACACCATTGAATAACCTCGTTAAGAATAAATGGCCCATCTAATATTTGACGATCCGAAACAAACGCCGACTGAACCTCATGAACAAGATCTCCAATCACAAGAACAAGACGATTCGTCAGAATCTTAGCCTTTATGTTTTACATATGATGTGGCCTATTTGTGATCCTTGTAAAGAAGATGAAAAAGATGTTATGTGCAAAACCGATTCTTTTTCTTGGCACATGCTTGTAATCACTGATCAAAGCGCAAGATTAAGAAAACCAAATTGATTAACTTGTTCAACAATATAAAAAGTTTGACGTCTTAGACGGTGAGGCGAAAAAGATTTTTGTAACCACAACAAAGTATCCCACAATTTATACATAACAAAGTTATTTCATATGCCATAAGCAAGACTTGATCTACAATCATTTGATTGTGAATCTTACACAACATAGAGTACCATTAAAAAATAAGTATTTTGTTAGACGATAAGTCAATTATTATTAGAAAGAAATAATAAAATCTTTTTGAAGTTCTTTTTGTGTCATTTTTAACTCAATGTTGAAATGGTAAATTTTGAATCACCGACCATGATTCCTCTCAAAATTCGCCACGTGTCCAAACGAAAGACACTTTTGTACTTTTTTATTATTTGTACTTTTTGTACTTTCATTTTGGACACGCGAATTTTGGGTAATGTTCGGAATCGAGCCATTCGCAAGCACGACCATTTTACATGAGTTAAACTCGACCACAAAAAAGACTTCAAAATGATTTTTTTTATTTTATCTTTCAGTTATTATTAATAGTTTAAAATCATTTATCAAGCTTACTTTAAGAAAAAGCAATATGAGAAAATTTCTTCTCTCCAAGTGGCATAGTGACTTTTACTCGAGCTATGAGCCAAAAATTTATCACGTTGTGACCATGTGTCAACAACAATGCTATTGTGCTCACAACTTTGTGTACGATTGCTAAAGATAAATTTTCTTTTTCTTTATTTTTAGTTGGTATTTTTGTTGTTTAATAAGAAAAGAAAAGTTAACTTTAAAGTCGATTGAAAAGACAGTTAAATATGTGAGAAACGGTGTACACTTTTTATTATAATAATAAATCATATTACAATTAATAAATAACAGAAAGTAAAAACAGTAAATAAACGCAGACAGAAAGGTGTAGAAGAAGAAGACAGACACTATTAAACGTTAATTAAAGAAAAGCGTTAAAGGTCGTGAACGAGGCTCATGTTTAACACGATTCCCTTAAAAAGATTCACCGTCTGCTTCCTGCAGATAACGTTTAATTGCTGTACAATCGGACCGACAAACTTGCTCGAAAGATCATTTGAAACCCGTGTGCTTCGATCAAAAGATTTTTGGAACTTGTATGGTAAGGAGCTACGTTTTTCTGAATGTGTAAAACGAATGAGACATGGGGCTTTATTTATATTGAAGACTCAACTTGTCCTCCAAAGAAAAATATCCCAGCCATATTAACGAAAATCTGTTATATCAAAAACAGATTTGCAAATCTTTTAATGAATAAAACTGATTTGCATATCTTTTAAAAACATAAATTGATTTCTGTAAACTTACTTGATAAGTTTCAATCTATTCCTAAAATAGATTTACAGAAAATTATGGAAAAATGAAACTCGAAACTGCAACAATCTTTTAATGAATAAAACTGATTTGCATATCTTTTAAAAACATAAATTGATTTCTGTAAACTTACTTGATAAGTTTCAATCTATTCCTAAAATAGATTTACAGAAAATTATGGAAAAATGAAACTCGAAACTGCAGAAAAAAGATACGCACGTATGCGGTCAGATTCGTGTCCGCAGGTCGCGCGTGAGTTGTAAGCTTCAACTCATTTTGACCCGAATCCCATTTTCGCACCCCCTGCAGCGTAGGAGTGGGAGCATAACCAACCTAAAGGAATTTGATAGCCAAAACTATAATTTCCTTATAAACAAGCCTCCACTTGTTTTGGGCGATGTGCGATTCTCCCATTTTTCCAAGCTTTTATGTTTCAAGTCACCACTTCGGTATACACGATATCTCATTCATTTCAACTCCATTTTGGACATACTTTACTCGTTCATGTTCTCGTCGAGAAGAACGCAAAGCTACTAAGAAACATAAATATATATAACATATATCATATATTAAATAGTGTCCAAAATTTGCAAAAACTCATTTTGCAAAACCAATTTTCCAACAAAATATACATGTTGCGTGAAGCAAAGCCAGAAAATGCACCAATTGTAATTCTTAAAAATCTGTCACGGCCTTTATTTTATTCCGAGTAACAATGTGAAATTACGATGATATAAGAGCAAGAAAAACTGGATTGATGTTATCATATTATCGTGTCGCTAGGTGTCTTTGATTTATGTAGTCAAAGAATTGCTTTGTGACTTATGTTATTTTCCATAAGAAAACATGTTATTTTTCAAAAGAATAGAGAAATACAATTCAATTGTGGATGTTTTGCAAGTCCGGAAAAATAAGAGTCATGGTCAACAACATTAAATTTTATCTGCAAAGTGTATTCATGCAGTCTTGCTTTTCCCCCTTGCTTCTCTGAATGTGGTTTTAAAGCTCTTAAAGAAATTTTCTAAGTAAACATTGTATCAAGGTTTATTAATAAATAGACGTTACAATAAAAAGTATGTAATACGTGTTTGCATGTTTCACTGAAAAGATGGTTTCAAGAGCAACTTTAACATATGATCCATTTTGTTCCCGATGCGGCACTTTCCCAAAGACAATGTGCATCAAGCAATATACAACCTTTTATACAAACCGTAAGAATTGAGATTAAACTCATGACATGGTTTACATAGGAAGTCCTCCCTTTTACCCGCTCCATAATGACATTTATGCATACGAAGAGGAGCCAAAAGACTAAACGCAAAATATGTAAAGCGTACAGCTTAATTAGTTGGAAAGTGTTCACACTTTTCTCGTCAAATTTACATCTGTGTGTTGTGCTATATTGTGATGAACATAATACGTAAAACCAATAAGCATACGCCTAGAAAATGAGTAACTCCTTTCATAGATGTAGCACCCTAAGTTTACTATTAAGTAAAACCAGTTGGATCTTTTTTTTTTCTTCACGACTCTTAACATTGTTACTCATAATGAATTTATACTTTAACAAGTACAAAAAATAATAAAACTGTACATTACTTGTTCCATGAACTACGTGTTAAATGAATCATACATTATCTTTTTTTCAGAAACTTATTTAATTTTTTGAAGAGTAAACTGCAAAATACATCCCTGTGGTTTACAGTTATTGAGACCTTACATCCCTGTCATAAACAATTGGCTAGTTACATCCTTCGTTAGCCAAACGTTAGCCATTCTACATCCTCGGTCACTAACTCCGTTAGTTTTCTTCATTAAGTGCTAACGGAGCTTTTGGTCTTTTACTCATACGAGGATGTATTTTACGCCTAACTCTTTACATATAAGAGGATGAATTTTGCAATATACTTTTATTTTTTTTTTTTTTTTTTTTTTTTTTTTACTATTATTATTATTATTATTATTATTAGAGTTAACTATTTATATAAAAACATTTTGTCGAAAATATTATAAAATTTCCAAAAATTTTATAAAATTCAGAAAATTTTATAAAAAAAATTCCAAAAATTTTATAAAAATTCAAAATTTTATAAAATATTCCGATAAAATTTTTATAAAAATTTTCGACAAAAAATTTCTTTTTCTTATTTGAATACTTTTGTCGAATTTTTATAAAATTTTTCGAAAAAAAATTTCTTTTTCTTTTGAATACTTATTGACGGAATTTTTATAAAAATTTTCGACAAAAATTTCTTTTTCTTTTTGAATACTTATTGATTGAATTTTATACAAAATTTTAGACAAAAAATTTTTTCTTTTGAATACTTTTAAAGGAATTTTTATAAAAGTTTTGAAAAAAATTTCTTTTTATTTTTGAATACTTTTGTGAATTTTTATAAAAATTTGTTTGTCGAAAATTTTGTATAAAAAATTCAGTCAATAAGTATTCAAAGAAAAAGAAATTTTTATAAAAATTCGTCAATAAGTATTCAAAAAGAAAAGAATTTTTTGTTTAAAATTTTTATAAAAATTCGACAAAAAGTATTCAAATAAGAAAAAGAAATTTTTTTGTCGAAATTTTTATAAAATTTTATCGAATATTTTATAAAATTTTCGAATTTTTATAAATTTTTATAAAATTTTCGAATTTTTATAGAATTTTTATAAAATTTTGAATTTTTTTTATAAAATTTCGGAATTTTATAAAATTTTGGAAATTTTATAATATTTTCGACAAAATGTTTTTATATAAATAGTTAACTCTAATAATAATAAAGTATCAACAACAACAAGTAAATGTAAGAACTTTTATTCAAACCTAAGCCTCAATAGTCGGCTTAGATTATATCAACAATAGTATCCAAATGTTACAAGATTAGATTAATGTCAATGAGACAATAATCATACAAATACAAAGAAGAGACAAGATCGTTGAAATGATCAAAGAGAAGAGAAGAGTGTGAGAAATGACCGCACACACAAGTGTAGATAACCCTAGATTAAGGGACTTATTAAATAGGAGATTAAGTTACACTAAGACCCTCTAACGGCTATAAATGACTCATCGCCAGAAATGAGAATAGCTCCAATGTAAACGAGCATCTTGGAACTTTAAACCTTTATTCTTTGTCCATGATTAACCCTCAGAATAACCCCGCACCGAACATAACTTGAAAGCCATTAGCAATTGATAGAATGACATGTTTGCCAGATTAATACCCCAAAATTTAACATTCCCCTTAATCGATGAGCAAACATATCAAACAATATCAATTTTTCACACAAGAATTTATGCCGATAAACAGGAGGTTTTAGTAAGTATGTCTGCAGCTTGGTTTGAAGAGCCAATCTTTTGGCACTTATAACTCCTCTTGCAATTTTTTCCCGATGAAGTGGACATCAATTTCAAAGTGTTTTGATCTTTCATGGAAAACAGATTGACAAAGAAGTTGTAAAGCGATTTGTTATCACAAAAAGATTAACAGAAGATTGATATCAACTTTTAGATCCTTTAAGATTTTTGAATCCAAATGATTTCACAGCAGCAGAGACATAGATCTATACCGCTCGTGGAAGATTTTGAAAGAGTGTTTTGTTTTTACTTTTCCATGAGATCAAACAATCATTAAAGAAAACACAATAACTCGTGATGATTTTCCGGTTTTCTTGCATTCGCCCAATCTGCATCACTATATCCTTCAAGATGATTTTCGAGTTTTCAAATTGTACCTTAGACCTTTCCTGAGCTCCTTTTAGATATCTCGTAACATTGAGGGCACATTCTAGATGAGATTTTAATGGAGAATGCATATATTGTGCCGCATAATGAACCGAGTATGAGATGTCGTCTTGTATGGGTGAGATAGATAAGTTTCCCAAGTAACTTCGATAACCAATGATGTTGACAAGTAGGGATCATCGCAGTGGGAATGTATGGAAGGACGAGTTGGGTTCCATAGAGTAGACATGTGTTTGCACCCAAGAAGACCAAATTCTTTGAGGAGTTCAAGACAAGATTTTCTTTGGGAGAGACAAATGTCATTCCCGCTTTTAAAACCTCAACGCCAAGAAAGTATTTTAAGTTTCCCAAGTCTTTGATATGAAATTTTGATTTTAGAAACTCTTTGAATAGGTTTATCTCATCAATACAGCTTTCAAGTGAGGACTATATCATCCACATAAACAAGCGAGCAATAAACTTGTTATTCTCTGCTTTGGTGAATAAAGAATGATCATTGATGATTGAACAAAATTATTTTCCTTTAAAACACCGACAAGTTTTTCATTCCATTTCGGGAGCTTGTTTTAGGTCAGATAGGGACTTGACAAGTTTGCAAACTTTATTTTTATTGTTCTCATTACGTAACCCTTAGGGATGGTCATATAGATATCTTCATCAAGATCTCCATACAAGAAAGCATTGTTAACATCAAGTTGGAAAAGAGGCCATTTGTTTTTCACAACTAAAGCAATAAGACATCTAACAAGAGACATTTTCACAACAGAGAAAAGGTTTCATCATAGTCTATTCCTTCCCTTTGATTATAACCTTTAACAACTAATCTAGCCTTGTATCTATCAACTTCACCATTGGCTTTATATTTGATTTTAAAGATCCATTTGTAACCAATGGGAGTTCTATTAGTGGGAGATCGCTTATATCCCAAGCATGATTTTCATTTAAGGCCTCAATTTCGTAGTTCATAGCATCAACCCAATTACTATCAAGGATAGCTTCTTCATAGCGTGTAGGTTCAATACTTTTATTAAGACTAGAAGCAAAGCAAGAATTATCTTTGTTTAAATTAGAATAATTAACAACCTTTTCAACACCATATTTGACTTTCCTTCTACAATAAAGTCATTAAGATTATCGGGCAACTTAGAAACTCGTTGACCTTCTAACAAGAGTGTCGGCAAGCCTCTTTCTTGTTCAACAGAATCAGTGATGTATCGCCAGAATCGTAAGATGCATCGCCAGGATGTGATTCATGTGATATGGTGCCCTCGTGGTGTGTATTATCATCTATAGATGTTGCAACCGGTTCATCAATCCTAGTAGGATGACTTACCACAGTGCCATCATCATAGGATGTCACTCTCCTTCATCATTGGGACTTATTTGTGAGTCAAAGAATTTTTGTGATTTAAATCTTTAGGCACATAAGTTTCAACAAAAGGTTTTGACAAAGAATTTTTCATTTTGAAGGAAAAAGTTTCATAAAATTTGACATCTCGAATAAAAATAGTTTTTGTTTCTAAGCTCAAGAGTTTGTAACCTTTTTCTCATTTGAATAGCCAATAAAGACACTTTTTCGCACCTACTACCAAATTTATCGAGATGTTGAGAATGGTGGCATAGCATAAGCACCAAAGACTCTAAGGAGAGAGAGTGAAGGGTCATGCCCATACACAAGGAAGAAGGAGACTTGCCGACAACATGTAAGAGGTAACCTGCTTATGACATAAGCAGCAGCTAGAACACATTCGTGCCAAAGATATAGAGGTAATTCCTCCCAAACATAAGGGATCTAGCCACATTAAGGAGATGCCTATGTTTCCTTTCGCAATACCATTTTGTTGAGGTGTGTAAACACAAGAGGTTTGATGTAAAATTCCTTTTCATGAAAGAAGTGTTGAAGTTTGTTATTGACAAATTTCGTCCCGTTATCACTTCGAATATCTTAACATTGTGTTCAAATTGATTTGATAGCATATGAGTAAAGTTAACAATGGAAACATAAACATCATCCTTTCCTTAAGCATATAAACCTGATCGCCTAGAATAGTCATCAACAATGGTCAAAAATATTTGTAACCATCTCGCTAGTGACTTTATATGGTCCCCATACATCTAGATGAACAAGTTGACCAATTTTAGTTGATTTATGTTCACTTAAAGGAAATGGTTCCCTGGTTTGTTTAGCTTTATTGCAAGTATCACAAAGATGGTCAGATTCAGAGGTTCCATCAAGATTAAGTGTGGACTTAAGTATATGTAGGACTTGGTCAGAGGGATGACCAAGTCTTTGATGCCAGAGATTTCTAGAAACATGACAAATGTAAATGCGCTTATTAGAAGCAATCTTACATGTGGAATCAATATCAAACATATATAACCCATTGCATTGTTTACCAATCCCCACAATCCTTTTTGATGTAAACTCAGATATAGCAATTAGATTCATTAAAGCCAACAAACATTTTATTGTCTCTAGCAATCTTATGAATGACACAGACCGACATTGTACTCGTGAACAACCGTAACATCAAAAGAGTTAGGTCATTATTGACCTTTAAATCACCAATTTTAGTAATTAAGGCCCGAGTACCATTGGGATGACCAACGGTTAGACCAAGATTTGAAATGTCAACAACATTAATTAAACTTTTTGCGTAAACAATCATGTGTCGATTTGCACCGTAGTCAACAATCCAACCAAGACTTATGTTTCGTGATAAGGTTTTAGTGTTGTTGTTAAAGAATTTATCAAAGTTTATGTTAAACTTGACACCGCCATTAAAGAAGGTTCCGAAAAATTTTACCTGCTACGTTGGCATTAGCAGAAGACACATTGTTGTCATTAAGCAGACTCATAAGTCTGGAGAGCTGTTCATTAGACAGAGAGACAGGAGAGTTGCTAGCTCCATTATTAGTGGAAAGATTAGTGTCAGCAGAAACATTGTTATCGCCAAGGGTTTGGAATTAAAATTCCTTTTAACATATCCAGCAGGATAACCAACCGATCATAACATCTATCAACAAGTGTGACCGTGTTTTTGCAGTTAGTACATTTGAGATTCATGTTTGGTCCTCTGTTGTTTGAGTGTTACCAAGATTAAAACCGAATTTTTAAAATTGTTGTTGTTAAATCCTTTTTGTTATCAAAAATTTTCCACCATCGAAGTTTTTGCAAAGAAAAGTCGTAGCATTGGGTTTAGCGAGCTATTCCCGGATGAAACATTTCGTGAGATTCTTCTCCGAGACAACAGAGAAAGCGCTTTGACATTAGGCAAAGGATCTCTCGTTAAAATATTGCTTCGATGGGAACATAGGAGTCATCAAGACCCATAAGAAATTGCATTAACTTGATTAGTCGATTGTGTTTTTCAAAATGTTTTGCACCTCACAAGTGCAAGGAGGCAAGCTAATCATACAATCAAATTGTTTCCATAAAGAGTTAAGGTTGTTATAGTAATCGCAAGAGAGGACCCACTTTGACTAAGAGAGTTTATATTTTATGCAAATTAAAGATAGCCGAACCATCAACCTTATCATAGGTATCTTTAAGGTCATTCCACATTTCATAAGCGCTTTAGCATATATAGCACCAAAGAAATAGTTCGTCGAGAGAGTTAAGAATCCAAGTAACCACAACAGAGTTACAAGTATCCCATTGATTAGCAAGACTAGGGTTCGAATCATCTCTTATGCAAGTACCATCAATAAACCCTAACTTATTATGGTTCCTTAAGGCAAAGGTCATGGCCATATTCCATATTTTGTAATTTTCGGCCCAGTGAGTTTGATAGTAATAATGGTGTACCATTTGTGTTATTGGGTGTAAATACAAAGCATCACCAAAGGTAAGCTTTTCTCTGGAAGAACCACCACCACCAATATTATCATCACCAATAGCCATAGTACAAGCAATAAGATGTATATATATGATAAGATAGACAAGGCATGATGCGTAAATAAAGACAAGTGCAGATAGATGATAAAGAAATAAATAAGACTTTGTAATTAAGAAACAACAAGCACCAAGCTCGTGAACTGGGTAAACCAGAGCAGTATTCATACCACTGAGGTGGCGATCAAGATGTTAGTTTACCCGCTTGCACCCACAAAGACTTAAGTACTGCTTTGTTTGAAGAAGAGATTAGACTTAGACTTACAGAGCAATATGCAATGGAAAGAACAAATCACAATAAGAAATAACCAAAGTGATTATGCCAATAGCAATAACCACAAACCACCAAGTTGTTGTCAAAGAGATGTCCCAAGTTTCCACAAAGAAACCCTTGGATGTAGAATCAATAATGATTATGAGCTCAAGCTCGATACCATGTACGAAAGTATCAACAACAACAAGTAAATGTAAGAACTTTTATTCAAACCTAAGCCTCAATAGTCGGCTTAGATTATATCAACAATAGTATCCAAAATGTTACAAGATTAGATTAATGTCAATGAGACAATAATCATACAAATACAAAGAAGAGACAAGATCGTTGAAATGATCAAAGAGAAGAGAAGAGTGTGAGAAATGATCGCACACACAAGTGTAGATAACCCTAGATTAAGGGACTTATTAAATAGAGATTAAGTTACACTAAGACCCTCTAACGGCTATAAATGACTCATCGCCAGAAATGAGAATAGCTTCAGTAAACGAGCATCTTGGAACTTTAAACCTTTTATTCTTTGTCCATGATTAACCCCCGTAATAACCCCCGACCGAACATAACTTGAAAGCCATTAGCAATTGATAGAATGACATGTTTGCCATGATTAATACCCCAAAATTTAACATGACAAAACGGATTTATCAAACATTATATCGATAGAGAAAAAAAATCATGGTCGCACTAAATGTTACTTCTGTCAAGCAAAAAATATCCACCTAATCATGAGACACTTGTCAAAAATTGGTGAAGTCGCACGGTCTAGCAGTGGACCCCGTCCATTAAATTATTGACATGCAATTTTAGGCATAAAATTAGGCTTAGAACTAAATCTCACTACTAAATTTTTTAAGTGTACTTTTTTTAACTGTTTTTTTTCCTCTCCCCATGAATAAACTTATCATATATGTTTGCATCATTTTTAAAGCACGATAAGACGATCTACTTATATGAAGTTGCAACTTTAAAAAATTTGTAAATTTTTGAATAGTTTGAAACAACATTTAAACATGGTTATTTAATATGTGGACATGTATAAATTACTTCGTAAAACTAGTAAATATGTGTAGATGTATGATACTCACGCAAAACAAGTGAGTAGCACTTTATGTTATTTTTTGTCTTTAGTAATGACCTTCTAATTTCGTGGGTGATCATTCAATCATTATCTTCTAAAATTTTTTAAAATAATGTCGATTATATTGGATAAAATCATTGGAATTTTCATAATCCAAACATGGATAACAGGGCCGGATCTGAACATGGATTCCTAAGAAGGTCAACATCTTTGTTTGGAGAGCGTTGAAAGGTAGAATTCCGGTTCGTGTAGAGCTCGACAAAAGAGGCATTGATTTGGATACTACTCTTTGTCCATGTTGTGATAGTGTGGTGGAATCATGTGATCATAGTTTAGTTTTGTGCAACTTTGCTATGAGTGTTTGGGAAAAGGTTTTTAGATGGTGCAAGGTTGGGGACGTTAATGCATTCTCTATTGGGGAAATATTCTCGTCCAATGGGAACGTTGATATCCCTAATCACACCACCCGGCTATGGCAAGCGGTTAGATGGACGTGCGGGTACTATATTTGGAAAGAGAGAAATAATTGTGTCTTCAAAGGAAAAGTTTCAAGTATAAACAAAATTGTTCAAGATATTCAATTAAAGAGTTACGAGTGGATTACAAGAAGATCTAAAAAAAATCGAGATAAATTGGCAACAATGGCTTTTTGATCCGTTAAAATGTAGGCTTATAAATGGATAAAGTCTCAGCTGCTATTAGAGTTTGCAACAAGTGCGTTTGGCTGTAATTTCTCAGTTATGCTGTTTGGTGGTGCATCAATGTGTGTTTGGCAATAAAAGGTTCTTGGCTTGCTGTTTGGTTCAACATCAGAGGCTGTTTACAGTTTGTTTTGGTTGTCTGCACAAGTGGGGGATTCCTTTTTTGCTTCTTTTTAGTGGTGCGTTTGGCATTGCATATTGCAATTAAGTGTATGGTTTTGGCTACTTTAAATTCGTGGGTCCAACAGCTCAAGGGTATGTCTTTGTAGTTTATTTTATGCTCATGTATTTGGGGTATAAATGTGCTTGGTCTTATGGTCCATTTTAGTTTCTCTTATGCTTTTTCTTTTGTAATTCATCATTGTATTTGTATTATGTTTTTCTTATCCTTAAGCGTCTCGCTTTATATAGGGGACGCCTTTGTTTGTTCCTGATAAGGTTTTAAAATGTACCTTTTTGAGGGGTCGTTTAAGCCCTTATTTGATCACTTTTGTATCCGTTATTACTTAATATCGTTCCTTTTCACTTGGCAAATTGCTGTAATGGCACTTATTTGGACGAAAAGGCGCGGATATACGAAGAAAATGACCAAAGTCAAGAATCGAGACACTCAAGTGCCGAAGACAAGGTGACGCGCCATCGCTTAAACGCGACGCCGTCGGAGTATTTTGTGACGATACGAAGACAAATTTCCTATTTTCAAGTGACGGTGTCGGGCTTTAAAAGAGTAGGCCGTCGCAACTCGACGACCTAGATTTGATCCGACGGCGCCGAAAGTGAAGAGGACGGCGTCACAAGTACAAGGTGACGCCGTCGCAAGACTAACGTGGCCAAGACGAAACCCTAATGATGACGACCCGACGGCGTCATAAAACATAAGGTGACATCGTCGCACATGTAATCTTATATATAGAATCCGAATTTTTCAGTATTAGAGAGTAGTCTTTTGGGAGTAAAAACCTAAAACCGAACCAAGGTTGTCTTGTACATTATTTTAGGGTTCCAAACCCTATCTTAAATCAAGATAAGTGTTTTCCTTCATTAATTCAATTATGTCTTTGATTATTTGTGTGTATGCTTGCATGTTCTCCATGTCCGGCTAATTTACTTGTGTGTTTGCTTAGGGAATATGAAACTTAATTATTAAATATTGATTGGTTGTTTCTTATCTTAATTGTTAATGATCTAGTAATGCGATAGGTCATTCGTTGTGTAATTAATGCTTGATTAATCTTTGTGAACCTTAGGCTATAGCACTTAGAGCGGTTATAGGCTAAACCATCCAAAGAGGGCCTTAGAGTTAGAGTTTATAATCCCTAGTGGGTTTTGTAGACGAGACCCTTTGGTAAGTTCAAAGAGTTAGGGATAAACGCATACCCTACAACTTTAGACACACAACGCGATTAAGAATAAGGACGTGACAATTCAACCACCAATAGGAGATAATTAAGGAGTAATAAAACCTAAGTAAACACATCTTTAAACTATCATACTAACACACAATAATTAGACATAGACTACCCATTAGTTTAGATAATTAGATAAGTAGAAGTAATCGGTAGAAATACCAAAACCCCAAACTCAAACCCCGAGATTCGACCTTTCCATTTCCTAAAAACATAAAAAGATAAAAATAATCTTCCTCAACCCCAACCTTAGCGTAGTAACTTCTCACTAGCATTCCTATTCCCATAGAGAACGATATCAATACCGTGGCTTACCCTAATACTACACTACAACGATTAGGTTCATCGCCTAGGGTGTTATAAAACTTGCTCAAGAAAAGGAAGTTCCTTTGACCCCGAACGACGCGTGTAGCGTTATCAAGTTTTTGGCGCCGCTGCCTGGGAATAGAATAACTAGTTAGTAGTCTACCTCGTTTAGGTTTCTTTGCTTGATTCCTATCAAGTAAATTTTTCTCATTCTTAGGTTTCTCGTAGTCTATCCCCCGTCTTCGTGACCTTTGTTCGTAACACCATCACTTTTCATCATGGAAGGTGATAACCAACCACCAAACAACACTTTACCACCAAACAAGTACCCACTGCTTGACCCAGCCTCTGCCAACCAACTTCGAGCCCGTATTATTAGTGAAATTGGAGAGCTTAGGAAACTAAATAGAATAATTGAAAACACGCTTGAGGAAGCCCTTAAGGGATCTAATCACCCTTTAGATAGTGATTCGACCTCAAGTGATTCGGATGATGATCTAGAAGAGGGAGATTATAAGGTGTTAGAAATTATGGAGGGTAGTAAGGAGGAGGAAGAACTTAGGGAGTATTTCGATTCATACCCTAAAGGGAAGGAAACCGCCTATCACTATAACGTGGTTAACTTCCCAAGACCACCTTCGAGCCTCGCATAAGAAAGTGGAAACCCTAAAACATCGAGATACGTGTATGATTGGATACTTATATAGGGATCATACCTACATTGACTATAAGGCACCCATGAATATAATGTCTAGGCTCTATTACAATTGGATCATGAGCAAAAAGCTAGAACTTATGAGGGACCCCTTTCGCCCTAGGAAAGCAAGTAACTATGTGGGGAGGGTTAAGGGATTGCATGTCTTTGTAGGTAACTTCACATATAGGTGTGATTTCATGATTTTGGAAAATGTTAAGGGCATAATTGATGGATTTTTAGGAGATGTGATACTTGGGAAACCATTTATAGAGGAGTCTAAGATGGTTTATGATCGAGAGAACGGAATAGTCGAGTTCTCAAATGAAGCGGAGAGTGTTAAATATATAATGCCCCACAAAAATAAGAAGTTTGAGGGCATGGATAATTTAGATGTGGATAGCATTCCGGCATTCGAAGTAGACTGGAAGAACAAAGTTTACTACACTGTTTGTCTTGAACTAGGCCCTGAATATATTCGTGATGAGAGAAGGGTTAAGGAGATCGAATGGGCCTCTAAGATTAGGAAAACGTAGGAGTACGACTACGAGTCTAGCTACAAGACTCTTAAATAAAGAAAAGCGCTTCGTGGGAGGCAACCCATGCTTAATTGTTTGCTTGTTAGTGTCATATATCTTTTATTGATTATTTATTCTCATGTTTAAATTTGTAAAAATGCTTTATTTTGTTTTAACCTCGCCTTAATTGCATATAAAGGTATTTTACATAAAGGATAAGTGTAGGAGGATTACACACGTTTTCAAAAGAAACGTAAACATGAGAATAGCAATTCATTAAAAGATATATATGTGTTTGTTCGAGTCAAATGCTTGTATCGAGTCATAATGGATGTTTTGCGTAAATATTTCCGCATTGTAAAGATGTAAATTTTCCGAATTTTTCCGAAAATCGCACCGCTTTTTGTCGGGATAACCCGATGGCGTCAGATTGCAACTCGACGCGTCAGAAAGAGTAAAACAACAGATTACTTTTTTCTCGTTTTCGAGCTACTTATAAATTTTGGAATTTTCGGTGTCTTAATTTTCCGAAATTTTGTAAACATCCATTCCACAAGCATTATATCTTAGTTTAGTAGAGTCTTATATATATTATTACCGCCGATTTTACGAAGGTTTCGTTTGTTTTCTTCGAATGTGCGTGTTTTATTTATCAAGAAGAAGAAACAAAAGGTTGGAAGGAGCTTTTCACGCACACATTCTTCTTGGAAAGGATTTAACCACTACTTCACACGGATCCTACCGAGCTAATCGGGAGTACTAGTTTCTTCGTTTTAATTACCTTCCATTATCATAACTTTGATATTTTCGGGGAACATTGGGGACAATGTTCGGTTTAAGTGTGGGAGGAAAATAAAACGGAACTTTGAAACTATGCTTATCCTTGATTACTTGCTTTGTCCCATTGTATTTGTGTAATAAACCATGAGAAAATGTCGGTTAGGGTAATTTTGGCACCAAATTTAAAATTTTCATGACATATAGGAGTGGGCCATTAGTCTTAAAAAAAGCGTCTCACGGATAGGAAGTTGCATGACTAGCACAAAAACCCTTTACCACCTAAATTCCACCAAAATGTGAGGATCGCCCTTAGATTAGTAGGAATTAAAAGCATTCATCTTTAATGCTTAGAGTGTGAACCGGTAGTATATTAGATTCTAGAACTTGTTTTGTGATGCATTCCGAGATCGCTAGTAAGACTACACTTGTGTAGTTAGGAATAACTAAATGATAAGAGGCATTAGGATAACCCTTGTTTGATACCCGTAATATAATTACTTCTTCCACATCGGTCGAGTAATTCCCCCACACCCTTTGCGTTGTACTCATCTTTAGTACACGATACCCCTAGTTAACCCCTCAGAGCCTATCCTTTTCGCGGTTCTCGTGATGTTTCGGTTTTTCCGAAATATCAATGAAGAGCATTGTTTACACCCCACCCCCAAATATACACCTAAATCGCCTTAGCCTACCTTGTATGCACTCACTTTTAGTGCATTATTGTTATCACCCCAAACCCTTAGTTCAATTATCTAGTTGCTTGCATGAGTTGCTAAGTCGAGTCATATCCTTTGTACACAGTTTTGGGACGATTGGGACTCATGGGAAAAAGTTAAAGTTTATAAAATGATTGGAAAGGAACGTTAAATTCCTTTATTTGCGTAATAACATACCCCAAGTGTTTTGATCTTTTCAATTCGGGTCAAATTAGTGTTAGAGTAATAAAAACTCAAGTGTAGGGATGTGCCTATAAATCCCTATCATTTTGATGTTACCGTAGAGGATGGTAGAGTAAAAGTGTATGAAAAAAAATCGAAAAAAATAGAAAAGAGAAAAGAAAAAAATAGAGTGTTAAAAAAAAAAAAAAAAAAAAAAAACATACGGGCTACCATCCTACATCTATCCTTTAAATTTATGTATGTTTGTTTCAGTTAGCTAGAGTCTAGAGTGTCAAGTCTTGGCTTAGCAACGCCATTCTTCGTATGCTTGTAACAAAAAGATTTTTGACTTGCCACCACTAAATAGCCTATCCCACCAAACCCTTTGTTTCCATACCGTAAGCCTAACATTACAACCCTTTAAAGACCTCTTTGATAGTCTTTCCTAGGTGCTTACGCCAAAGCGATGGAGGTTTGATCTATTCTCAAGCCTATGGTAATCTATGTACTAGGACCGGTTAATGAGTGTTTAATCTTCCATTTCCAACTTGTTATATTTCATATACACCCGAGAGATGTGAGTATCCAAACACCCCATGTGAGGTGCTAGTATGTAATTTTCGTGCTTGTTATGACTTTTGTGGGGCTTATATGTGTTGTGGACTGTTTTAAACCAATGCTTCATGACCCTTAACTTATAAATTAATTGGCTAAAAGCACATTTGCTTGAGGACAAGCAAATACCAAGTGTAGGGATATTTGATAAGGTTTTAAAATGTACCTTTTTGAGGGGTCGTTTAAGCCCTTATTTGATCACTTTTGTATCCGTTATTACTTAATATCGTTCCTTTTCACTTTTTAGGTCTCTTGAAGGCAAATTGTTTGTAATGGCACTTATTTGGACGAAAAGGCGCGGATATCTGAAGAAAATGGCCAAAGTCAAGAATCGAGACACTCAAGTCGATGAAAGACAAGGTGACGGCGCCATCGCTAAACGCGACGCCGTCGGAGTATTTTGTGACGACACAAAAGACAAATTTCCTATTTTCAAGTGACGGTGTCAGCTTTAAAAGAGTAGGCCATCGCAACTCGGACGGCCTAGATTTGATCCGAGACGGCGCCGAGAAGTCAAGAGACGGCGTCACAAGCACAAGGAGACGCCGTCGCAAGACTAACGTGGCCAAGACAAAACCCTAATGACGGCGACCCGACGCGCCACAAAACATAAGGTGACACCGTCGCACATGTAATCTTATATATAGAATCCGAATTTTTCAAGACAGAGAGTAGTCTTTTGGGAGTAAAACCTAAAACCGAACCAAGGTCTGTTTTGTACAAGATTTTAGGGTTCCAAACCCTATCTTACATCAAGATAAGTGTTTTACTTCATTAATTCAATCATGTCTTTGATTATTTGTGTGTATGCTTGCATGTTCTCCATGTCCGGCTAATTTACTTGTGTGTTTGCTTAGGCAATATGAAACTTAATTATTAAATATTGATTGGTTGTTTCTTATCTTAATTGTTAATGATCTAGTAATGTGATAGGTCATTCTTTATGTAATTAATGCTTGATTAATCTTTGTGAACCTTAGGCTATAGCACTTAGAGCGGTTGTAGGCTAAACCATCCAAAGAGGGCCTTAGAGTTAGAGTTTATAATCCCTAGTGGGTTTTGTAGACGAGACCCATTGGTAAGTTCAAAGAGTTAGGGATAAACGCATACCCTACAACTTTAGACACACAACGCGATTAAGAATAAGGACGTGACAATTCAACCACCAATAGGAGATAATTAAGGAGTAATAAAACCTAAGTAAACACATCTTTAAACTATCATACGAACACACAATAATTAGACATAGACTACCCATTAGTTTAGATAATTAGATAAGTAGAAGTATGTCACACCCTCGCCGGAGGCGGAAACACGAGGTGTAACGGAAGGGAACATAAGCACAAGATAATAGAACATACCAACGTTAAGATTTAAAAGAAAGAGTACACCATTACAATACCAGTTTAGCCGACATCGGCAAATATAGTACAAAGTTTAGATTCCAAATATAGCGTTTTATTACATAACGATTTGTAGTGACAAGTGAAAACTTCATTATGCAAGACCTGGTAGAAAAGCTTACTAACGATCACCTGAAATGCATGAGAGAAAAACGGGTCAACTATGAAAATAGTTGGTGAGTAAACATGTTTAGTAAAATAAGAAAACTAGTAAGAACGAGTCAAAGGTTTCGGTCATCGGAAATAGTCCACAAAGCAAAGGCATTGTAAATCCACTCAGTTCCAAGTTCCGCCCATACAAAACTTGCAACCTGTGTGTTCACAACCCATTGCACAAAATATAGCGTGTCAAGTAGTCAAATATAAATGGTCATAGTAGTCCATAATATAGTACCACGTATATAATAATTCAGGGATGCTCCAAACATGGGAGACTTTGCAGTGATGCTCCGAACAAGGGAGACTTTGTAGTGATGCTCCTGATGAAGCCAAATTATGCTGGGTGCCACTACCCAAAGTTATACTGGGTGCCTCTTCCCAAAGATATACTGGGTGCCTCTTCCCAAAGATACTCTCCGAACACGGGGGACTTTATACTGATGCTCCGAACATGGGAGACTTTGGGACAAGGTCATAACATGTACGGTTCAATAAGTTCAAATAAGTCATAATTTCATAATTAAGTTCAAGGATTTGCTTTCAAGGTCACAAGTTCTAGTCAAACCAGTTAATAAAAGTAGTAATCAATTTAGCTCAAGAATGGTTCATGCATTTCGCCCCAAAATATAGTAAAATGGTAAAAAGGGGATGTGATTACTCACCTGTTGCAATAGTTATGATGATGAGTGGATGCCGAAATGAGACTCAACACTCTAACCGCGACCTATTATGAATGATATGCTCTAATATAAGTCATGAAACAATGTCGTGCATGCAAACTCATATGATATCCATACCACTTGTACATTTTGGAAAAATAAAGTTTATCGTCGAAATATATGTTTATGACTTACTGCCAAGTTACCAAGTACTTTACAAGTACTTACGTCGAAATGATATCCTACGATAATCATTTAGTGATTTATTATGAAAATATAACTTTTCGTCGTAAAATAATGTCGTTGAAATTTCCATGAAAGTGACTAAAACGGCCTCTAAAAGCTAGTCGTAAAATTGTGCACGTCGAGTGTTAGGAAGCAAACTCAACGGTTTTAGGAAGCTTGCATCATTATCTCAAAGTTTTAGCATTTAAGTTTCCATCCTAAAGGTCTCGAACATAAAGAAAATTAGAGGTTAAGTGGTACTTTTAGTCCAAAATATAGTTTAAGGATGGTTTTTCGGCAAAGTTTAAGCGACCGTAATTAATTCATTACAACTCCGCTAAACAAACAGTCGGTCATTTTGGAAAGTATACTTGGCGATCTCACTTTTACTAGAAAACATCACTTTATAAAAAGTTCTAAATCAATGTTAAAAATAACCTTTAACTTGGTAACTAGTTTTTGCCGCAAAACTTGTCTATTAGAAATCAAGATAGTTTTTCTTATATGATAAAAGTTACGGCAACTTTTGTAAACGTGTATAATTTAATCGTTACAACTCCGTTTTCTACGTTTTAAAGGTCCTTAGCTTTGTATCAAAGTATACTAACATATTTTTAACAAGTCGACATAATTTACAACGTCCAAGCTTCATTTTTGACTCGTACAAAATAAATAATGTTTGCTGAAATTTCCAGAAATTGATATTTTTCGTCGCCAACTTGAAAAATTCATAACTTCTTCGTTATAGCTCCGTTTTAATCCGTTCAAGCGGCCACGGTTTCGTTTTAAAGTATATTTTCTAAATATCTAGGCCAAAAATTTTTATATACTGTCGAATTTTCCATATTTTAAAAATAAGGACAGACCCTTTTCCAAACTTGTCGAAATGAGTTTTTCTCGCGCCAAACCTATTCTAACCCATTCAAAACAACTCCGAAGCTATTCTAATCCTACCATACACATTCTTAGGGTGTCATGGGTTCCTAGACATCACCAAAAGTGATATGTTTCAAGGAGTATTTATAGGATGAAATATATGTATATATAACACTTAAAAAACAATAAAAAGTGGTATAAACATCAATATGACTTGCATGATTTTATTAAATATGATGAAATTAACATAAAATGAATATGAAGGATGATGATAAGTATGAAATGCTTACTAGTAACTTGATGAGGTGAAGTGAACAAATGTTTAATCCTAAACACCCTAGGTTTTTATTTCAAAACCTTAACTAAGAGTGTGTCTAGATTGTTAAAAACTTGATTAGCAAAATTTTGGTGAAGCCCTCTTGATCCCTATGGTTGGCCGGTTTTGAAGAAGAGAGGAAGAGTAGTGTGTTTTTATTTTTCTTGAAAATGATATCTAGTGTATGTGATGATAAGTAAATGTATGTATAAGATATTTGTGAATTTTGGTGTGACTCATCCAAAGATGTCGACAACCATGAAAGAATCTCAAATAAAACACTTACTTGTATGATATATTATATAAGTAAGTGTTAGTAATGCATCGTTATTTAAGGATAGATGGTAACTTGTATACATATTTAAGCATTTAGGGTAGCGTTAAATAAAAATAAATTTTAACGGCGCAAAATAAAATATATTGAGGTCCTAAAAATTATAAAAATACATTTCTTGCAAAAATTGAGTGAATAAATATTTATCGGGTTGAATTTACAAAACCGTCGTAATTATATAAACATAACAATTTATATACGAAATAAATTGAAAACATCGGGTAAATTGATAATATAATTTTTATAGTCTAAAAGTGAGTATAAAAATATATTAAGATTATTTTTTTTTTGGAAGTAACGGATCAATGTTTCAAAATAATGTTTACGCGATAGCGTTTATTTAATATGAAAATTATACGTTTAATGTAAAATGCAAAACCATGCATGAACTAATATGATGACAATGATGTTAATGATATGTAGACTAAACTTAGTCTATATGAAATATCCTCGATGATATGATCATGAATTCACAACTAAACCATTAAGGTTACGTGAATTTGATACTCGTAAACCTAGTTTACGATAAACGATGAAATAGTAAATGTGAGAAATGACCGGAAATTGAGAATTGTGACATTCTTCCCATGTCAGCGGAATCACGTCCTCGTGATTCAATTGTTGATACTAGTCCGAACCTTGACAAGAGTTCTAAAAGTTCATGCTCGTACAAATAGTCTAAATGATCATGTCAATGCCCATACGTACAGGTTCCCCATTCAACTAAGTACGTGCCCGTGATTAGATTTGATAGGGTAAACTTACCCAATATCGAACGTAGCCCTCAAAAGACCTTTAGATAGTGACTTGAGTAAACTTGTTTCTTAGCTTGACTTTCGCAACTCATCAAACAAGAACTGTCACTAGATCAAGCTAGGAAACAAGTCTTTTGAATGAAGTCTTTTGAAAGATTCGCTCGATATTGGATTTGCTTACACAAATCAAATCAAATCAACAAAATATATTACAACTAAGGTCGATATCGATGGGTCACAAATTAATCAATGCCGTGAACGTGGTAAAAAAAATTGGAAAGAAGTTATGCACTCAAAATCATGTTGTACAAAAATAAGGTGGTTGTTCAAAGGAATGTACCCGTTACGCGTTGCGGGCTTCCTCGGTACCCAAATAAAATGCTCGACCACGTGCGGGAGGAACATCTTTGTTCTGATCTTGTGGGCCTTCTATTGCCAACGCCAGGTTTGGACGATTACCTCCTTGATTGGGAGTTCTTTTCAGCTTTGGACAGGTATTGCGAAGGTGATCTAGACTTCCACACTCGTAACATGCTTTTCTCGTCCTTGATTTCCGAGCCTGTTTGAGCAATTCCGCGAAGTGACCCGTCTGTCCACATTTGTCGCACCTTGGGCGTCCCGAGTGGTGATAGTTACATCGAGTGCACAAAGGATGTGGGCTCAGATATCCTTTGCGCCCGAGTAGTCGCCCATAGTTCCTGGTTATTCGTTGCCTCTTGTCTTGCCGACCTCGGTCTCGGCTTCCTCGGTGATCCTCCTGCCGCTTTCGTCCATTGTCATTCGCTTTTGCTAGTCCTCCGGACCGATCACATCATTTGTCAAGCGATCGCCATACCCCGCGGCTTGCGAGTGGTTGGGTTTGATGAGGTGGCGTCCCTCCTAATTTCGGTATCAATCCCCATATATATCGGTCAATCAACTTCTCCACGGTGGAAACCATGTGAGGAACCATCCTAGTTAACTCGTGGAAGCGGATCGTGTACTTGTCGACTTCTACTCCAACCATCAAGTGATTCCAAAATTCCGCTTCTAGCTTCGCACTTCATCTTTCTCGCAGTACTCATCGGTTAGTAGTTTCTTAAATGCTTCCCAAGATAACGCATTTGCCCCTCTTCCTCTAGTCTGCGGTTGGTTGTTCCACCGTGTCAATGCTCGACCGTAGTAGACCGTGAGAGAACTCAACCTTGTTTCCTTCAAGACATTTCGTGATACTAAGTTTCGACTCAACATTCTCGAACCAGTTAGCGATTCAATGGCACCTCGGTACCATGAAATTCCATTGGCTTGCATGTCATGAAAGTTTTGTAGTGCATCCTTGACCGGCGTTTGAAGTACCTTCTCCGGCGTTGGTTCGTCTAGCATCGAGATGTGTTATAATTTGGGTGAGTAGATCCGCTATTCCAGCAGCGTTGTTGTTTGGATTGTCATTGTTGTTTGGGTTGCCGTTGTTGTTGCCTCCTGAGCGTGTGTTTCTTGCAGCCATGATCCTACAGTGGACCAAAACATCGGGTTGAGTAAACGACATTCGAACGAAGTCAGATGAGGTGCAGAACGGTGGTAATGTGTGTTATAGTGATCGAAATATGACAGGATCAGGAACATGCTATGCCTAATAAGTCGAAAGATAGAAAAGAAAAGGTATTGACAAGGTACGGTAACGTAGACGTGAATATAAAAACATGCTATGCATACCCACCCAACCAATGCAGTTTCAGGTGACCAGACTCTAAAGACTCGACTAAACATGATTTAAAACTACCACTCTTATCATTGCATGGTTCTTCATAAATTAGACATAGTTGATCAGGCTATGTATACTTTATGATTAACGATGCAACGATAGGACTAGTTGACTTGGATGGTGTTCAATGTTTAATAAAAATAAAAATTTATTCCGGTTATAGCTGTGATTTTTATTTTTGAAAAATCGGCATTCTCTATAACCTTTGGCTCTGGTACCAATCTGTCACACCCTCGCCGGAGGCGGAAACACGAGGTGTAACGGAAGGGAACATAAGCACAAGATAATAGAACATACCAACGTTAAGATTTAAAAGAAAGAGTACACCATTACAATACCAGTTTAGCCGACATCGGCAAATATAGTACAAAGTTTAGATTCCAAATATAGCGTTTTATTACATAACGATTTGTAGTGACAAGTGAAAACTTCATTATGCAAGACCTGGTAGAAAAGCTTACTAACGATCACCTGAAATGCATGAGAGAAAAACGGGTCAACTATGAAAATAGTTGGTGAGTAAACATGTTTAGTAAAATAAGAAAACTAGTAAGAAAGAGTCAAAGGTTTCGGTCATCGGAAATAGTCCACAAAGCAAAGGCATTGTAAATCCACTCGGCCCAAGTTCCGCCCATACAAAACTTGCAACTGTGTGTTCACAACCCATTGCACAAAATATAGCGTGTCAAGTAGTCAAATATAAATGGTCATAGTAGTCCATAATATAGTACCACGTATATAATAATTGTGGATGCTCCAAACATGGGAGACTTTGCGGTGATGCTCGAACAAGGGAGACTTTGTAGTGATGCTCTGATGAAGCCAAATTATCTTTGGGTGCCACTACCCAAAGTTATCTTGGTGCCTCTTCCCAAAGATATCTTGGGTGCCTCTTCCCAAAGATATCTTGGGTGCCTCTTCCCAAAGATACTCTCCGAACACGGGGACTTTATCTTGATGCTCGAACATGGGAGACTTTGGGACAAGGTCATAACATGTACGGTTCAATAAGTTCAAATAAGTCATAATTTCATAATTAAGTTCAAGGATTTGCTTTCAAGTTCACAAGTTCTAGTCAAACCAGTTAATAAAAGTAGTAATCAATTTAGCTCAAGAATGGTTCATGCATTTCGCCCCAAAATATAGTAAAATGGTAAAAAGGGGATGTGATTACTCACCTGTTGCAATAGTTATGATGACAGCGTGGATGCACAGAAATGAGACTCAACACTCTAACCGCGACCTATTATGAATGATATGCTCTAATATAAGTCATGAAACAATGTCATGCATGCAAACTCATATGCTATCCACACCACTTGTACATTTTGGAAAAATAAAGTTTATCGTCGAAATATATGTTTATGACATACTGCCAAGTTACCAAGTACTTTACAAGTACTTACGTCGAAATGATATCCTACGATAATCATTTAGTGATTTATTATGAAAATATAACTTTTCGTCGTAAAATAATGTCGTTGAAATTTCCATGAAAGTGACTAAAACGGCCTCTAAAAGTTAGTCGTAAAATGGTGCATGTCGAGTGTTAGGAAGCAAACTCAACGGTTTTAGGAAGCTTGCATCATTATCTCAAAGTTTTAGCATTTAAGTTTCCATCCTAAAGGTCTCGAACATAAAGAAAAATAGAGGTTAAGTATGGTACTTTTAGTCCAAAATATAGTTTAAGGATGGTTTTTCGGCAAAGTTTAAGCGACCGTAATTAATTCATTACAACTCTGCTAAACAAACAGTCGGTCATTTTGGAAAGTATACTTGGCGATCTCACTTTTACTAGAAAACATCACTTTATAAAAAGTTCTAAATCAATGTTAAAAATAACCTTTAACTTGGTAACTAGTTTTGCCGCAAAACTTGTCTATTAGAAATCAAGATAGTTTTCTTATATGATAAAAGTTACGGCAACTTTTGTAAACGTGTATAATTTAATCATTACAACTCCGCTTTCTACGTTTAAAGGTCCTTAGCTTTGTATCAAAGTATACTAACATATTTTTAACAAGTCGACATAATTTACAACGTCCAAGCTTCATTTTTGACTCGTACAAAATAAATAATGTTTGCTGAAATTTCCGAGAATTGATATTTTTCGTCGCCAACTTGAAAAATTCATAACTTCTTCGTTATAGCTCCGTTTAATCCGTTCAAGCGCCACGGTTTCGTTTTAAATTATATTTTCTAAATATCTAGGCCAAAATTTTTATATCTTGTCGGATTTTCCAGATTTTAAAAATAAGGACAGACCCTTTTCCAAACTTGTCGAAATGAGTTTTTCTCGCGCCAAACCTATTCTAACCCATTCAAAACAACTCCGAAGCTATTCTAATCCTACCATACACCTTCTTAGGGTGTCATGGGTTCCTAGACATCACCAAAAGTGATATGTTTCAAGGAGTATTTATAGGATGAAATATATATATATATAACACTTAAAAAACAATAAAAAGTGGTATAAACATCAATATGACTTGCATGATTTTATTAAATATGATGAAATGAACATAAAATGAATATGAAGGATGATGATAAGTATGAAATGCTTACTAGTAACTTGATGAGGTGAAGTGAACAAAGGTTTAATCCTAAACACCCTAGGTTTTTATTTCAAAACCTTAACTAAGAGTGTGTCTAGATTGTTAAAAACTTGATTAGCAAAATTTTGGTGAAGCCCTCTTGATCCCTATGGTTGGCCGGTTTTGAAGAAGAGAGGAAGAGTAGTGTGTTTTTATTTTTCTTGAAAATGATATCTAGTGTATGTGATGATAAGTAAATGTATGTATAAGATATTTGTGAATTTTGGTGTGACTCATCCAAAGATGTCGACAACCATGAAAGAATCTCAAATAAAACACTTACTTGTATGATATATTATATAAGTAAGTGTTAGTAATGCATCGTTATTTAAGGATAGATGGTAACTTGTATACATATTTAAGCATTTAGGGTAGCGTTAAATAAAAATAAATTTTAACGGAGCAAAATAAAATATATTGAGGTCCTAAAAATTATAAAAATACATTTCTTGCAAAATTGAGTGAATAAATATTTATCGGGTTGAATTTACAAAACCGTCGTAATTATATAAACATAACAATTTATATACGAAATAAATTGAAAACATCGGGTAAATTGATAATATAATTTTTATAGTCTAAAAGTGAGTATAAAAATATATTAAGATTATTTTTTTTTTGGAAGTGACGGATCAATGTTTCAAAATAATGTTTACGCGATAGCGTTTATTTAATATGAAAATTATACGTTTAATGTAAAATGCAAAACCATGCATGAACTAATATGATGACAATGATGTTAATGATATGTAGACTAAACTTAGTCTATATGAAATGTCCTCGATGATATGATCATGAATTCACAGCTAAACCATTAAGGTTACGTGAATTTGATACTCGTAAACCTAGTTTACGATAACGATGAAATAGTAAATGTGAGAAATGACCGGAAATTGAGAATTGTGACAAAGTAATCGGGAGAAATACCAAAAACCCCCAAACTCAAACCCCGAGATTCGTACCTTTCCATTTCCTAAAAAACATAAAAAAGATAAAAAAATAATCTTCCTCAACCCCAACCTTAGCGTAGTAACTTCTCACTAGCATTCTTATTCCCCTAGCGAACGATATCAATACCCGTGGCTTACCCTAATACTACACTACAACGATTAGGTTCACTGCCTAGGGTGTTATAAAACTTGCTCGAAGAAAAGGAAGTTCCTTTGACCCCGAACGACACGTGTAGCGTTATCAGTTCCCGAGTCTCTTTTAGTTTGAAATATATTGCCTTTCAAAAAAAAGTTTTATCATTACTAAAAGAGTAAATTGCATTTTTGGTCCCTAAGATTTGCCCAAATTGCAGGTTTGGTCCCTAAGGTTTGGAAATTGCAACGATGGTCCTCATTTCGAAGTTTTTACTGCATGTTTGGTCCCTGGTTTCAACCACCGTTAGTTTTGGTCTGTTAGTGGATATTCAACGAGGGTATTTTAGTCCTTTTGTGTCACTACAAAACAAAAACACTTATATTAATCTACCCAACCTACCATATCTATTTAAATATTCTACCACCCCCACTAAAAATGCACTTTACCAATTAAAAAACCCCCAAAACCTTAAACCAACCCTAATTTATTCAAAGGCAAATTAAGTTGACATGATGAGGTGTTTTTGTGGTTTACAATGTGTCATTCGCACATCATGGACTGATGTTAATCCAGGACGTCGCTTTTTCTCATGCCCCAAAGATGTAAGTTCTAAAAAATCCTTAAGTTGCTTTGATTATATGACTTTATTTTGAGTAAATTGATGTATTTTTGTAGGCTTCAAATTGTGGGTATTTTGATTGAGTCTAATTTTATTTAAAAATGATTTCATAAACTGATTCAAAACAATAATTTACAGAATCATTGATTTATAATAGAAAGTCATTTTTCGGTCATAACTTTTGCACAAACTTTTGATATAATTGGAGATGGATGTTTTTGCTTTTGAATAACAATGTGTCCTCTTTTGAAATTAAGGTTTTGATCATATTTATAAATATAAAAGAAACTAATCAAGCTTGGTATACATGTTTATATTTAACACAAAGCGATGAAAAGAACTTTCGTATGCTATGCTAAATGATAAATTGTCTTCTTTGCGTTACTTGATTATTTGCTTATCTCAAATAGCTTTTCTGCTTGTTTGATTGAATAACATATGTGATTTCCTTACCTTGCTATTCATTCTCTTGTTTGTCGATTTAGTAATATTCTGCTAATCAATGTGCTATTTGAAGGAGTGTTTGGGATAACATCTAGTTGTGTCGAAAATGTTAGTTTAGATACTTAGATAAGTCATATAACTTGAAAAATGTTTAAAACATATAACACACTAAATGGATTTTTGATTGAGTTTGTCATGTGTGCAACATAAATGTTTTATGTGCTTATATGATTTCTTTTGTTCTTGTATCGTTTTCTAAAAACAACAAGAATGTACATCGGCTCATAACCTACACTTGTGTTGATGATGTACTCTCCCATTTTCCTTTTCATGATCGCTTTCCAAGCTTCATAGTAGGATTGACAACTTGATTATTTCATCCGATATACTCAAGTAAATTATTTTGCAACGCAAATATAATTGTTCATATCCGAAAGTCCAAACTTAAGCTTTCCAACAACATATGTTGAACTAGCTCATCCAACCATTTTTTGCTGTTCACTATATGGACAACTTTTAAATTTATTTTTAACATGACACCTTCGTCACCTTAGTTGTCTCAAGTATAATATTAAACGAAGCAAAGTATCATCATTGTTACTCTTCGATAGGCCATTGTAGGAATATAAATTTTCCTAACTTGAGAATCAATACTGGAGAACTTATTGCACTAGAAACTCAATTTGACCTAACGGTTGAATTGCTTCCCTGATAGAAGTTGGGTATGTGGAATCGCCCGTAAAAATGGTCGTGTTTAGCCGTAATTGAGCACCGCTAGTAATAGTCTCATATTCATTCTCTCACTTGGGAAATTTATACTCCTATGTTTTCCTAAAGTAAGTTTACAATGAAAATACTTTGCATTATCTTAGGATTACTAATCAAACAAGTTGTAAAATTAATTTTTCTTTTAGTTAATCACAACCACTTGCCTCATCAAGCGATTATCTTGCTTTAATCGAGAAGAACTACATGACTTCATGGACGAAGCTCATTGTACGCTAATCATCATCCGTAATAACTAGATTGTCCTAAACTAGCACCTCACAACTCTTTTGTCTTGAACACCATCATGTGATCTTTTCTTTCAAGACACATACCTTGCATATCATTGTTAGTGTAAATGATTTACTAATCTAGACCGTAAATTTGTTTTAGGCTTCTTGAATAGTGCTTGTTAAGTTTGCTAAACCTTTGTGTTATTTGTGAGCTCGATCTCATTTGATAGCCTATATGTGATCTCTACATGCTCTCCTTGCTTTGCTTAACGTGTATACATGTGTGCTTGCTGTAAAAACCATTAGTTACCATCAATCATTTTCTCTTGATCATTTAAGTCCATCTTCATGTAAGACACTTAAAAGACTGAGTAACTTAGGATATGTAGGTGCTAGACCTTGATAGAACCCAATCACCTCTTTTTCACCTCATCTGTTAGCCGGATCCCTAGACTTAAGCTAGCCGAATCCCTCTAGTGAGGAAACCGGTGGAACCGTGGAACAGTAGGAACTTTATCTCTTTAGATAATCATTTCAAATTTCCTTTTTCCCACACAAGCACTTGTTCAACACTTAGGATTAATTGTTCCCTATATGTTTATAAATGAGTTGCATTTATATGAGTCTTTACGTGTTCTTCCTTTTTGTTTCATGATTTTATGTGAACAATTTATCCATTGGTATAAATGTTTTCCTTTTGTACTAACTCTTTTGGATTCTTGTAGGATGACAATAGTCGATTTCATCATCAAGTCACGTTGTGCTCATTCGCACATTTTTTTATTTCTAATCTTGCATCATCCTAACCATCTTACTCCACTTTTATCACTACTCAAAAAGTCATCATGTCTACCACCTCTAAGGGTGAGCATATGACCCGAACGGACCGGACCGACCGAAGGACCGACCGGACCGACACGGACCGAGACCGGACCGACCACATTCGGTCCGGTCCGCGGTCCGGCTTTTAGGCTAGTGGTCCTCGGTCGGTCCGGTCCGGACCAAACCGACAATTGGCCTTGTTGGACGGACCGACCGAAGGACCGGTTCGGACCGAGATCGGACCGGACCGACCACATTCGGTCCGGTCTTGGTCTAGGGTTTATGCCGAAATCGGTTTTCGGTCCGGTCCGGTCTTAGCCGGTCCGGTCCGGTTTTTGGACCGTGCACACCCTTAACCACCTCTATTGAGTCATCAACCAAGTCAAAGATTCACCTTGATACCTTTCATCACCTCTACCACAACTTCCATACCTCTAAGTCATAATGATGATTTCTATCATTATCAACGTGTCCAAAGGTCTAGTTCATGATCTACGTGATGAAGTATGCCTCATGTTCTACCACATCCTATTTGTGTCAACCACATCCTACAAGTGTCTCACTACCACTACAATTCATGGTCCCTCAACCATCCTTCACAAACATCTATGTTGGCAAAAGCCAAGTGAATTTTGTAATGAAATGCGTCTCATCCCTAAGCACATTTTTTTTCTTACCTTGAACAAACCTTACAACCTCTAAACCAACCATGATGATGCAAGTAGTAGGATTATTCTCTTTTTGACACTAATCCTTTCTTTGTAGGTTCATACATATACACTTTGATGTGTATGGGATTCTCGTCTATTCATGGACGAAATTTTACACTTGTTTTTGTAGGTTCTTCTTGACGCCCTCGAGCTAGGGGAGCTTCTGTCAAGCTTTTACAAAGTGCATCATATGACTTACTCGTCCAAGGACGAATATAATTTTGCACTAACTTTTTGTTTTGTAGATTTTCAAAACACACTAGGAGAACTTGACGCTCTCAATAAAGGGAGTTTTTCGTCAAAGCAAAAACATTGCAAATTTTGCAATACTTTCATCTTAGCCTTCCTAAAATACTTGACGCCCTTAACAAGGGCGAGAACGGTCAAGGGGAGCATGCACATTCATTTTCAAAATTCCTTTATGTTTCAACAAAAGGAGATTTCTTTCTCATCATATATTTTTCCTTTTTCTTTTCTTCTTAACACTAACCTTGATGTAGGTTAAGCCTAAAAAATTTGATCCATTGAGCCGTTGGCAATAATGGTTATAATTCAAAGGATCTTTCTATTTTTTTGTATGTGATTCTCTAGGTTCCTCTTAAAGGCGAGATCACCACCTTTTGAAGACGTGCAAGCTCAACGTCATGAGTTGCTAAGCTTCGTCATTAGTGTTTCGTGTTGAAGGTATTGGCGTGGTGTGCCAATTGGAGCAATAAGGTGTTTTTCTTTTAACTTCACTAGGGATGATGCAAACTCGCCATTCTTGGGAGAAATTAAGGTTAAAGGACACACCCTTTTTGTTTCGATAAAAGGGGGAGAAGAGTGTAAACGGAGAAGGTAATGTATAAGAAGTACGGACACAAGTAACTTTGACATTTTACCTATCTATTACGTTTACATATATTTTGATGAAGAGTGTAAACGGAGAAGGTAATGTATAGGAAGTACGGACACAAGTAACTTTGACATTTTACCTATCTATTACGTTTACATATATTTGGTCATCATCAAAAAGGGGGAGATTGTTAGTGCAAATATTACGATATTTAATCTATACATTCTCATTTGTTTTGTTGATGACAAACATGTAACTTGTAATACATAACGTAAAATGTATAAGTTACTTGTAATTATATATTGTCTCAACACCTCTCGACGACTCAAGTCCTTGTATGCTACAACACATGTTCGTACATGTTTGTTATGTTGCGTTATGATCAAACCCCCAACAAACCATTAAAACATGTTTAGTTAAATAGTTTATGTATAACAACTAGTGTTTACATATTGGGTAAATGTATACATAACTAGTATATATTATAAGGGGTAATATAAATGGGTAGAAAACTTAAGTATTTGACCCATTGACCAAATACATTGAATGTAGTTGGGTAAAACCCAAAGTCCATAACCCATACCCAATGTCTAGATACATTGTACCTTGGTGAGCACTCAAAACCATGGACTAGATGCATTGCATCTTGTAGATACATTGAATCTACTTGGTACCCATAACCCATGACCCATACCCAATGTCTAGATACATTGTACCCTTGGTGGGCACTCAAAACCATGGACTATATACATTACATCTTATAGATACATTGAATCTACTTGGTACCCATAACCCATAACCTATGACCCATGACCCAAAACCCATGGGTAAAGGGCGTCCACGGATCCCCGATGTCTACTCGGACGGATCCTCGAGGAGGGATCCGTGGGATCCGAGGAACAGTGGCTAGTTTTCCTCTATAAATAGTGAGACATTTCTTCATTGTTTCATACACTTTTACACATAGTTTCTCTCCACCATTTATAGGATAGTTAGATCATTAGGAAACATGTAAACCACCCACATCTCATATAATCATAATGCTTCTAACTTTCATTTATTGTAAGCATACTCCCGAAGTGATCCTCCAAAGCAAGCTTAGAGATCTTGATTCCTCACCTACTGAAGTGATCACCCATCACAAGATACAAGCACATGAAGATCTTTTACAACAAGCTTGGAAAACTTGTCATCTTCATTCATAGAAGACTAACTACATCATGCTTTGGGTTCTTGATGTTTAGTCTAGGATTTCATATCCATTAGACACATTGTCTTGGATAATGTGTAGTATCATATTCTTGTATCTATGACTAGACTAGATGGTTTATGTGTTTGTGCCATAAAACACAAGGTTTGTTATGTTGGGCCACAAAACATAACGGGTGTCATAGATGTGTCAAAGGCATTAGTGAAGAGTGTCGAAGATCCGTGTTGAAGGCATTAGTAAAGGTCTTTGAAGGATCGTGTCAATGGCATTAGTGAAAGATGCCTAGGGTGTACATTCGATATGGTGTGTTTCGATGTACAAGATAGAGTAGTATTGGATCCAAGGATGGTGATATCCTTGATGGTGTTGTAACAAGGAGTAGATCTCCTTGAGATTAGGTGTTGTGTTATGATGGGTAGTAGTTCCTCCATAATGGAACTAGGTGCTTAGCCTAGTACCTAATAAAGGGTAGGCGACGTTGTGATAGGTGTAGTTCACCTTGGTGTAAAAGAACTAGGTGCTTAGCCTAGTACCTAATAAAGGGTAGGCGACGTTGTGATAGGTGTGGTTCACTTTGGAGTGAAAGAATCCGGTGGTTAGCCTAGTACCGGAAAAAGAGTAGGCGACGTTGTAAAGGCTTATCCGCCATAAGGAGTTGGTGTCGTGTAGTGATTACGAACTCTCGAGTAGGTGACTCGGGGAGTGGAGTAGGGCAAGGAAGGTGTCCTTGTAGCCGAACCACTATAAATCCTCGTGTTGGTTTGTCTATCCTTTTACTTATCGCTTTACGTTTATTCTTGCATTACATTATTTATTTTCTATGTGGTTGATGTCTATCTTTGTGATACATACTTGGTCTTTCATATAGTCACAAACTATATTTAACACTTTACATATTATGACACACTTGATCAAGAAAAAGCAACCGGACTAATAATGGTGAAACTTGATTTATAATGAACCATTAATCTTGCGGAATCTTATGTGATATTAAGGGGTTGGCCTTACATGCCGTAATGCGTTAAATGCATCCTCGCGTCGAGATTAGCAAGTGCAATGGTTTATACTATATTTGATACAAAAGTTTTAAGTTTGAAACGGAAACGTATTCACCCCCCCTCTACGTTTTCACAAAGATGATGTTGATATGTAGTTGGATTGTGTTTGTACTCTATGTGTTTATGTAGACTTGGTAGTTTCAAAGACTAGTGGTTGAATGGTTGATATAATTGACCAAAAAGATGTGTAATGGTCAATTGATTTTGTAATATCCTTTGTATGTCAAACAAAAAACTAGTGTCTACTTAAGTTTGTTATTTCACATGTTGATGTTAATTGACTAGTATATAAAAGACATATTGAAACTATACTTGAACCAAAATAGCAGATACATAACAATACTTGAAACACTACTTTCATAAGGTGCAGATACACAACATTGCACATACCAAAATAGACTTAAACCATAAGACTAAACCACAAGTCCAAACTGACTTTGACATAAAGTGCAGATACACAACACATACTACTTAATATAGTCACACATTGTCACAATACCACTACAAAAGAGTAAGTCATAGTTTAGAAATAAGGAGTGAAACACATCAAACATTCTTTGTTGGTGATAAGACTCTGTTGGCACTTGTTTTTGTTCTTCTCACACCACTTGCAGCAGGAGTTAAAGGACCTTGTGATTTTGCAATGACTTTTTGAACAAGGACAATCCTTTTCATTAGGTACTCTCTAACATATTCTAATGCAGATAAAATTGGTGAGTCCCTAGCATCTAAAAGTTGTCTATTGAAAACCTCACAGATGTTGTTGATTAGTAAATCACAATGTGCCCAAACTGTCATATTTATATGATTTGTTTGTAAGAATGAAGTTGTAAAGAGAAAAACCTAAGGTTTCACAAAGACAAGGTTATAAATCGAACATAAGTTGTAAGACCATACCGGAAAAATGGGATCCAGTCGATGATTTCGGTGCAATTTTCTTCAACCATTCATAAGCTTTTAAATTGTAGGATTTGATTTGATTCATGGCGGATGTGTTCCACAATTGTTGTTCTGATTCTGACTTTCCACAATAAGTCTTTAAAAACTCCACCTTTAAACACCAGGTTCATATTTTCATTAATATGTCTCACACAAAACCTGTGCTCTGCTGCTGGAAACAGCTTCTTAATAGCTGGTAACAAGCCCTATAATTTAAAAACATAGCAGATATTACAATATATCCAATTCAATAATGTAATTGTTAGGAATTAGAAATTCCATAGTGAAGTATCGGTCACCCCAAATATTATCTAGCATAAGTTAGCTCGTAGACATATCGTTAGTTACGTTATTTGTTAGTTTATTAGTTTGTTATTAGCGTAGTTTAGTTTAGTGCAACACCGTGGAGGAAGGACGGGTCTTTACCCACTGTATGCCTGATCCACAGTCCGTTAGGAGGACGTTTCATGTAAAACTATAAATACCCTCTACCTCCCAAGGTAGAGGGTTGTACCTTTCACTCAATCTAACCTTCTTCCTTTATTTACTTTCTCTCTCTAGAAAGGCTCCCATCTCCTACTTTCTCTCTCTAAACTCTTAAACCATACGCCTAGTATAATTATGATATGATGTGTTTGTGAAATCCAATATGTTACAAATGGTATCAAGAGCCATGGTTTGATCATCTCTCTTACATATCCTTGGATTTCTAGTGGTTTCATATGGTTTTTGGGTTTGAAAAAGTTTAGTGGTTTTTGCATCATTTGGATCATTTCTTGTGTTAAAGTTTGAATTTTGAGTGTACTTTTGTGTTTAGAATCATTGTAAGTGCTTGGGTTTTGATTTGGAAAGCTTGAATCACGTGGTTGAGCTTGTTTTGGATTGAAAAGGGTTGTGTTTAAGTTTTACTTCCTAGCGACTTGGTTCTCGGATAAATTTTCTTCAGTAGCGACTTGCTTCGTTATTTGGTAGCGACTTGTAGTTGAAGTGGTAGCGATTTGAGCCCTAGCGACTTGTCTATTGAGACAAGATGACAAACGATTACAAAGTAGTGGAGACACCACTTGCTAGCGACTTGGTTGACGTAGCGACTTGTCTTTATTATTTCTAGCGACTTGTCTTTGTTGTTAGTAGCGAGTTACCCTTTAGCGACTTGATCTCTCAGCGAGTTGTTCTTTAGCGACTTGTCAGCTTAGCGATTTGTTGTGTTAGTGACTTGGTTACTTAGCGACTTGTCTTCAAGGTTTATAGCGACTTGGTTAATTATTGTTTCTGTAGCGATTTGTCTTAAGAAGAGGTTTGACCAAAGTTGACTTTTTACGTCAAAACTTCAAACGGCCATAACTTTTGATCCGTAACTCCGTTTTCCGCGAAATACCTGTCAAAACGACCGGAACAGGCTGAATATTGTGAGGTTTCACCATGATGTCATGAAACGAATTTTTCGAGGCCCAAATCCTCTCCGAAAGGAAGTTATTGAGCTTTTAAGTTTTTAGACCTAAATTTCACCGTAAAAACGTGCATTAACAAAACCAATTCACAACCAAATATCACCTCAGCTAATCCTTCAAACAATCATCACTCCTAACACATAATCCTCTATCATTGTGTGGGTCCATCAGTTATCTTAACACGTTCTATTGGTCATTTTATCACGGGTTCTTCTTGATTTTGTAAAATTCCGTGAAAGAATCTATTTCTCGGTTTAAATCATAGACTTGTAAAATCCCGTGCATACTACAACATCATGTCTTTCACTACTGACCCAATGATTTCGGAAGTACTTAAATTGTATGATCTTGTGGACAACAATGATAATGTATGCTAATCGAGCGGTTAAAGATGTTTGAATTAATCAATGAGGATGTGAGATCTTCATGTTACGAGCACAATGAAAATGAATTGCACTCGCTAATGGTACGTAATGCCATGCAAAGGAATGTCTGCATTATACCCTATCAACAACTTCACTCTCACGTCATGTTACTTCTACCCACAACAATGGAACGAACATGTATTGCCCTTTTCCGTCAAGATTTATCCACATTAACGGGTACATTACTGTTGAACTTAGAACAATTGGAACAACAAATTGATAAAAAAAAAAAGGTTCAAAAGGATAGTTCCAGTGCTGCACTTCAAGTGATCCACAACCAATTTCAGTCATTCATCAGTGGGGAATTTACATCAGATTATGATCATGACACACTGGAATGAAAATTTGCGTGTTCATAGAGACACTTATCCATCTCAAGGATAATGTGGATAAGTATATTGAGGAAGTTACTCAGAAAGAAGAAAAAATAGATGAGAGTCTGGTTCAGTTGACTGATTGTTGTGATGAGTCGGGTAATGTTTCGGTTGAAAGATCGGATGTTGTTGAATGTAGAATAACAGAGACAACAAAGAATGATGCAACCATCGGTTCAAGAACTCCTATCACACAAGAAGTGGATGCGATGTCGAAAGGGGATGAATGTCGCACAATCAAAAGATTGTAGTGTGGAGTCGGGTAAAGCACCGGATGATGGATCGATTGACCGAATACTGAGGCTTAGAGATTGATAAGCTTGACACGACCCGGTGGTTCGATGACTCTTATTACACATGATATGGATGCGGATATCGGACCGAAAATTAAACAGGTTTCATGTAATGAGGTACCCTTAGCTGCTCAACATAGTGCATCCGCTAAAGTACTTAAACAACCGATCATGATCTTTGAACATGACTTTGATAAATGTTCATGGCGGAAGGCGAGTCGAGATTAAGTGTTTCAAAACAAAAGATATGGTTGATAAAAAGGCTTTTGATGAACTTTCAAACAAATTCTCAAACCTTGAAAAACATTGCATTTCACTTGAAATTGCAATCTGAGTAAAAAGAAAGTTTTCAACTTAACAAACCATGTAAAAATCCGAACTTCACGAATTCGTGAACTTTTGAAATAAACGATTTAAAAGCTCACTTCAAGCCAAAAACTCTACTATCAACAATTATAAGAAACATATTTCTGGTATGCAAGTGAAAAGTAATTTGGTTACAAGTAATTCGATGTTAATGCTATTTATGATATTCATATGAGAAATGATGAATTAGCAGTTTGTGTGGCCAAATTACTAAAGGAAAATGAGTCTTTGAGAAAGCATCACATAGAACTAAGTGACTCTGTCAAAGAAGCTAGAACTAAGTCAATGGAACAAACAAATTCTTTGATAGCAAAAATTGATGAACTCAAAGCTCAACTTCAGAAAAAGAGTTTCGCTATTGTTGCCTTAAAAAATGAGCTTAGGAAAACTGTAAGGAGAAGTGTGAACACTAAGTTTACAAAACCATCAACCTTGGAGAAGCCAGTTTCTCATTCCATTAGAGACTGGTCTATTGTTAGGCAGCCTACTGCATTTAAATCTGAAAGAACAAAATTTTCAAAAACACAGTTTGCCTCCCAAGTTGATGTGAAACAAGTTTTGTCAAAACCAGTCACTTCACCTGATTTACCTAAGAATAAGGCTTCTAGCTCCGTTAACCCTCAACAAGTAGCCACTTCTACTCCCATCACCTCTAGGATTAGTTCGAAAACAGTGTCAAAACGAAGCATTAAAACCCAGAATTCATATGTCATAAATGACTTGTGGAAGAACTATTATCTAGAACAAGTTAGGAAAAAGGCACAGATTCGAAAAGACGGAATTTTAGGTGCAAGACCTAGGGTGATGCATTCCACAAGATTTCAAGGCACTGCTAGTAGTTGTAAACCATTACCTAGGAACACTCAAAAGACTAGGGGTTGGCTTGCATCTAAGAGTAATTATATGAAGAAGAATGCTAAGCATGTAGAAAATGAAACTATAAATTAAGGTCTTTTCCGAATAAGAAACATTTTCCTAATTCACATGCTAAGGTACAATCCACTAAGACTACCTTCATGGCTAAGGTTCAACATGTTATGAAGCAAAACAAACCCAAAACTTCGCCTAGATGAATCCCAATCGCTAAATATTTGGTGTCTAGGAATAACGATAAGTCTTTCATTGTGCATAAGAATGTCACCAATCGTAGACCTTGCCACAAGTGGATTCCGTCTGTAAAATGTTTAAGGATGTTGGACTTAGGTGGATGCCTACCGAAAAATTTGTTCATCGATGAGAAAATCAAGGTTGTTGTGAAACCCCAAATGGTTTGGATACTAATGTCACTAACCAAAATATATGCAATCAAGTTTGTAATATTAGTGCAGTCGTCCTTACTCGATTCGAGATACTTGGTCCTTCACTACATGGGTGGCTTAAAGTATGGATTACAAATGGATTGATATCTCATAACTCACGGGTTCAAGTAACTCAATCTTGATATTCATTCGGCTATGACGCCTGCTCACTTCGATTCGGGCCTCGTACTTCATCATTATGGCGTCTGCAGATAACTCTTGAGCCCCGTTCCTCAAAGAAAAGAAAGGTGTACGCTTCAGTGCGCTTTATCTTCAAAAGAAGAGAAATCTTCATCTTTATGACCATTCTCATCGACATTCTTCATCAACAAGCTTCATGTTTCTCCCATGCTCATTCAGTCATCAAGTGGATCTACGTTCATTGGTGTATATTCTTATTCACTTGGTTAAATCAAAAAAGGCAACTTCGGATGCAATTTTTGAGGGGGAGAAGAGTGAATTTACTACATGTTGATGGATGTTTGAATAATGGTCATACGACTCTCCTCCAACGCCTAATGTTTCACTTACTAAGGATAAATGGGAGTTATTGTTTCAAGATATGTTTGATGAGTATTTCCAACCGCTAGCGAATGTTGATCATCTAAGAAGTACAACTCAGACTACTCAAGAAGCCCAATCTCTAGTTATTCCTCAAGGCGTTGATAATGTCTATCATAATTTTGCAGTTGCACTCATGAATAATGATCCGATCTTTGGTATTCCTTTGCCAAATCTTCACGGATTATTGTTCCTCTCAACGTGCACGCTATAAATCAACCACATGAACTTCAAGAAAAATGACTACCTCATCCGCTCGAAGTTATTGGTGAATCCTCCAGATCAGTCTCTACATGCATACTTTTAGGAAGAATGGATTGATGTTGAGGAATCATTTGTTCCGGTTCATTCAGTGGGTCAATGTACATCCGATTGTATGTTTATTCACGTGTTGAGCATTTGACACAAATTGATTACTTCGGAGTTAATCATTTATCACTAATTTGAGATTGAAGTTGACTTTCACAAAGGCGTGCTCTTATTTGATAACTTGCTCGGGCTTAAGAATTTGAGTTGAAGACTTGGTTTATCTAGTTACCAGCAGTCGGGGTGGATGGTTGAAGACCTGGTTAACTATCACTATTAGGAGTTACGTTGTTTTACTCAGTGTCACACGCAGATGACGGTGTGGATAATCGCAAGAGGTGTTAATGTCTCATACTTTGTTTAAGTAGTGAGTACTTAGAGATTTGCTTGAAGCATAAATTCTCTACACCGTTCTTCCATCATTAAGTGCAAGCTTAAGATACAAATGTGCGGAATTCGACTTCAGTTTCAAGTTTGGTATATCGGGTTTTTCTTCTTCAGTGGTCACTTCAAATTGTCTACATATGGGTTGGTAAAGATATTCAGGGAGAGTTTCTGTAGCAGTTGATTCTCACAGGATTCAGTTGAGCTAATTGTTTGTTCTTCTCTACTTCAAGAGTATTTAGCATGTATAATGTGTTGCTGATTTTGAGGCATCAAAACCAGCAAGGGGGAAGGAGACATACATCTAAATACACAACGAGTACATGTGATGAACCTAATACTTCTTCTCTATTGAAGTAATCCCGGGAAAGACAAAGGTTATAACCGTAGAGATACTAAGTGTTTACTCATAGCCTTTGGTGTATTATTCCAACTATTTGGGGGAAGGATATATTATTCCAACTATTTGGGGGAAGGATGTATTATTCCAACCATTTAGGGGGAAGTGGTCTCTGGATACTTTTGGTATGTGCTATCTTAGCCTTCAGTAGGAAGAAATATGAGAAGAATATTTGGAACGTGAGATGAAATTGCTTATCGACATCTTGATATGATTAATGGTAAAGTGCTTCGGTTAGTGCTTCATGTACACAATGTAATGATGATTCGATGAGATCGCAACCATCGAGGGAAAGATATGTGTACATCTGGGTCGCACAATATATTCACATGATCGAGCTTAATCAGTTATTCCGGAGTTGACATCCGCAGAGAAGATCAGTGATTCAACCAGTTATTGTGATGTAGTTGTCTCTTCTCTTGTTGGGTACATGTGTACGTTATGGGCTGATTGGTTATATGTTAGATAACTGGAGTGCATATGGTGAAATGAAGGTGTTGATATATTGTTCTCCTGTATTGACAACTTCTCAAACTCGAAGAGTTATGTGTACATTGGGGACGCACAACAAGTTCATGTGATAGGGCTTAATCATTTATTTCGGGTTTGATAACCACAGAAATGATCTGTGTTAACTTGTTACTTCGGTGTTATCATCTTCTTCGGGTTCTTGAAGCTTCATACAATTAGACTGTTTGCTTCACTTCTTCTTCTTGGGGGAAATGGCCTTTTTACGTGGATTTTGGTTTGAGGGGAAGCTACCAAAGATTCACACTTTGAAGGCTCAAGTTCTTGCGACGATTTAAGAGCCTCGAATGCTTTGGTGGTGAAAGTTTAAGAGATGATGACTTCTATCTTCTACAAAGTGCTGAACGATTTCCTTATCTCGGTACTCGTATCATCATCTTTTTAAACTATTTCTCTATCGTTGTAAATATTTTTCAAAAAGCAAAATACAAAAATATAAAACCAACAAAAAGAAAATAGAAAATTATAAAACCAACAACAAGCCATAAAAATCTGAAAAATTTGAAAAAGAGCAAAAATATGTTTTCTCAAGACATGTCTTCTGGTATCGATAACATCTGCGGTCTTAGAAATGTCATTAAACAATGGCACGGGACCATAGATGAAGTTCGAGCAGAAGGTGTAAATATTTCTTTTCAAAACATGTCACAAATCATATGGCTTAAAGTTATTTCAGACTGTAACCCGGGCTTCAAAAAAAAAATGGCTTGCAGTTATTTTAGACTGTAACCCGTGCTTAACAATGGCTTGCTATTATTTCCGATAGCAACCCGCTCATCAAAGTAGGAAAGTGCTGCGCTAAATCAATTTTTCAAATATTTCGTGCACTTATCCTAAATTAAAATGAGGAAAGTATGTCGAAGGACTGCTGTTCCCACACAAATGTTTTTCCTTCTAAAGTTCTTCAGAAAAATATTTGTTGTTTTCAAAAATGGTGGTAAATGAGTTGCTTGAAAATCAATCAGTATCGGAGTTTTCATAAATTTGCAAACTCAATCAATGACTTCCGCGCTTTTAATCTTTTCATAAAATGAGTCATTGATTGAGGGGGAGAATGTTTTTCAAATTTATATCATCTATCGGAGTTATCTAATTATCCTAAATGCTTAACTAAAAAATGATGTTAACCTACGTTGAAGGACTAGGTGCCTAGGATATGATTGTTAGGATTAGATGATTAGAGTTTGATAAACACATTGTTCCCATACCTTTTATGATATGATTGATATGTTGGATTGACTTTAATTAGTCGATTGCTGTTTGGGTGATGTCGACCACCATATATCTGTATGTGTGTTCACTAACGATGCGGTATATTGGTATATAAGAATGTTCCGATCCGGATCCCACAATTGAAGATGATTGGATGCCAAAAGGAAAGGGTAACGATATCTTGGGTTGACAAATGAAGAAAGCGGAGCTTAATTGGACTTCTATGGAGAGTTGGCATGGAAAAATGCAATGTAAGAGGTCTCACCGCATCGTGAGATGGTTTTCTTCAAGGACAAATGAAGAAAGCGGAGCTTAATTTGACCTCGGTTGGCATAAAAATGCAACGAAGAAGTCTCACTGCATCGTGACGGTTTTTCTTCCAAGCCCTACGGCAACAACGAAGCTTCTCAACCACCTAACGTATCTTTGTGCAGGATAATAGTGTACCATTTCTTAAACAATTTTTGAATAATATTGTTTTGAAAAATGGAAAAATATTGTTTTGAAAATTAATTGGACTTAATTTTGAAAATCACCGGACTTCATTTTTATCAAAACTTAAGTCATTCAATCTTTGACTACGGTCATCGATTGAGAGGGAGAGTGATTTAAAATAAAAAAATTTCAAACGATATTTCTTCACAAAAGTTCCGATTTGTACGAAATAAAGTGGTGATCTAAAGATTTAATGTTATGTCATGGTATGATTTTTCTTTAGAATCAAGATCTTTCAAAATGAAACTTTTTCTGTTCTTGTTTGATTGTGAAATTGTTTTATTTTACTTAAAGGTCTCTTAAAACAATCATACCTGACACTAACAATCTTTAATGTCTAAATCTGTTCCTTATCTATCTTTTTTCAAAATTAAATCTTGCCACGTCTTTCCCCAAAATTTTCTAAATGATTTAAATCTTTTGGGATCACAAATCTCAAATGGTTTGAAATTTTTGATCGGGGGAGAGATCGTGATTTAAATCTCAAATCTGTTTAAATGGAATTGGTTTTAGTCCTTTAAAGGCACTCCTGCCTCCATGTGCCAAACGATTTCAAATATACAATGCACATGTTGAGGAGGAGCATTTAACCAAAAACCAGAAGAGTATTTAAACCAGGCGCATTTTCTCCCATATTTTCTAAATCTTATTAAATCTCTTGGGATCCAAAATCTCAAAGGGTTTGATATTTTTGATCGGGGGGAGAATTTGTGATTTAATATGAAATTTGATAAAAGGTGATCATTTTGATTCAATTGTGCAGGCTGCTCTCTCATATGTGGTAAACGCTTTCGAATCTCGAAGCACATATTGAAGGGGAGCATTTCAAATGAAAATAAACTATCAAGGTACAAATGCTTTTATGTTAACATAAAGTACCTTGATTGAATTTTTAAATGGTTTCTTAATGGATTTTGTGATCGTGGATGTACTTCAAATGAACTTTTTCCTCTATGTGATAAAATGATTTCAAATATCCTACGCACATATTGAGGGGGAGAATTTACCAAGAAAATCAAATGGCTTTTTCTATGAAAATTGTGATCAAAGAAAATATTTCAAAGTCCTCTTGCCTCCATGTGCTAAACAATTTCTAAATCATCTGCACATGTTGAGGGGGAGGTTTTCTAAATGATCAAAACTATTAAGGTACAAAATGCTTTGATCTCGTATCAAAAGTACCTTGATTGATTTTCCAAATGATTTTTCAATTGGTTTCATGAAGGAAAGAGTTGTACCAAAAAGACTGACCAATTTACTTTATGCATGGTGTTATAAGGATGGTTAGGCTAGGTATTAGTTCCCACAATCCCGCCAGAGCCGGAGGGATCTACCCAGGGATAATCCACTAGATAGTGTAGAGTCCTTAGGTATGATGAAAAAAGGAGAAAAGTGAGATATGGGAAGAGTGCGGAGTGAGATAAAGCTAGAACTGGAATAAACCCAACAAGGTTCTAGTAATGAAGTCTCGGTAAGCACTGAAGGGGTTGAAGAATGAAAAGGAAATGAATATGAAAAAGGGTGAAAAGAAATAGCCCTCCAATAATTCAACCTTAGGGCAGAAACCGGGTTCAATACATATGCTACTGGTGGTTACCAAGGTAACACTGGTATTGAAGACAAGACGTCATGGACCCAGTGACACACTGCACTAAACTTCCCAAGCTACTCAAGTTCCTCTTAAAAGGGCTTGTTTCATTCTCACGGGGAACCGACATTATCTATCGAGTCTCTCTTAGAGATTGTTGATATTGAAGAAGGAGACCCTCTCTCTAGTCTCCGGCATAGGAACCAAATGTGCACTATTAAGTCTAGAGCCAAGAGATCATCCATAATATCTCGTTAGGACACAAATATAATGAAGACTTGCTGTTTCACACAATGTGGAAAGTAAGTATATATTGAGAGTCCTACGCATTATCCTTGTGGTATTGCCAGAACATCTGAGTGATATGTTAAATATTCACGATGAAGATGGAAATCCTTCTAGAGCCAACATCAAACAAGCTCTTGGTGGGTGACATGTGAAATCTTGCAAAAGATCAAGCTTGTGACAACTGGATAGAAACGATGGGGCGATTCACTCGTGAATCAACCTTGGTCCAAGAAATGAATTGACGAATACTTTTGGAAAAACCGTTCGATGTGCAAATCTTTTTTTCTCTAGCGCATCGAATGTGTATTCATATTTCAAACTCAAAAAGTATCTCTGATTGAAAAAAATTCTTTTGGAAAAACCGTTCGATGTGCAAAATTTCTTCTTTTCTCTAGCACATCGAATGTGTATTCTTTTTCAAATACAAAAAGTATTTTTGATTGAAAGTTGATCTTTCTCATAAAACCTTCGTCGTATTGCAAAACTCTTTCTTCGTGCAATACGCGATTGTTTTCAAATCATTTTTCATCAATCAGTGAATCTCAATTCGCTGGTTCACTCACTCTGTGTTGTCTTCTTTGAGACGTTCGGTTTGAGAACAACTTGAACAAGCTGCGAAACCTGTCAAGGAGATTCTTGATTATACACGATCACAGGCGGTACTTGTATCGATCAGCGGGAACCGTGGGCGTGTACCTCAATTCAACGAAGTGATCAAAGACACTTTCGTGTGTTTTATTGCTAGCTGTTGTTTGCGGTACATTTGACGGTTGCGGTGATCGAATTGAGAAGTCAATCCAAAGCCGCATGCTCACGGCATCCACACTTAATTGAAGAAATCATGATTGGTGCATATCTACATAACCTGGCTCTGATATTTTATACTATGCTTCTGCTACGCTGCTGCAAATATCTTGAACCAATAAAAGCTTCCGCTACTCTGATGAAAAGATGTCATGATCCAGAAAGTGTGAGCATGTCGGTCCGAAAGTCACAACATCACATAAAGGCAACACTACAAAGGGTGATCCAGAGATTTACTGTGGCTGATGATCTCATTGAAAGCTCGAAGATCATCAAAGATGTGGATCAGTTAAAGGCCTCCACTAAAAGTACAAATCAATGCGGACTTTAAAGAATCACTGCTAAAGCACAAAGATGCAGATGTTGAAGAATTAATGTCTACGAGCTCAAGACTGAAGATTAAATATAATGCTAGGATTCTAAATGTAAAACATGGGGTGACCTCCCTTAAGGGGAGATTGTTAGGAATTAGAAATTCCATAGTGAAGTATCGGTCACCCCAAATATTATCTAGCATAAGTTAGCTCGTAGACATATCGTTAGTTATGTTATTTGTTAGTTTATTAGTTTGTTATTAGCGTAGTTTAGTTTAGTGCAACACCGTGGAGGAAGGACGGGTCTTTACCCATTGTATGCACGATCCACGATCAGTTAGGAGGGCGTTTCATGTAAAACTATAAATACCCTCTACCTCCCAAGGTAGAGGGTTGGACCTTTCACTCAATCTAACCTTCTTCCTTTGTTTACTTTCTCTCTCTAGAAAGGCTCTCATCTCCGACTTTCTCTCTCTAAACTCTTAAACCATACGCCTAGTATAATTATGATATGATGTGTTTGTGAAATCCAATATGTTACAGTAATCAATAACAAGAATAAGTAAGCAAGATACCTTTTGTCTATCAGTTATGAAGGTAAAGTTGGAGTTGCTGTATAAGTCCAAGTCATCCCCAAGCTGTGACAAGAACCATAACCAAGACTGAAAAGACTCAGATTCTACAATTCCATAAGCCACTGGATATATACCATTATTTGCATCCACGACACGGTGTTAAAAGTTGTCCAGGTATTGGCCTTTCATGAAGGCTTCATCTAAACCCAACAAATCCCTACCACCGACTTTGAAACCTTGTTTTCAAGGCTCCCAAACAAACATATATCCTTTTAAAAGTCCTAGTTGTAGATTCGGGATCTCCTTCCTTTCAAAATCTAACTTGACAGTTGTGTTTGGGTTGTATACGTAATTCAACACATAGTCTCTCAACAACCCATACTGCACTGAGCATCACCCTTTATAACACTCTGCCTTTGCCTTTGCTCTAAATGCTTTATGAGCAGAGACTCCCACATGGCTGTTTTTGCATTTGATCTTGTATAGCCTTTGTTGGCATCTCTGGATTCAACTGTATCAGATCTACAACATGTTGAGATAGAAAAGAAGAGGGTGCAAGCCTTGATTTTTCTAGACAAGAGACATTTATGCTCATCCTTGAAGGTTCTAACAACCCATTTCTGTGTTTTATCAGTAAAGTGGATGTACAAAACCCAAGGGCATTTATTGTCCTTTTCCTCTTGTTCAATGACATTTTTACCCTTTCCCTTTTAACTATTCATTGAGGCAGCTGTTGTTGTCTTCTTTTGTTTATTCAAAGATTCTCTTTGGGTACCACTAACTAAAGTTGGCATGGTCCCAAGACATTCAGCCCTAAGCCTAACCCTATCATTCTTTTTCAGTTGTATATTTCTCCTAGTTTCAACAATGTGTGCCTTAATTTTCCTTTTGGCTTCTTCCTTATTCACAAACTCTTGGCCAACATAGAAATAGTTAGAAATCCTACTATCTCTAGCAGATGCTTTTCCTTGTTTCTTAAGCTTCCTAAGTTCGATTTTCTACCACTATCAACATCACTACCTACATCACTTCCATAAGAATCAAAGTGAAATTCCTCAATATCATTCTCATCAAATTCACTTCAAGTATGTAATGGCTCGACACTAGACTGAAGTCCATCAACACTAAACCTAAATCCAGTCATATTAACTTCCACTTCATCACAGATTTGTTCCTCATCTATTATGTCATTAACATCATCATTAACCCCTTCATCTACATTCTCATTATTAAACCCTTCATCTACATTCTCATCATTAACCCCTTCATCAACATTCACATCAGCTATATGCTCATCCTCACTATTAAGCCCTTCATCTACATTCTCCTCAGCTACATTCTTACTATTAAGCCATTCATCTATATCCTCATCCTCTATATGCTCATTATTCATCCACTCAATGGCCAACATCTTTCTACAACTAGGCAGTACTTTTCCCTGAACATCAACTTCATTCAAATCCACTATTTCATCATCACCTGCTAACTCTCTAATTTCAACCCCTCCCCTAAATGTAGGCATGTAGTATGACTCAACTGTGGTCATTGTGTTCTATATAAACTTCTATAACCTTATGCTTTGAAACATATTTAATCATGTTAACAATATCATCATCACATGCTAGTGCTCTTAGTCCCCAATCTAAGCTTTTCCTAGGTAACTTAAAATGATAATACATGATTTGGTTAGGATGATATTTTAGCTTCTTAACAATGTTATTAAGCACTTCAACAGTAAACTGTTCACTATCCACTAAATCCACAAATTGAACCTTACCACTAATGTACTTCCTATTAGGCATGTTAGTGAACCTTCCACCATGATGCACCTTCATTGAGAATATGTTCAGAGTGTTGGCTGTTTAATAAACAAAATCCATGATCAGAATTTAAGTTACCAAAATATGCAATTTATTTAACCAAAAACAGATTATGTCTTACCATATTGCGTAGAAGGATCATAATCCATCATATCATGCAAGCGAAAACGCCACAACTGGACTCCCCTAACCATTTTTTACTGTCAATCTTCAAGGACGATTTTTGCAGTGATCAAGAAAAAAAAAGATTAAATGAGAGTGGAAATTAGGGTTTATTAAAAGTCAATGGGTAAAAATAGATTGGGTTTATTAAATGAGAGTGGGTAGATTAATATAAGTGTTTTTTGTTTTGTAGTGACACAAAAGGACTAAAATACCCTCGTTGAATATCCACTAACAGACCAAAACTAACGGTGGTTGAACCCAGGGACCAAACATGCAGTAAAAACTTCGAAATGAGGACCATCGTTGCAATTTTCAAACCTTAAGGACCAAACCTGTAATTTGGGCAAACTTTAGGGACCAAAAATGCAATTTACTCTTACTAAAAATATAGCGTTATGTAAGTTAAGCATCTTCAAGGATGAGTTAGGAATTATTTTTTTCTTAAGAATAAAAAGTATTCTAAAAGCATTTTACCATTAACCATATGACTTTTTTTTTATGTGAAAGGCTTGAGGATCCTCCTCAATTCTTTCAAGTAATGACTTGAAGCAAATCTCCCTCACATAACATCTTATTTTATGATTAAAGGGTACTTAAGATGTTTTTGAAATGACCTTTCTTTTTTTTTTTTTTTTTTTTTTTTTTTTTGCATTGGAGGTATTTTTAAAACAATACTACAATAGTTTTTAAGTATTTTTCTATGAAAAAAGTCATTAGCAACATAAAATAATGGCTCCATAAATATATACAATGCGAAAAGTATAAAAAGTAATAGCCATTGGATCAGATTTTAAAGTAACAAACCTTACGCTTTGTTCTCACAAATTTTAAATTTAGAATTTATTAAATTGTTAAAGGACCAAAATGAATGTTGATCGATCATAACTCTCCCCTAGAAAAGAAACTTTGGTATGTTTTGTTCGGAGCGGTGTGAAGCTTTTTAGGGCGGTGAGCGGTGAGTGATGAGCAATGAATATTTTGATTTTTAGTAGTCGTTTGACAAATGAACGGTATGTATTTTGATTTTTTGTGATCGTTTGACAAAGAAACGGTGAATTGTGGTTATCTTTTTTAAGAAAGCTAGTTCACCAAAATGCTTGTTTAAGAAGTTGTGACAAAGAAGCGATGAACTGTGTTATCTTTATATGTGATAGTTTAATATAGTAGATGCATATATCGTAGTTATTTGGCCATAAATGAAGGTTGAATATAACCATGTTGTCGTGTTGTACGTAAGTAGCACCCGGTCATTTTACACATATAACCATGTTCTATTTAAATATGTATATATCGTTTTACGTCATTTTACTCATTTATAATTATAGTTACATATGTTACCATACGCTTTTTTTTACAGTTACTACTCACAGCTACTCATCACATGAACTGTTCAATGCTACTTTTAACAAACATACCCCTTGTGCAGTTATACTGTGTTCTCAAACTTTTTTAAAAGGAAAAGAAAAGAAACAAACTTTATTTCGTGAAAAAACAAATTGTGTTAAAGAGAAAATATGTTACAATCTTTTTTTTTTTTTTTTTTTTTTTTTTTGCATTGGAGGTATTTTTAAAACAAAACTATTTTTCTATGAAAAAAGTCATTAGCAACATAAAATAATGGCTCCATAAATATATACGAAAAGTATAAAAAGTAATAGCCATTGGATCAGATTTTAAATAACAAACCATACGCTTTGTTCTCACAAATTTTAAATTTAGAATTTATTAAATTGTTAAAGGACCAAAATGAATGTTGATCGATCATAACTCTCCCCTAGAAAAGAAACTTTGGTATGTTTTGTTCGGAGCGGTGTGAAGCTTTTTGAGGCGGTGAGCGGTGAGTGATGATCAATGAATATTTGGATTTTTAGTAGTCGTTTGACAAATGAACGGTATATATTTTGATTTTTTGTGATCGTTTGATAAAGTAACGGTGAATTGTGGTTATCTTTTTTAAGAAAGCTAGTTCTCCAAAATGCTTGTTTAAGAAGTTGTGACAAAAAAGCGATGAACTGTATTATCTTTATATGTGATAGTTTAATATAGTAGATGCATATATCGTAGTTATTTGGCCACAATTGAAGGTTGAATATAATCATGTTGTCGTGCTGTACGTAAGTAGCACCCGGTCATTTTACACATATAACCATGTTCTATTTAAATATGTATATATCGTTTTACGTCATTTTACTCATTTATAATTATAGTTACATATGTTAACAAACGTTTTTTTTACAGTTACTACTCACAGCTACTAATCACATGAACTGTTCAATGCTACTTTTAACAAACATACCCCTTTTGGAGTTATACTTTGTTCTCAAACTTTTTTAAAAGGAAAAGAAAAGAAACAAACTTTATTTCGTGAAAAAACAAATTGTGTTAAAGAGAAAATATGTTACAACCCTTTTTAATCCATCGATGTGCATAAACAACCAAGTAAGGGTGAGCATCGGTTCAAAATCGGACCGATCAAAACCGGATTGGACCGAGATCGAATTCGACCAAAACTCTAGACCGAGAACCGGACCAAATGTGCTCGGTCCGGTCAGGGTTGGTCCGGTCCGGTCCGGTCTTTCGGTCGGTTGGGTCCAAAAAGACATAATGATTGGTTTTTACATAAGACCGATCTGCACTTGACCGGACCGAGACCGAAATAAATAAAATGTTGAGACCGAGACCGGACCGATGGTCCTTTGGTTCGGTCGGTCCGGTCGGTTTCTCGGTCTCGGTCGGTCTTGCATATATGCTCACAGAAGTTACAACAAAAACACAAAATGTAATTATAGATATGAAATTTCATTGTATGTATTTGTTTAAACTTTTAATATAACTGCAGTATGAAATTGATAGATCGAAGAAAATCATTTGATTTATGTCATATCACAATAAATATTCACAACCGTCTTGGTGAGTAGCAGTAAACGATCAGTAACAACATATTTGGTCACTAAATGCTTGAACTTTATAAATGGTTTTAACCAGATATCTCTTTAATCTATGCAACAAATCTTATAAGCTAGTAGTAAATAGAGTCCCAACATGGCAACATCTTGTTCTTGACTTCTCTCGAAGTTGACCAGTTACTAGTAACCCTCTTGTTCTAATAGATATATAGTGTTGTAGGTCATATAGTCAAACAACACTGAAGTGCCAACATTTCTTATACAATGTTTGGGATACAATATAGAAGACGTAAAAAAACTAGATAATACCGAGGCTTCTTGGTCAATTTTTAGATAAAGCTTCAAGGGGTATCTCCTATAAAAAGTTTTTCATTATCTCTAATTACTTCAATGGAGGTAAACTCTGCTCCATCCTCATTTCTGACTATCGCATTTGTAGCATCGAATCCATGGTGCGACCATCGAAGAGCATGTAGATTGTAGCAATCACCCTTCCAATAGCGCATGCAGCAAAGAAAAAACTGAAGAGCATGTAGATGATAAGAAACAATTTCTCGGCTACATGCCCAGCATGGAGATATTTATGCGGATTCAACAGCGTTATGGAATGGTAATGTACTGAGAATAAAGTCACCTATCACATAACCGATAACATATTCAAACTCAATCGCAGATTACGCACATAAATAAAAAAGATACTTTCATGAAGCAATATTGTAATTTGTGGACTTACATAAAGAAGCCTGGCACAAATGACCCAGAAATAGCTGAAACGTATGTCCATTTCGAGCCTACAATAATAATTTGTAAGTTGATCGTATTAATACATAAAGGGGCAAATGTCACTACATATATCCACTGTTGTCTCATCTAGTTTATGTGAAGAGGTTTAAATGTCTAATTACTGTAATTTTAACCTTCTTTCAATGTTGTTTGCAACCTATAATCCTGTTAAGTATTGTTGTTTCCAACCTAAGTTTCCATTGTCATATATAGTTTACTCATTACGAGTCTACATTTAAGTTGAGTGAAACCAACACTTATGTAGCATGTTTTTTACATTAGTGTAAAAATCACATCACCAAGACATTAAAACAATAAATCTATCCAGGACATCAATTTAGTCGCCAATAATATAGGTTGTAAATTCATATTTCAGGAACTTCACAACATTAAAACTTGACTAGTAATTAAAATTCGATCTAACCTGTTAAAAAATCGGTCAACATGGGGAAGCCGTGATAATCGTATCAAACCCATGACGGTATAAAGGAGGCACATACTATATTTGCCATTAAGAAAGTAGGAAACTAGTTCAATTGGCAATGTGGATGCCACATCGGGGATAAACCATGTTGACAGGTACCTTCTGGCAATACTCTTCGGATCACGAACCAAAAGTAGTCTTTTTTTGTCAAAATAAGCAACGAAAAAGTTTAAGATTATGTCGAAAAGAAAGAAAAAATTAATTATGGAGTCTACAATGTCGATCTTTTTTAGTGATTGGGCAGAGGGTCTTAAAAAAGCAGCTTCAAATGGGTAAGTCCAAGATAAATATGCTACCATTACCACCATGAACGTTTGCCAATACCTGAAATTATTGTAAAATCACGATAAGAGAATTGTTGTCCTTCTATTGTTACAAAATTGATATCATGTAATTAAAATAATCTAAGCTGAGTGAAACCAAAACTTATTCGAATAGTCTAGATATGCATAATCATGAATGAAGTAGTAAAGTAAAATGAGTTTGTTACCTTAATCTCGAGTCAGTAGGAGACATAATCATGGTAGTGGAACTTGGGTTAACTCTTTTTTTTGTGCTCACACGTTGTGACCGTCTGTCACGGCCTTTAAGTTATTCCGAGTAAGGATGTGAATTACGATGATATTAGAGCAAGAAAAACTGGATAAATGAGAGGATAGGAAAACTTGAGGTAAATTTTGAATCATCAAGTAAGAAAAGAAAAAACTTGATAAGAAAACTCTATGATAACGTGTAGTTTCTGGTGCAATGAGTGAATCAGCTAAGTGTATCAATACTAATAGGGTTATAGCCTTATAGGATCTGATTTTTGTGTCCACCTATGTTTCTCTAGTTTCCTTTTGGATGAATGAGGTGGTACTCTCAGTTAGAGCATGGAGTATCACAACGAGGATCTTTCGCCACTCCAATGTGGCACCCTCGCCGCCCACCGCCACCATACCATCCACCTTCGCCACTCCCCAATTTGCCACTCCAACGACACACTATAAGACAAACACTTTTTGAATTAATACGTTTGAATATTACAGTTAATTTCAAACGGTTACTTATTTTTTTATTTTATTTTTTATTTTTCAAATTCAAATATTACCCCACCCACTCTATAAATAATACTCATATTTTACACAAAAATTCACACTTCTTATTCAAAAATATATTATCTTCACCATCTCAATCCACAACAAAAAATGTCTCAAGATCTAAACGAGATGTCGTTTATGAATCTCCTCAACTTGTCTTCGTCAAACCCGTCCAACCCATCGTCCCAAAGCTCAAACACTTCTTCGCAAGTCGGATTTCAAGCTTTTCAATATCCAAGACAATCACCACCGCAATTCTATCCATCACAACCATCACCACCGCAATTCTATCTATCAAAACCATCACAATCGCACTTCTATCCACCACAATCACAATACTATCCATCACAACCATCACCACCGCAATTCTACGCTTCACAACAACATTACTTTGAATCACAATTCAAAGTACCTCAATCACCACCAACCGAAACACGTGAAGAGCGTCGTCAAGGAAAAACCGCCAAAGCGCCAAAGAAAAAACAAGACCGTGGTGAATTTGGACGCGGAAAATGAGGAGGAGGAGGAGGAAGAGTCTCGAACCACAATTCGTTGGACAAGCGAGGAAGAAATTTTTAGCCGAGTGTTGGGTTGAGGTTTCCCAAACGCATGCTCGGTAATGACCGACTAAGCGATGCTTTTATACTCGGTTGGGAGGACTTCAAGCGCTCGTAGTCCGGGCCTACTCGTATAAAAATATGTGCGGGAAAATGGACTCGGATAAGCGGTGATTGCCAAAGTTTAATGGTTTTACAAGCATTTGTAGCGTAGATCCGAGGAAAATGATGTTGATCACATTGAGAATGCAAGACTTGCTTTCAAGTCTCAAACCGGGAAACAGTTTACTATGGTCCCGGCATGGAAGGTTTTGAGACAATATCCCAAATGGGACGCGCCGGACGGGATCAATGAAGATAATATCGTCGAATTATTCGGCCCTGATCCAAGAGCTCATCCCGCAGGCAAGCCTCGACTGGCAAATAAATCTAAATCAGTGGAGTCGTCAACGAGCACCGGGAGAGTCAATCGGATGCTATTGCGGAAGCTTTAGCTCAAGAGTATAAACGTAAAGTTGACGGAGCCATAGAATTGTATGAGGCGAGGATAGCGAAAAAAAAAATCATTCCAAGAGTGTCGAGAATTGGAGTTTCTCATGCATGATATTGAGGGGTTGCCGGAGCCAAAAAGATAGATCCTCAAAAGGAAACAAGATGAATTGATAGCAAAATACTACAAGACGAATTAATGTTGTATTTTTTAAGTTTCGTATGGTTTTTATTTTCCGTATGTTTTTATTTTATTTATCGTATGTTTTTATTTTTCGTATGTTTTTATTTATTTATCGTATGTTTTTTTTTTTTTTTTTTTTTTTTTTTTTTTTTTTTGTAGTTGTATTTTTATTTAAATGAATGAAATGAAATTTATTTTGTTTGAAAAATATGGAAAAGAAATAAAATGAGGGTGGGTGGCACAAATGAAGAGGTTTGAGTTAGTTGTAATTGAGGGTATTTTTAAGGCGTAGGGTACGGTGGCTGTTGAGCGCAGCTATTGCCAAACAGCGAGCCTACTAAGACGAGATATCATACCGCACTTGGATTCTGACTACTGGCCGTGGCCACCAACTCAGCGGTCGGAATTCTTTTTTTTTTTTTTTTTTTGATTTTCAGTGGGTATTGTGTTTGTGAGTAAGGTTTGTGTTTGTATTTGTGTGTGTCTGAAAATGTTTATTATGACTGTGTTGATAGTTTTTTTTTTATTCTCTTTAAAAGTTGCAGGTGGCCAAGAAAGGAAGGAAGAAGACGGTCCTATCATTTATACATTTTTATTTTATTTTTCATTTAAACCTTGTTGTTATACAAGTTTACATTATTTGCTTTGCTAATGTTTTTCTTGCACTATTAGTCCCTATTTTATTGTCATGTTATATATTTTTTTATTTAATGTACTCTTTTAAGTTTATGTAATACTCCGTATGTTATAACAATGAATTTTAATTTTAGTTAAAAAATGAAAATAAAAAAACCTACGGCACCAGAAAAGTGGTGTGATCGCTAGGGAGGGGTGTTTTAGTCTTGTAGAAAATGCGGTCTTGGTGAAAAAAGGTCTTTGAGGTGGCACCATTTTTTCTGATTACCCATGGCACCGCTGCATCAAGGCAACGATACCCAATGCTCTAAGTGAGTGTATTGGATTGATGTGAAAGTGATGTGGCACAAGTGAAGCCCAAATAAAAAGAAATGGTATGCCATGACACTCCATGCTCTTAGTTGTCTTTGATTTATGTAGTCAACGAATTGCTTTGTGATTATGTTGAAAACATGTTATTTTTCAAAAGAATAGAGAAATACAATTCAATTGCGGATGTTTTGCAAGTCTGGAAAATAAGAGTCATGGTCAACAACATTAAATTTTATCTGCAAAGTGTACTCATGCAATCTTGCTTTTTCGAATGTGGTCTTAAAGCTCTTAAAGAAATTTTCTAAGTAAACATCGTATCAAGGTTTATAAATAATAGACATTACAATAAAAAGTTTGTAATACATGTTTGCATCTTTCACTGAAAAGTTGGTTTCAAGAGCAACTTTAACATATGTTCCATTTTGTACCCGGTGCGGCACTTTCCCAAAGACAATGCACATCAAGCAACTTTTTTATACGAAACGTAAGAATTGAGATTAAACTCATGACATGGTTTACATACGAAGTCCTCCCTTTTACCCGCTCCATAATGACATTTGTGCAGACCGAACAGGAGCCAAAAGACTAACCGCAAAATACGTAAAGCGTACAACTTAGTTGGAAAGTGTCGAAGTATTTTTTTGTGAGGTCTTTCAGTTATCCTTCAGCCTTGTGAGATAAGTCTTCAGGATACCTGCTAAGATGAACAACGCGTTAGTCTCGCCCCGGGTGTTATCCCAGGACCAGACTCCGGCGTGAGAGTAAGTGTGTGTTTTACCGAAGGGTGTAGTATGAAATGTGTGTGTGTGTGAAATGATATCTTTTTCCCAATTACTGTATGCGTATTTATACTACTTGATGTCACTATCTGGTCCCTGAGACTGTCGTACTTCATGGGACCGTTGGTGTTGTCGGTGACCTTTGTCTCTGGCGTCGCCTCGACACCCGGAGAATGAGGCGAATTGTATCCGGGCTAGATGCCAAAGTCTTGTCAGTCAACGAACCCTTCGGATGGTAGCCTGTCGGTACGCCCTTCGGTAGAGCATTGAGTCCTTTCGGTAGAGCATTGAGTCCTACGGTTATTGGACCGATGAACCATATACGTAGTCATGTCCCCCCAGTATCATGTTATTTGTTTTTGACAAGTGACGTGATACTTAGTCTAGTTATTCGTTGGATTCATTCGGAGTGACTGGATTTGCTCTGGTTTCACGGGCCTTCTAACAAACAATGGGCCTAAGCCAATTGGGTAGGTGTAGGTTAGAATAATTTTTACCGAAAACTGTGGGATCGTGCCAAGTGGCAGACGTGTCGTGGCTGACGGTTCAGATTCGTCCGCGTCGCTTCCTAACACGATGGGACGTTTCGTGTCCCCACCCCCTTTGGCCTATATAAGCTGCTTTTACCCCATTTGCAATTTTTACTTTTTACTCGTGATTCCTTCGTCCGCCGTTTAGCAAGTCCTTCGACCAGATCAGGTGCGTTCTATCCCACTATTCCTTCGTCGTTTGCGCTATACCTTCTTGTCAATATCCAATGGCTTCTAGCTCCGTGGCACTCACCGCCGATACTGCCCCCAAATCCGATATGCACGTATATTCCTCTCTGCTTTCCGAAGGGGAGCTTGAGTATATTGTCAGCGAGTATGGTATACCGGTTGATCTACACCCTCGTTTACCTCCGGCGGAATTTATGATGAATAATCTCCCCGATAATGCCATCGGACTTTATGAGCAATATTTTGCTTTTCAGGCGTCCGGGTTCCCTTTTACACATTTCTTTTGAGGGTGATCAGATACTTCAAGGTTCACATTTCTCAACTGGTGCCCATCGGGTTGAACATATTGGTTATGTTCGAGATCTATTGCCGGAGCTTAGAAATTGAGCCTAGCGTGAATTTGTTCCGGGTTTTCTATACACTGAACAAGCAGGGACACTGGTTTTCTTTTCAGAGAAGGACTGGCGGAGAGTCTCGTCCACGTCTCTTTAAGGAGACATGTTCAAGTTTGAAGAATTGGAAGGACAGTTTTTTCTTGATTGACCGGAGGGCTGTCCCTGATGCCATGCCCTGGAGACATCCGGACTCAAATGTTTCGGATAATGTCCCGCCGGTGGTTATGAGGAAGCTGATGTCCGGAGGCTATGTGAGGGAGTGGTGGAGCTCCGACCGGTTCATTCCGGGCTTTTGTTTGAGGTTGGATTGACCAACGTTTGGAAGTATCCCGGGTTTCATCCGGAGTTCAAGGATATTGACAAGAATGGTAACGCAACCGTTTAGGTTTATTTTGTCTTTTCCACATGATTTCCTTTCTTGTTGGTGAGCCTTTCTTTTTCTTTTGTGTGTGCAGTTATTACGATGTCTCAATATCTGCGTTTGAGGTCCGAGCAGGGGTCCCGGTTGGGTCGGGGGCGCCCGTTGGTCGAAGGGGAGGAAATACCTCAACATGTGACTCAACCGTTGAGAGTTGATCAGCCTATTCCTGAGACGAGTAGGATCCAAAAGATTGTGGAAAAAGCAGATCCAGCAGTGTTGAAAGCTAAGGAAAAGATGAGAAAACAGGTGGAGAGGAGGCCGGCTACCGGAGCGTCATCGCTGTTGAAGAGGAGAAGGCAGGAGTCTCCTTCTATTGAAGTGCTGTCTAGTCTTGAGAACTCTCAGGATGCTCATTCGGCTTCTCCTGTAAACACTTTGAGGCCGAAAGATATCATGGATGATGCTGGACGGGGAAATGAAGGTGGTCAGGAGGGAGGTCATCTAGAGGAGGGAGACCCTTCGGTTGAGGTTCCCCCTGCTGTATCGGGGCCCACCCCCGATCCTGCCGCTCAAGGTATGCTTTAGCTTGGGGAGTACCTTGTTATTATTTTCTGTTCTTTTTTTATATATGTTCTCTTCGCAGAAGCTGGAACGAGTGCGAGTGTGGCGGATGTTCAAGAGGCTGCTCATTATCGGACCAGCCCATTTGTCGGAGGTATGTGCTGGCTTCTTGTTCATCCGGATCTGTCTTTCTCCTTTTTTGCTAACTTTTCTTAATTACAGGTGTGTTTGGCCAAATGGGTTCAGGTGGGCCTTTCATTCCCGGCTGGGGACTGACGGTCAACACCAACTTGAACGATGCTGTCCTTTGTAGAGACATGATGGCCAATCTTGCTCCCCCTTCCTTCGCGCCGAACAGGAGGATTAGACAGATGAGAGGGCTCTGTATAGGGGATGGTTTGAGTTGTGTCATGGGTCACTCGCCGTTGCTGAATTTTTCAAGAGGTTTGAGCGCTTGCATCGTCAATATGCGGAGCTGTACCGAGCCCATTCTGCTTGCTCCGGACTTGAGCCGCTGCTTTTCGAAACTCAAGCTAGCCTTCGTTCCCAGATTTCCACTAATGAAAAACTAGCCGCTGATCACCAAGCCTTTCAAGAGGTTCACCAAGGCTCTGATCAAAAGGAAGGGGAACTGAGGGCGAAGCTCGAGGCGTTGGAGGAAGAAGTTAAGGTGCTAAAGGCTAAGGAAGAGGAGCAGTCTGAAAAGATCAGATCCCTAGAGGAGTCACTGGGGCATAAAACATCGGAGCTAGAAGAATCTGAGAAGGAAGCTTCGGAGCTGAGAAAGAATATGCAGGAGGTTGCTATTAAGGCTGGGCAAGAGGAGATGCTGCGCTTCAATTATGTGAAGGAATTGATCCCTGCGGTGATTCGCCGGTTACAGGGCAGCAAAGAATATCACCAGGCCTAGGGAGCAGTGTTCAACACCGCTATCGATTCCGGATGGCTGGATAGAGTCAGGGAAGAGCGGACCGAGGAGGAGGTTGAGAAGATTGTTGCTGCTCAGAATGATTTCGATATGGAGGCTGTTCGGGGATTCACTAAGGCTTATGATGCGATGTTCACCCGAAACTTCTCGTATATTGAAAAGATCAAGCGGTCCTATCATCTCCCTTTGGCAGATCTGATGAACATTCTCCCCGATGGGACGGGGGCCACTCCTGGAGCTAGCACATCCGGAGGGTCTTAGTATCATTTTAGATAATGTTGTTACTGTCGGGCCTGCGTGCCTTGAAAACTGATGTATTTGAACAATTTTTATTCATATCTTTGCGGTGGCTGTACGTAATCTTGGACAACTTTTATTCATACTTCTATGGTTGTATGTAGTTTTGAACAATATTTACTGTCTATGTTCAAGCAGAGTCGTCCGTGTATCCGGATGGCCATTTTTGATTATTTATGTTTGTATACTTTGTGTTTGTATGTATTTTATTGTCGCCTGTTGGTAGGTATACCTGGGGGCTCATCCCTGGCGTCGTCACGCCTCCGGGGTATCTGCGTGCCGTTCGGGCATGTATGCCTCGACTCTTCCCTTAATGCCTTGGCATTATTCGGGGGTATGCAGCTGCCTTACCGAATGGTATACGGGCCTTCTCTAGTGTCGTTGCACTTACGGGGGTAACGTAATTATAACTGTTGGGGTTTTTGTTTTCTTTGGGTGCGCGGTCGGAGGTAGCTAATCTCCGCCGGTTGCACCCTATCCCTGTGCATGAGACATAGTCATGGAAAACTTTCCTCCTCCATCATGGGTAGGGGAATATATCATTACTTGACGAAAGTAAAAATAAAATAGTTCATGCCCGTAGGCTTACATTTCATTTGCTAACATTTAAAGAAAACACTTTTTTAAATTCATGGCGTGCCACTTCCGGGGCACCTCTTCTTCGTCCATAGTTTCCAGCTTGTATGAGCCATTGAGATTTGCTTCCTTAACCCGATAGGGTCCTTCCCATTTTGGTCCCAGCTTGCCTTGATCTTCGGCTCTACTAGCTTCATTCTTCCGGTATACAAAATCTCCCGGCTTAAAAGATACCAACCGTGCCTTTCGGTTATAGTACTTTTCCAGCTTCGTCTTGTACATGGCTTCCATCACGGCCGCCTCTTCTCTCCGTTCCTGTAGTAGGTCGAGATTGAGGCGAATTTCCTCTTCATTTTGTTCTTCCATTCGACGGGGGTCTTCTTCCTTGAGGCCTTCTCTTATCCTCCTTATTCTGTATGTCGGCATACCTATCTCTGTTGGTATGACTGCTTCACTTCCATAGGTAAGGCTGAAGGGTGTTTCCCCGTTGCTCGTCTTGATGGATGTCCGGTGTGCCCAGAGAACATTCGGTAGCTCATCCACCCAACCTGCCTTTGCACGTCCTAGCCTTGTTTTGATTCCCTCCATCAAGCTTTTGTTCGCCCTTTCTACCAGTCCGTTGGCCTGCGGGTGGGCTACGGCTGTGTTAATTTGCTTAATGTTGAGTTTTTCACACCACTTTTTGAAGGGATTGTCCACGAATTGTTTTGCGTTATCCGTGACAACGACGGCTGGAAGACCGAAGCGACACACTATGTTGTCCCATACAAACCTTGTAACGTCCTTGCCTGTGATCCTTGCCAATGGCTTGGATTCCGTCCACTTGATGAAATAGTCGATGGCGACCAAGATGAACTTGACCTTTCCTGCCGCTGGAGGTAGGGGCCCTACTATATCCATTCCCCATTGGTAGAAGGGCCATGGAGCCATGATTGGAGTCAGCTTGGTTTTTGGGAGCTGTGGTACTGGAGAGTGGATCTGGCAGGAGTCACATTTGAGTACCTCGTTCCTGGCGTCCCGGTGCATGGAGGGCCAATAGTAACCTTGCCGCATAGCTTTTGCTACGATTGAGCGCGGACCCGAATGCATCCCACAGGCCCCCATATGTATCTCCCTTATAACGTAGTTTGCTTGCAAAGGACCCACGCACCTCATCATGGGCACCAGATAGGCTTTTTTATAGAGCACTCCATCTTCTATGACATATTAGCTGATCTCCACCTTAGAGTGCGAGCTTCGTTAGGATCATCCGGCCAGACTCCCTCTTCAAGGCACCGAATGATAGGGGTCATCCAGTTGTCCCCTTCTTCCTCCACAATATTATTAACCTCCTTTCCTTCCGTCGAACTTTCTCTTAACACCTCTACTAGCACCTCCTTCGTCAGGTGATCCAAAGCAACGGTGGCCAACTTACTAAGAACATCTGCCTTTTGATTCTAACCCCGGGGAATGTTCCGGATTGTAAACTTTTCAAAGCCTGCTATGTACTACTTTGCCTTTGCCAAGTACTTGATCATGCTTTCGTGGCTCGCCACGTAATCCCCATTTATCTGGTTGGCCACCAGCTTGGAATCCACCCAGACTTCGAGATCGCTAACTTGCATGCTTCCTGCCATTCGTAACCCTGCTAGTAACGCTTCGTACTCAGCTTCGTTATTGGTGCTTTTAAAATCTAATCGGATGGCATAGGTGAACTCCATTCCTTCGGGGCTAATCAGTACAAGACCTGCTCTGGAGCCTTTGTTGTTGGACGCTCCATCCGTATACAAAAGCCACTTCCCTTCTTCTCTCTTCTTTGCCACCGGTTGCTCGAAATATTTGTCATTGTTTTCTCCGATGGGGGTTTCTGACAGAAAGTCCACCAAAACCTTGCCCTTAATTGCATTCTGGGGCTCGTAGGTGATATTGTAAGCACCCAATTCCACCGAGTATTTGGCCAACTTCCCGGACGCTTCTGGCTTGTTGAGGATCTGCTTTATGGGTTGGTCTGTGATTACCGTTATGGGGTGTGCCTCGAAATATCTCCGGAGCCTCCTTGACATGTGCAACAAACAGAGTGCCAACTTTTCTATCGGGGCATAGTTTCTTTCTGCTTCATTGAGTGTACGGCTTACATAACGGACTGGGAGCTATTTTCCCCTCCTTTCGGTTAGCAAGACCGACTTGCATAGTCGCTTCCTCGTAGGCGCAAGGTACACATCTGATGCTTCCTTCGCCATTGGCGTTGTTAGCGAGGGAAGGTCCGTTATCAACTTCTTCATTTCTTGGAACGCCTTTTCCGCTTCTTCCATCCACCGATACTCCTCCTTGTTCTCCTTAGTGATGTTCTTGAGTGTTTCGAAGAAGGGTAGGGACCTTTCGGCTGAACGGGACAAGAAGCGATTAAGTGCTGCCAATTTACCGCTGAGGCTCTGCATCTCTTTCAAGGTCCTAGGTGACTGCATGTCCATTATCGCCTTTGTCTTCTTCGGGTTTGCCCGGATCCCTTCCGAAGTTACCATGTACCCTAGGAACTTCCCTTCTTCCATCCCGAAGGAGCACTTTTTGGGATTCAGTTTCATGTTTATCTTCCGGAGGTTGTCAAACGTTTCGGCTATGTCTGCTAACATTCCTTGCTCTTCCTTGCTCTTGATGACCATATCATCCACATATGCCTCCAGGTTCCTTCCTATCTGCGACTGGAAAGCGGAGTCTATCATTCGCTGGTAGGTGGCCCCCGCATTCTTTAGGCCGAATGACATCTTGGTATAGCAGTAGATCCCTTGTTCCGTGTAGAACGTTGTTTTCTCCTCATCTTCTCTTGCCATCTGCACCTGATGATATCCTTTGTAAGCATCCAAGAAACATTTGTACTTGTATCCCATGACCGATTCGATCTTCCAGTCAATCTCCGACAGAGGGTAGTAGTCCTTGGGGCAGGCAGAGTTGATGTTTTTGAAGTCGATGCACATCCGCCATCTTCCGTCGCACTTCTTTACTAAAACAGGGTTGGATATCCAGGTAGGATATTTCACTGGTCGGACAATGCCGGCTTTGACCCACTCTTCCACCTCTTTTGTGACCGCCTGACTTCGATCCGCCGCCAACATTCGTCGTTTTTGACATACCGGGTCCACTGAAGGATTGGCATTCAGAGTGTGCTCGATTATCCTCCTGGGGACTCCCGTCATATCTGCAGGCTCCCATGCGAATATATCAAGGTTTCTTTGCAGCAGCTCTTTGAGGCGTCTTTTGAATTCGGATGACAGGGTACCGCCTATCGTCACGGCCTGCTCAGGGAAAGCCGGATTGATCGTCACTTCCTCCGTTAAGCCCACTTTATTGGCTTTTACTTCCATTTTATCCTGCTCAGGAGAATTGAAAAATTGCCGTTTTCACATTTTGGGGGAGTTACTAAATATTGTAACTTTCCTAGTCCATTCCTATAACAAAAGTGGCGTGTTGAGAGGTTAAACATATGGCTTTAATGATTCAGGATGAAATCATAAAGCATAATGATTCAAGATGAAATCACAAAACATATGTTTTTAATGATTCAAGATGAAATCACCTATGTGAGAGAGAAGTGGGTCGCTTGAAGGGAAATGTGGGGCGCAATTCCTAAGAGCTCTTGCAGAACAGTGCTAGTGTTCATGACCATAACGAACACGACTATGAGGACTTGACAATGTCGGGAGAGTCTTGTGTGAAGTGTAATGTCGCTCACGTAAATGGATGATGAGTTCAAGGACATCGCGTCTACTCGGATCTAGGAGACTAAGTACATCTCACAAGGGAAGGTTCAAAGGGTTACACCTACCTATCCTATGCAAGACTTAACCGCAGAAATTTCACCGAAACTTTCGTGTGTTATATATATATATTTATGTTTCTTGGTAGCTTTGCGTTCTCCTCGACGAGAGCTTCGCAACGAGCTAAAGTATGTCCAAAATGGAGTTGAAATGAATGAGATATCGTGTCTCAAAGTGAGGCACTTGAAACATAAAAACTTGGAAAAATGGGAGAATCCCACATCGCCCAAAACAAGAAGTGGATACTTGTTTATAAGGAAATTATAGTTTTGGCTATCAAATTCCTTTAGGTTGGTTATGCTCCCACTCCTACGTCTTGCTTGAGGGGTGCGAAAATGAGATTTCGGGTCAAAATAAGTTGAAGCTTCGAACTCGTGCGAGCCAGCGACCTGCGGACACGAATCAGCTCAAGCCTCGCATATGTGCGTATGTTTTCTTTGCATTTTCATTTTCCGAATTTTCCAGTAAATCTATTTTAGGAATAGATTGAAACTTATCAAGTAAGTTCTGAAATCGCTTTATGTTTTTAAAGATATGCAATCGGCTTTATGTATTAAAAGATTTGCGAACTGCTTTAGATATAACATATTTTCGTTTATATGGTGGAATATTTTCTTGGAGGACAAGTTGAGTCTTCAATATAAATCTGACCATATGTCTCATCGTTTACACATTCAAAAACGCAACTCCTTACCAAACGAGTTCCGGCAATCTTTTGATCGAAGCGCATGGGTTTCAGTGATCTTTCGAGGCAAGTTTGTCGGTCCGCATGTGCAGGCAACAAGATTGAGCAGACACAGGAAGCAGGCGAATCTGTTTTAAGGGAATCGTGTTAAACACGAGCCTCATTCACGACCTTTTCGCTTTCTTTTACATATCATTATAGAGTCATGTCTTACGCTTCTACCCCATTACATCATTATTTAATTTCATCGTTTTATTTACATTAATTTATTTATCGTCATTATAATCGATTTTATTAATAAAAGCGTACCGCTTCCCAGAGCTTAAAACAAATTCGGTTTATCCGAATTTATAACGCTTTGTTAAAAAATCGGATTTATTATTAACCGAATTTTATAATTTTCGTCGAAACCTTGTTGAGTTTCTTTGGAAATCGCTTTTATTAACAGTTTTTAACATTGATTTGGATTACGAGATCTATAACGTTTTAAGCGGTTTATTATCGGTTATAACGAAACTAAGATTGAGTTTCTATTAAAGCGATTTACTTGATTCATCAAAACCAAGCTAGAGTTTTGTTGAATCGGATCTGTACTAGTAGATACCAATTAAAGCAGTTTGTTTAGCTGCTTGTGTTTGATTTTCGGGATGACAAACACCACTACCCTCCCGTGACTACTCACGTGAGCGTGGCTGGTGCTTGATTACCAACACTGATTGCTAATCATCTTTGAGAAACCGAGAGAAATTCAATGGACATAATTTCAAGAGGTGGCAATGTAAGATGTTTTTCTATCTCACTACTTTGAACCTTGTGCGGTTCTTAAAAGAGAACCCACCTAACGTGGAACCTCTGCGGAAGGTCAATCCTCTAATGAACAAGTCGTTCAAGCCTTGGAAGCATGGAAACATTCAGACTTTTTGTGTCACAACTATGTTACGAATGGTTTGGTTGATTCTTTGTACAACGTGTCTTGCAAGACCAAGGCGCCAAAGAATTATGGGAGTCATTGGAGCATAAGTACAAAGCGAGGATGCTAGTACAAAGAAGTTCGTGGTAGCTCGTTTTTGGATTACAAGATGGTTGATTCAAAGAATGTGATGAGTCAGTTCAAGATCTGCAGGTTTGCTACACGACATACATCTTTGAGGAATGACTTTGAGTGAAACTTTTCAAGTTGTTGCTATTATTGAAAAGTTACCTCCAAGTCGGGTAGAATTCAAGAACTACACGAAGCATAAGCGAAAGGAGATGAGTGTTGAAGACTTGGTTGTTTGTCTTCATATTGAAGAGGACAACAAGTCGGCTCGAAAAAAAACACGTATACTGATTCTCGCAAAGGCAAATATGGTTGAGCATGTTTCGTCATCTTCAAAGTCCAATGTCAATGCTAAAGGCAAAGGAAAAGGAAAGAATGACAAGAAGGGCAAAGGTAAGTCCGATTACCTTGCTCCTAAAGTCGCAATTGTGAAAGCGAAGTTCCAAGGGTGTGTTTCAATTGTGACCCACCAGTCACCGTCTTTCGCTAATCGAAGATGAAAGCGGGTGACTCCACGCCGAGCTAATATGGTGAATGAAGATGTGGACATGATTTCTATGGTGTCCGATGTCATTTCCATGATCTCGAAGTTAACACAGTAGGTTCCAACAATAGGGAATGGTGGGTGGATCTGGGGCTACCCATCATGTGTGTCTTGACAAGAGTATGTTTCACTCTTTCAGAGCGGTTGATAGTGGAGAGAAGGTGTACATGGGTAACTCGCAAGCTACTTTGAAATCAAGGCGAAGGAGATGTAATATTGAAGATGACATCCGAGAAAGAGCTCAAGTTGACTAATGTCTTGTATGTTCCGAGATTCGCAAGAATCTTGTGTCCGTTGGTACATTGAACAAGTTTGGGTTTCGTCTTGTTTTTGAGTCGATAAGTTTTTCTTTCTAAGAATCAAGTGTATGTTGGTAGGGGATATGCCCTGAATGGTATGTTTAAGCTCAATGTAATGGTTGTTAAGAATGATATTAATAAAATGAATTCTTCTGCTTACTTGATTGAGTCTTCTAATATGTGGCATGGCCGTCTTGGACATGTAAAATTTAATTCAATGCGACATTTGATTAAATTTAATTGCATACCTAATTTCCATATTGACTCAAAATATAAATGTGAAACTTGTGTTGAAGCCAAACTTACAAGAGCATCTTTCAAATCGGTTGAACAAAAAACTGAACCACTTGATATGATACACACTGACATATGTGATTTGAAATCACTACCCACAAAAGGTGGCAATAAGTACTTTATCACGTTTATTGATGATTGTACAAAGTATTGCTATGTTTACTTATTGAAAAGTAAAGATGAAGCTATAGACAAGTTTGTTCTATACAAAAACAAAGTTGAGAATCAACTTAGTAAGAAAATCAAGGTGGTACGAAGTGATAGAGGAGGTGAATATGTGTCTCCGTTCGATCTATGTGCAAAACATGGAATTAGACACGAGTTCACCGCTCCCTATTCACCTCGCAGTAACGGTATTGCCGAAAGGAAGAACCGTACCTTGAAAGAAATGGTTAATGCCATGTTGATAAGTTCGGTCTAAGCCGGGACATGTGGGGAAGCCATTCTAAAGGCTACTTATCTTTTAAATAAGATACCTCGTAAGGGAAAAGAAGAGACCCTTATGAATTATGGATGGGAAGAAAACCATCATATTAGTATTTTACGAGTGTGGGGTGTCTAGCAAAGGTAGCTATACGACTCCCAAGGCCCAAAAGATTGGACCTAAATATGTGGATTGTATATTCATCGGATATGCTAAGAATAGCGATGCTTATCGCTTCATTGTACATGATTGAAAAATCCGGATATACAAAAGGGTACATTAATGGAATCAAGGAATGCTTCATTCTTTGAAACTATATTTCCTTGTTTAACGAAGGAAAGCGGAAGTTCATCTAGAATAGATGAAGAAGTTGTCCAAGATAAGAGACAACGAGATGATAATGATCTCCAAGATGAGAGACAAGATCAAAGCGAGGAAGAAGTGGTTGAACCTAGAAGAAGCAAAAGGGCAAGAACCGAGAAATCGTTTGGACCCGATTTTGTTTCTTTTATGGTTGAAAACGAACCTACTTCATACCGAGAAGCGGTTATTTTCGAAGGGCCTCAATGGAAAGAAGCCATTAAAAGTGAAATAGATTCTATTTTACAAAACCATACTTGGGAGCTCGTGGATTTACCTCCCGTTGTAAACCACTAGGCTATAAATGGATCTTCAAGAAGAAGATGAAAGCCGATGGCACCATTGACAAGTATAAAGCAAGATTAGTAATCAGAGGATTTAGACAACGAGAAGGTCTTGATTACTTTGATACATATTCGCATGTTACACGAATAACCTCGATTAGGATGATACTTGCTATTGCCGCTTTAAGAAATTTGGAAGTTCACCAAATGGATGTGAAAACGGCATTTCTAAATGGAGATTTAGAAGAAGAAATCTACATGAATCAACCTGAGGGTTTCATAGCTCCTGGACAAGAGAACAAAGTTTGTAGGCTTGTTAAGTCATTATATGGCTTAAAGCAAGCTCCCAAACAATGGCATAAAAAATTTGACCACGCCATGTTAGAGAGTGGATTCAAAATTAATGAATGCGACAAATGTGTTTATGTCAAAGACACAAATAGTGGATATGTAATCTTGTGTTTATATGTTGATGATATGCTTATCGTTGGCAGTAATGACAAGATGATCAAATATACTAAAGACATGTTGAAATCAAAGTTTGACATGAAGGATATGGGTTCATTGATGTGATCCTTGGAATAAAGATCATACGAACTCATAATGGACTTGTGTTAAGTCAGCACATTATGTGGACAAAATTCTTAATACTCATAATGCGAGGGATTCCGGCCTAGCTAGAACTCCAATTGACACCGAGAAGCATCTATCTAAAAATAGAGGCTTAGGTGTTGCCCAATTAGAGTATTCAAGAATTATTGGCATGTTAATGTACTTAATAGTGTAGTGCGACCGACTTAGCATATCTTTGTTAGCGGGCTAAGTAGGTATACTAGTAACCCAAGCTATGCACATTGGGCGCCTATGACTAGGGTACTTCACTATTTGAGACACGATCGCTATTATGGATTGCATTATGATCGATATCCATTTGTTATCGAAGGATACGGTGATGCAAATTGGATATCGACATAAAGGATTCTAGATCGACTAGTGGATATGTGTTTACACTAGGAGGGCGACTATAGCTTGGAAGTCTTCCAAGCAAACTGTTATAGCTAAGTCCACGATGGAATCGTAATTTATCGCGTTAGATAAATGCGGACAAGAGGCGGAATGGCTACGTCAATTCGTAGAGGACATACCAAGGTGGCCTAAACCGTAACGCCATTAGTATACATTGTGATAGTCAATCGGCAATTGGCGAGCTCATAGCATAATGTATAATGGAAAGTCCGGACATATCCATGCCGACATAATTCGATCGACAACTACTCTCAGCAGAGTTATCTCAATTGACTATGTGAAGTCAAAGGATAACATCGCGGATCCGCTTACTAAAGGCTTAAGCAGAGTTAGTAAGTAAGTCGTCTAAAGGAATGGGACTAAAGCCCTTGAAGGAATAAGTTTCTATGAAGGAAAACCTAACTTGATTGTTGGAGATCCCAAGATCCGGGTTCAATAGGACAACCTAATCATAGAAATATGGGGAAGTCACGTCAATGTGGGAGTTACTAAATATTGTAACTTTCCTAGTCCATTCCTATAACAAAAGTGGCGTGTTGAGAGGTTAAACATATGGCTTTAATGATTGGGATGAAATCATAAAGCATAATGATTCAAGATGAAATCACAAAACATATGTTTTAATGATTCAAGATGAAATCACCTATGTGAGAGAGAAGTGGGGTCGCTGAAGGAAATGTGGGCGCAATTCCTAAGAGCTCTTGCAAAACCAGGGCTAGTGTTCATGACCATAACAAACACGACTATGAGGACTTGACAATGTCGGGGAGAGTCTTGTGTGAAGTGTAATGTCGTCTACGTAAATGGATGATGAGTTCAAGGACATCGCGTCTACTCAGATCTAGGAGACTAAGTACATCTCACAAGGGAAGGTTCAGAGGGTTACACCTACCTATCCTATGCAAGACTTAACCGCAGAAATTTCACCGAAATTTTCGTGTGTTTTCGACCGATCTCCATTCATGTGGGGGATTGTTGGAAAATTGGTTTTGCAAAATGAGTTTTTGCAAAATTTGGACACTATTTAATATATGATATATGTTATATATATATTTATGTTTCTTGGTAGCTTTGCGTTCTCCTCGACGAGAGCTTCGAAACGAGCTAAAGTATGTCCAAAATGGAGTTGAAATGAATGAGATATCGTGTCTCAAAGTGAGGCACTTGAAACATAAAAACTTGGAAAAATGGGAGAATACCCACATCGCCCAAAACAAGAAGTGGATGCTTGTTTATAAGGAAATTAGAGTTTTGGCTATCAAATTCCTTTAGGTTGGTTATTCTCCCACTCCTACGTGCTTTCGCAGGGGGGTGCGAAAATGGGATTTCGGGTCAAAATGAGTTGAAGCTTCAACTCATGCGAGCCCAGCGCCACTAGCGGACACGAATGCGACTCAAGCCTCGCACACGTGCGTATCTTTTTGCTTAGGTTCGAGTTTCATTTTCCGAATTTTCGTAAATCTATTTTAGAAGATATGCAAATCGGGTTTATGTATTAAAAGATTTGCGAATGCATTTATGTTTTTAAAAGATATGCAAATAAGGTTTATGTATTAAAAGATTTGCGAATCATTTTAGATATAACAGATTTTCGTTTATATGTCTGGAATATTTTCTTGGAGGACAAGTTGAGTCTTCAATATAAATCTGACCATATGTCTCATTCGTTTTACACATTCGAGAAAAATGCGCTCCTTACCAAACGAGTTCTAGAATCTTTTGATCGAGCGCACGGGTTTCCAGCGATCTTTCGAGTAAGTTTGTCGTCCAACGTGCAACAAGATTGAGCGTTGTACCACAGGAAATGTAAGGAGAACTCTTTTAAGGGAATCGTGTTAAACACGAGCCTCGTTCACGACCTTTCTTTGCTTTCTTTTACATATCATTATAAGTCGTCTTACGCTTCTACCCCATTACATGTCATTATTTAATTTACTGTTTTATTTCTGTTAATTTATTTACTGTTATTATAATATGATTTTATTAATAAAACTGTACACAGTTTCCCACACATACATCATGTATTCATCTACATGAAAAAGACTTTAATTTTTGTTAGGATTTGGAAAATCCAGTAGTTAAAGTGTCGGTCACCTCAAATATATGTAATCGTTAGAAAGCTCGTAGTCGTAGTTATTTAATGTTAAGTAGTATTTAGTTTTGTAACACCGTGGAGGACGGACGGGTCTTTACCCACTGTATGCCACGATCCACGACCCGTCGGTGGCGTTTTATTGTAAGACTATAAATACTCTCTACCTCCCAAGGTAGAGAGTTGGAGCTCATAATAAGATTTTTCTTTCTCTCACTAAAGTTCCCAAACCTCTAACTTTCTCTCTCAAAACTCATCTTGTATGCCACCTTTGTTTATGGTTTGATGTGTATGTGAAATCCAATATGTTAAAATGGTATCAAGAGCCATGGTTAGATCATCTCTTACACATCTTTGGATTTCTAGTGGTTTTAGATGGTTTTGAGTTTGAAAAGTTTAGTGGTTTTGCATCATTGGTTCACTTCTTGTGTTAAAGTTTGAATTTTGGGTGTACTTTTGTGTTTAGGATCATTGTATGTGCTTGGGTTTTGATTTGGTAAGCTTGAATCAACGTGGTTGAGCTTGTTTTGGATTGAAAAGTGTGTTTTAAAGTTTTTCTTGGTAGCGACTTGGCTCTCGGAGTGAATTTCTTGGTAGCGACTTGCTTCAGTAAAAGGTAGCGAGTTGTAGTGTGTTTTGGTAGCGACTTGGTCATAGCGACTTGCCTTTTGAGACAAGTCGACAAACAGTACACTTAGTGGATTCTCCACTACGGGTAGCGACTTGGTAAGGTAGCGACTTGCTTTCAATTTTGATAGCGACTTGTTCTTTAAGTTTCTTAGCGACTTGGTGGTAGCGATTTGGTCCTTAGCGAGTTGCTATTTAGCGACTTGACATCTTAGCGACTTGGTGCATAGCGACTTGCTGTCAAAATTCGTAGTGATTTGGAAACTTAGCAACTTGTCTTCAAATTACTTAGCAACTTAGTGCCTAGCGACTTGGTTCAAGGATTCTTAGCGACTTGGTTGACTCTTGTGTGTAATACGGTTTTCTCTTGATTTAGTAAAATCCCGTGAAAGAATCTATTTCCCGGTTTAATCATTGAGTTATAAAATCCCGTGTAATCTTTAAACATGTCTACTAACATACCTACACTCATCTCCACTGTTGTCGAGGATGTTCAAGCGGTGGTTCAGATACCCGATCCACCCATGCTTGATGTAGGCGACTACGACTCTTGGGCTCAAAGAATCGATTGTAATTGTCTTGGAAAGGAAAATGGGGTCAACATTCTCAAATCAATTGATGAAGGACCTTATCAAATTGAGACTACAAGAGACTTAATTGATACAATGCGCAGATGGAACAATGATCTATGGAATAGAGCGGACCAAAGACATATGATGAGCTCAATGATAAGGAGAAAAGAGATTCGATCTCGATATCGTGGCTTCTAACATCGTACTTCAAGGTCTTCCAAAGGATATCTACAAGCTTATTAATCACAACACGAAGCCAAGGCGGGGTGGGATAATGTCAAGATGCTTCTTTCTCGGTTACGAATTAACTATGGAAGATGAGAATCACAACTCTATGATGAATTTGAGCACTTCAAGATGAAACCAGATAAGAGTGTCTATGAGTATTACGTGAGATTCCACAAGCTTGTTAATGACATGAGGAACATCAGAATGACCATGCCATAAATTCAGCTGAACTCTAAATTTGTGAACAACATGAATCCCGAATGGCACAAGTTTGTCACCTCTGTGAAGCTAACCAAAGGATTGAAGAATACAAACTATGAGCAACTCTATGCCTTCCTTCTTCAGAATGAGAGACATGCTATGTTTGAAAAAAGGATTCTTGATCTGTTCAAAACCAACCCGGGAGAGACAAGCTCATCAAATGATTCAACTGCCTTCTACTCAAACATTGGAATTACCACCAAAGCATCTAAAGTTATACCCATGGGTGATGGCAATCACAAACTCATTCCTGATCCAAGATTCAAACAAGATGATGCTGATGCAGCCGTGGGACACTTCATTAATCAGCTGGCCCTTATGGTTAAACAAAACTTGACTCTCAGTCCCCATACCAACAGTCTTCACACCAACAATGAGATCAGAACTGCATCCAATCTTCACAATCATGCTCTAGTCAGAGAGGGGAAGGTTATGGTGCAACCAGTTCAATAAAGGCAGTACGAACAAGGAAGAGGTGGAGCTGGTAGAGGATATGTGGCAAATCAGAATAGGGGAAGGAATGGAAATCAGGGACAAGCAAATCCGATCAAGTGTTACAACTGTGGTGGTAAGGGACATATTGCAAGGAAATGCACATCGCCAAAGCGCCCTCAGAATGCAGAGTACTTCAGGGATAAGATGTTGCTTGTTCAAGCTCAGGATTGTTAGGATTTAGTAAATCCAGAATATAAAGAGTCGGTCACCTCAAGTATATGTAATCGTTAGAAAGCTCGTAGTCGTAGATTATTATAAGTTAAGTAGTATTTAGTTTAAGTAACACCGTGGAGGACGGACGGGTCTTTACCCACCGTATGCACGATCCACGACCCGACGCGGTGGCGATTTATGTAAAGACTATAAATACTCTCTACCTTCCAAGGTAGAGAGTTGGACCTCATAATAAGACTTTTCTTTCTCTCACTAAAGTTCCCTAAAGCTCTAACTTTATCTCTCTAGAACTCATTGTATGCCTATTTTATCTTATGGTTTAGTGTGTTTATGAAATCCAATATGTTACAAATGGTATCAAGAGCCATGGTTAGATCATCTCTTACATATCTTTGGATTTCTAGTGGTTTTTAGGTGGTTTTTGAGTTTGAGAAAGTTTAGTGGTTTTTGCATTATTTGGTGGATTTCTAGTGTTAAAGTTTGGATTTTGATTGTACTTTTGTGTTTAGGATCATCACAAGTGTTTAGGTTTTGATTTGGAAGGCTTGAATCATCGTGGTTGGGTTGTTTTTGGATTGAAAAGTGGTGTTTTTGTGTTTTTTCTAGCTAGCGACTTGAGCCACGGATAAGTTGTCTTGGTAGCGACTTGCTTTGTAATTTGGTAACGAGTTGTAGTTGAAGGTCTTAGCGAGTTGAGCTAGCGACTTGTCTATTGAGACAAGCCGACAAACAGTACACTTAGTGGATTCTCCACTACGGGTAGCGACTTGGTGAAAGTTAGCGACTTGTACTTAAGTTTGTTAGCGACTTGGTGTTAGCGATTTGGTGTAGCGAGTTGCTCTTTAGCGACTTGACAACTTAGCGACTTGGTGCTTAGCGACTTCTGTGTCAAAATTTTGCTAGCGATTTGGTGCTTAGCGAGTTGCTCTTCAGCGACTTGACAACTTAGCGACTTGGTGCTTAGCGACTTCTTTGTCAAAATTTTACTAGCGACTTGGTTCGAGGTTTTCTTAGCGACTTGGTTGACTCTGTCTGCATACTACGGTTTTCTTTTGATTTAGTAAAATCCGTGAAAGAATCTATTTCCGGTTTAATCATAGAGTTATAAAATCCGCTTAATCTATCAACATGTCTACCAACGTTCCTACAATCATCTCCACGCTGTCGGGATGTTCAAGCACCGGTTCGGATACTCTTCCACCCATGCTTGATGAATCGACAACGACTCTTGGGCTCAACGAATCGATTGTCTTGTCTTGGAAAGGAAAATGGAGTCAACATTCTCAAATCCATTGATGAAGGACCGTATCGGGTTGAGACTACTAGAGACTTAATTGATACAATTGAAGATGGAACAATGATCTATGGAATAGATGCACCAAATACATATGATGAGCTCGATGATAAGGAGAAAAAGAGATTCGATGTCGATATCGGGGCTTCTAACATCGTACTTCAAGGTCTTCCAAAAGATATCTACAAGGCGATCAATCACAACACCGAAGCCAAGCGGTGTGGGATAATGTCAAGATGCTCTCTCGTGTTCGAATTAACTATGGAAGGCAGAGAATCACAATTCTATGATGAATTTGAACACTTCAAGATGAAACCGGATGAGAGTGTCTATGAGTATTACGTGAGATTCCACAAGCTTGTTAATGATATGAGGAACATCGAATGACTATGCCAAA